>JAJGRW010001182.1:156940-267345 GCA_025461045.1 Carex parvula | reverse complement strand
TTTAGCAGATGCAAATATGTATTAGACAATTTTACTATGAGTTACAGTATTAACTTTAGTTTACAGGATATATGCAATTTTATATGATACATAGTACTTTTTACATGATACATAACAATTTTGCAGGATACATATACCAATTATTAATATTTATATATGGATCTATATCATGTAAAATAAGTTTTAAATACTGTAAATTTAGCATATGCAAATTATGTATTAGACAATTTTTACTATTATTCACTTGAGTTACAGTATTCACTTTAGTTTACAGCTTATGTGCAATTTTACATGATACATATAATAATTTTACAGGATAGATAGTACATTTTACATGATACATATAACAATTTTGCAGGATACATATACCAATTATTAATATTATATATGGATCTATATCATGTAAAATAAGCCTTAAATACTGTAAATTTAGCATATGCAAATTATGTATTAGACAGTTTTTACTATTATTCACTTGGGTTACAGTATTCATTTTAGTTTACAGCTTAATGTGCAATTTTACAGGATACATATAACAATTTTACAGGATATATAGTACATTTTTACATTATACATATAATAATTTGCAGGATACATATACCAATTATTAATATTTATATATGGATCTATATTATGTAAAATAAGTCTTAAATACTGTAAATTTAGCACATGCAAATTATGTATTAGATAGTTTTTATTGTGATTCACTTTGGTTACAGTATTCTTTTACTGTGATTCACTTTTAGTTACAGGTTTTATGCAATTTTACATGATAAATTTCACAGGATACATCAACAATTTTACAGGATACATAGGACAATTTTACAGGGTACATATAACAATTATTAATATTTATATATGGATCTATATCATGTAAAATAAGCCTTCAATACTGTCAAATTAGCAGTTGCAAATTATGTATTAGACAGTTTTACTGTGATTCACTTTTAGTTTACAGCTTATGTGCAATTTTACATGGTAAATTTCACATGATACATCAACAATTTTGCAGGATATATATAACAATTTACAGTATGTTGCTTTGATTGTTTGCATCTGCTAATGGTTCATAACTCTAATTTTAACTTTGCTTATTATTTTTTTTTTTTTTGCAAGATGATATATCGAAAGAACGTGTGGTTCTAGCTATGAAACTTCTCACTCATCCGAATAATGTGCACCAGAGGGTTATGAAGTGGTTATGAAGTGAAGAAGCCATGTTTGTATTGATGTATTAGCCATGTATTTTTTATTGAAGTTTTGTTTGTGCTTGTGAACAATTATCAGTGGTAACAATATGGGTGGTGACATCTTACAGTTGTTTGAACAGTTGTTAGTTATAGTTTATGATTTTAAATAGTTAATTTTGTGATTAATGAAATTTTATAACTTGTATATGTTATTTGGATACTATTTTACAGTATTGAAGTTTTGCTGTTAACATATGTCAGTTTATAGTTTGTATCTGCTAATTTTACAGTATGTAAGTCTTATTTTACATGATATAAATCGATATATAAATATTAATAATTGAAGAAAAAAATAACGTAAAAAAGAAAAATAGAAAAAAAAATTTAAAATTTTAATATCGAAAAAAAATTTAATTTTGATGCAAAAAAATTAATTTTGCACAATTTTAAGTGTTATTTGTAAATAACTACAAGTTTGAAAAGTGGTTTGTTTTTTAAACCTTTTAGAAGCCGTCAGTTTTTCAAGTACAGCCGGAAGTACAGTGTTTTTGTAAGTTGCTAACTATTTGCAACTAACTTGGGGACCACTTCCAACTAACTTGGATTGTTAGACTTTTAAACTTCTTATTATACATGATTTGTTGTTGAAATTACAGTATTGGTTATAGAGTTTTACAGTATTCGCGTAAGTCAAATGACAGTTTTTTTGGGGAAAAACTGGGGATAGAAGCTTGGGGACAATTAGTCGGATCCCTACAAAAATCATGTTATCTTGTCTTATTCTCACATGGCCTTACTTATTCATATCATATCAACTTCTATTATCTTTTACAATATCTTCACTGTTTTTCCTAAAATGATATCTTACTATATTATCTCTATCTATATTATATCATCAAAAGATAAATCTACTATTTTTAATACACGCTTTATCTCTGTTGGCATATGCCGTTTTGAAACTTACCATCACGCTATGAATTTATCTCACTATTCATTATATTATCATATTGTCTGATACTACATATATATTCCAAGATCCAACAAATATTATACTTAATTAAACTATAGCAACATCAAATATTCCGAAATCCATATAAATTGTTAGTAATGAATTTCATTCTTTAAATCATCCTAAATATTAGTATGAATGAATTTTGAAAATAATAAAATCTGGAATTTTTTTGTTTAATTAATAATAAGTAAATTAAAATCTGAAAATCTTCTTTATTAATAAGTATATTTATATATTATAATCTGAAATTTTCGGTTTATTTATAATAAACTCTTTAGTTATTTTAGAATCAAAATTATTCTCTTTATATAACCAGATATTCAATTGTGATCATATAATTGAATATATAATATATACATCTAATAAAATTTTGGTTATGATAAGAATCAAATAACAGAAGCAAATTATTCTTATTATTAGTTTCTTTCTTTCTTGGAATACTAAACAGACGACATCTAACATGAGGTTTAATTAA
The DNA here is from genome assembly GCA_025461045.1 of Carex parvula. Lineage (NCBI taxonomy): Eukaryota > Viridiplantae > Streptophyta > Magnoliopsida > Poales > Cyperaceae > Carex > Carex parvula. Next base: position 264,668 of record JAJGRW010001182.1, on the reverse strand, counting down.
AACAGTCAGACTTATCCTTCGCCTAGATAGTAAACTAATTAAAAATTCAAAAGTTAGGATTAAGAACATGTAGTATTAAGGGTTTTAGGAAACGAGAATCAGTAAGTTCAAACATTATTAATTAAAGGTATGCTTATGTCACGACAACAAAACTGGTCTTCAGCGACCCACATCAGCGACCGGTTTAGTCGCCGGTCGCTGAAGACCCTCTCAGAAAAAAAAGTCGTTTTCGGCGACGACCCCTTCAGTGACCGGCGATATTACCCTTCAGGACCGATTTGGCCCGGTCGCTGAAGGGTCTCAAGTAAAATCCCGCGGCATAATATCTTTTCTCTCTGACTCCTCTCCCGCGCGCGGTTTAGGTTAATTAGCCCAAAAAAAAACGAGCGGGAAACCGCGCCGCCCGAAGCAGCACCGTCCGAACTCTCGCTGGAAGACCCCGACGCTGATCCTCGACCCCGACACCGCTCTCTGACCCGCCTCTCTCTGACCCCGACCCCGCTCTCTAATCCCGACCCGCTGGAAGATGGCGCCTCCTCTGTACGACCTTGCGCCGGGGGAAAGTAAAGTATCACTCCTCTCTTCTCTTCACTTCTCTTTCTCTCTACCGCTCCTTCTCTGTGTTTTTCTGCTACACCGCTGCTCTATTTAAGGCTGCATCCCCAATTTCCAAGTTATTTGATGATTGCTTTATCATCCGCGGCAACTAGTTAGGTTTGTTTTCTTTGATTCCTGTAATGGCGGCCTTAATTTGCATTGTTTTCTTGGTAGGTTGAGGTTGTGCATTTGTAGATTTTAAGGACGAGGCGACAGCAAATCATGCACAGTCTCAATTAAACAGGTAATTCTCTATCAAATGCTTCATTGTCTTAATTGTAAATTGATGGTTAAGTTGGGATAAATTGAGGTCGTTTAAAAAAATTGTACCTTTTGCTGGTGGATTGAGGCTTAAGAAATTGGTTTTAAATTAATTCAAGGCTTCTATGAATCAAAACAAATTAGCTGCTGGATCTGAGCCAATTGCTTGTGGTATTTGGTGAGATATGTTTCGATTTGGGAAAAATTTGATCGTCTCACACGAGTTGTTGATTTTCTCGGTGAGACGGTGAGTCGGAGGAATCAGTCAAGCTTTGATTGTCATTCTTGTTAAAGCACCTTACTTAATAAATCTGTGTTAATAATTTAGGTATGTAACTCATTATTAAGCTTTGATTGTCATTCTTGTTCATCTGCCTTTATGTATTGTATCCAAGTGTTGCATTTGTAAGAGTACAAAGTATTGTATCCAAGTGTTCTGGGGGATAATTTGAAAAAATCTGGCTTGCTGTTAGAGTGTTCTGATAAAAGGTACTATAAAATATGCATGCAGTGTCTGAGCCCAGCAGGTGAATACAATCTTAGACTTGGGATAATAAAGGAGCTACAGCCTGATTTGGTTGCAACTTATGCTGGCAGGTATGACCTGGCTTTCTCTTCTGAAGTTAGGTTCAGGATTGTATATGTCTAATTAAAGCCAAGCACTGGATTTTTATCTTGTGCTTTCAAACTTTTTAAAAGTTCCTAGCTCAGCTAATATCATTATCCCCACAAAATTTTAGCTAAGTACATGCCCCTTGGAGTAGATAGTTACTCAAAACTTCAATTTGTTTACCAGAAGCTACTGAACTTGCTATCTTTTACATTTAGTTAGGTGGTTACTTTTCATGGTGCGATATTTAAACAAAATGAACAATAAATCATATGGGGCAAAAGGCATATCATATCTAAGATTTTAAAAATTTATGTATCCCTGTATCTACCTTGTGGATACTCGCATATATCCATATGACATTGCTTGGAGCTAAGTTGCTTATCAATATATATTTTGAACATAGACATTGAGAGTTGCTTGAATATTAATTCTGAGTTCAATAATTGTATATTTTGTTTCACGTTAGCCCCTCGCGTTTTTTGACCTAATAAGTGGTCTTTTAGTGACATCGCTATTCTTTGTAGGGTAAAATATCTTCAGGTTTGCAAACAGGATACCAACTTTATTTGAACAAGGTGCTGATGTTATCACAAGGACAGCTCTTAAAGAATCAGTGAGCATTTTATTTGATCTTAGATGACATTGTCCACATTAGTTGGATAAACACAAAATCATAATTGCATTGTCTTTTCAACACCTACTATTCAGTTGGAGCTACAAGATAACCAGGGGCAAGACAAAATCGGGGTGTTTGTGAGCATTGTAAGCAAAAATACCCTTTAAGGTATGTAACTCATTATTAAGCTTTGATTGTCATTCTGTTAAAGCACCTTACTTAATAAATCTGTGTTATAATTTAGGTATGTAACTCATTATTAAGCTTGATTGTCATTCTTGTTCATCTGCCAGGGACACTGGTGAGGAGGGTGTTCTGAGTACTCTATGGCAGAGATATGACCATACATGGACAAGGTACTTAGTTACTTACAAATAACATAGGTTAAATTGATACCAGTTGGGTTTTAACATTGAAAATCCACTATTAATCTGCATTACCAAGGTACTTGTACTGGGCAGAGTTAGGTATGTATTACTATGCTCAATACAAGTAACGGACTATCCTCTCAAGTATCTTCTGAAACATGATAGATTATCACTGCCCTTCACATGACCTTTTTCAAAAATTCCAGCTGTGCCCTTTACACACTTATTCTGAGATAAGTATTCAAAAGAACATTCTATGTAGAAAGATAATGGATCGGCAGTTTGGGTACATTTTGAACCGGTCAGTTTATACTTCATGTTAAAATATTTATTCTTCGTATTTACAGGTCAGCTGGCTCAGAAGTACAATGATTATTTGAATATTTGCTTGGATATTTTGTGGTTAAATATTTATGTGTTAAAATATTTGCTTGGATATCTGGTGTTAAATGTTATTATGTGTTAAATATTTATTCTTTGGATATTTGCTTGTGAATTATGTTTTCATTGCTTGATATTTGATATTGGATGTCGTACCAATTGGGAAATAGAAAAATAACAGAAAAAGCATAAAAAAAAAAATAAAAAAACCTTTTGCTACCGATTTTTTACCATCAGCGACTGGCCAGTCGGTCTCTAATGATCTTGCGCCACGTCAGCACGAAGCATCAGCAACAGAACAAATCGGTCGCTAAAGGGGGTCATCAGCGATCGGCGCATGACCCTTCAGAGACGGTGACGTCAGCGAGGTGGTCATCAGCGACGAAGCATCTGCGTCCGAGTCATCTGCTACCGATTTCGGTCATCAGTGACCGGTACACCCATCAGCGACCGGCGAAAAACCCTTCCGCGACCGATTTGGCCGGTCGCTGATGGGTCTGTCTGCTGTAGTGTGTTTTAGGTTCGACTTTTAAGGATAATAACAACGTAAGAGACAATCAAGGAATTACTCAAATATCAAGTACAGGTTTCTGGACTTTGTAAAATTATTACTTATCGTTTTGTGTGCATTTATGCTTCATATAGTTGAATTATGCATGTTGAATTCGAACAACCATTGACTTTGTTAGAAAATATTAAGATAGGAATATTCGTTGGTCAAAGGACTATGACATGCGTGCTGTGCTAAATGAATGAACGTGACATGAACTGATAATTAAAGTGAACAGGGGCCGATATGCTTACGTATCGGGATGTATACATTGGGTCCGGTGTTCGACTAGACCCCTCGTTAACGTGATTGTAGGCGAAAGCGGTCCTGTCACGGATGTGAATGTAGGCTGATGCGGTCCTATCATGAATGTGATTGTAGGCTGATGCGGTCCTATAATGGACGTGATTGTAGGCTGATGCGGTCCTATCATGGACGTGATTGTAGGCGAAAGCGGTCTTTTCATGGACGTGATTGTATGGCGGAAGCGGTCTTGTGACGAACGTGATTGTAGGTTTTAAGTAGATTTTACAAACTCCGGGCTGGAACTGAATCTCGCACTGAGAGAATGTTCGAATCTCTCACCCGTTCCATATTTCTATGGGTTCCAGGTAATGATGAAAAGGCGCCAAAGGAAGGGTTGTGAATAATAGCAAGCGGAAAGATCCATGTGAGATTTAAATGCCATTTATGTTTGCTTTTATGTCGTGTGTTTATTTTCTAGAAAAATTGGTACAGTTGAACAAGCAGGGTTGTTATCGTATTCCAACCATGTCTGTCGTGACCACTGTTAGACTACTTTTGTTATTATGTAAGACTCAATTTGTGAAATTAAATGTGGCATTTATGGATGTTATTGATAATGTATGTGATGTGTGTATGTCTTACGTCGAAATACGTGGCGGGTTGTCTCGGGGTGTGACAGGCGGTCCACTACCCATAGCTGACCGCCCAGAGGGATGGCGGCCCACTATTTTTTTTTTTTTAGAGAGACAATATGAATATCAAGATGCTGAATTCTAACGCTAAAAATTCAGATTTTTTTAAATATTAGTTATACTTCTTTAAGCATATTTATACTAAAATATGCTAAATACTTGAAAATATGTTAAATTATGTGAATAACACTAAATTACGTTAAATTACGTCAATTATATTACATTACGCTAAAATATGCTAAATTACGGTAAATTACATATGAATAGGGACGATATCTTTACTGAAAAGACCAAAACGGACGAGAAACTTCAAACGGAAAATTATAAAGATAGGCCTTGAGAAGAAAATTATAAAAAATTTAAAATGTGAAAGTATGACTTTGGAAAATTATCCTAGGGTGTTAGGGCCAGACTTTAATGTCTATTGGGGCTAAGTCACAAAAATTTAGTATAATGGACAAAATTTTGTAATTATTTTGAATATTAAGTATCTCTTTGAAAAGATTTGAAAAAAAAATTCAAAAATAGAAATATATTTTGGAAAAGTTCAAGGCATTATTTTGTCAATTTTTAATCGGAAACTTCAACTCAAGTTTTAAGGCTCTTCTCTTAGTTTTTTGGCAATTCTGAATTTTGAAATCCAGCATAGCTACCACAAACGCATGCATATTTTAGCAAGCTTTCCGAAAAGTGGTCATTTGCTAAAATCGGACACTCGAGCGCCATTTTATGACCGTTTGAAGTTTCTCGTCATTTTTTTTCCTTTTTCGGTGAAGATATCGTCCCTTTTCATATGTAATTTAGCGTATTTAGCGTAATGTAATGTAATTTGGCGTAGTTTAACGTAATTAGTGTTATTCAGCATAATTAACATAATTTCAGTATTTAGCGTATTTTAGTATAAAGATGCTTAAAAGAAGTAATCTAACTAATATTTAAAAAAAAATCTGAATTTTTAGCGTTAGAATTCAGCATCTTGATATTCATATTGTCTCTCTAAAAAATAGTGGACCGCCTCCCCTCTGGGCAGTCAGGTATGGGTATTGACCGCCCTCCGCTGGGCGGTCTGCTATGGATTCTGGACCGCCCCAGGAGAGGGCGGTTAGGGCATTTTTAATAATAATTTTGAATCGAGGGCAGATTTGATAATTTATATTTTTGGGGGGTATTAATAAAAATGTCGGCTGGTCAAAGTACCCTACAAGCAAAATATTAAAACCCGAATTAATGGAGGCCCAAATTCCGTCCCGGTTCATTGAATGCAAGACAGCCACAGAACAGGAACATGGTCTTTTTCCCTGTCTCTGTTCCAAGTGTGTCTGTCCATGTAGCGAGCTGTTGAAACACCATGGAACATGGTGTTCCTATTTTAAAGTTACAAGGGGAAAAAAATCTATGTTAGAAAAATAATTTCTAAATATACTTTTCTTTATTTCATTTTAAATTATTTCTACAAGTTCCATCTGTGGCGGAACGACAGTCCTAACACTAAGTCACTAATGGGAGGCCCTTAAAGCAGCAACTGGCTACATACAGCGCCTCAAACAAAATGCACAAGAGAACTTTTCCTTTTTAAGTGGCACACCAATAGTATGAATTCACATCACCCCCGGTACCGTAATAGGAAACCTTTTACAATTACTTCATCTGGACCGTTCTTTTTACTTGGCACGAATCAAAGCCCAATAATTTGCCCCCTCCGTCAGCCCGAAGCCCAAAGCGGCTGGTAATCTCAAACCGTAAAATAAAGGGAATCTTTACGGTACCGGAGAGGATATTGCCCCCAATAGTATAACACTCTGAAATTAAATATACAACTTTCTATATGGCCCAAAAAAAAAAAAAAAAAACTTTTCTTTTAACTTAAAATCTAGCACATCATTTTGTATGAGGAAAAATAGGCTCTAGGCCTATTTTGTTTATTAATGACAGGCTCCAAAAGGGAGCCATCTTACAAATTTGAAGAGTAAGTCAACCAGGTGAATTAACAGAGTTTATAAATACAAAAAAGAAAAAAAGAAAAAAGAGAAGGACAATAACTAAGAAAGCAGATCTGGAAAAATCCTCTTCATTTTGTAATTCTGTCATTTGTGTTTTTCATGCATCCTCTATTGCTTTTGGAGCACATTGTGCAACTGCGTCTCCTACGGTGAGGAAGATGTGTTCTTGGCCGATGCGGTCCGTATATTTGGCAGCTCTGAGCTTTTCGATGACCACTGGCTGGATTGGCGATCTCAAGCTAAGGTAATAACAAATGAAATTAATTATATACAAATTTGTTTGCTAGCCAAGGTTTTCGATTTAGTCTGTCTGATTTGAAACTGGTAGACTGGATTCATCCATATATGGTTTAATATAGAGTGGTATGGATTTAATTCGTGAATTTTGGATCAATGGGATTAGATTAAAAAATAGTCGTTGCTTTCTCCGGTGAAGGTGACACCAGATACGAGGGCAATTAATTTGTACTACTTACCTGAATGTCGCGCTTCGTGAGGACTTTGTGCAATTCCTCTAAACTTTGGATGCCAGTAGTGTCAATGTCAATCACGGCTGTAGAAAATGTACATGATGAGTGCATTAAGTCATAATTAAATATTTACATAGGAAATAAAATAACATCAATTCTATAGATTACTAATCAAGCAGAAAACTACTTACGCGACATCTCAACTATCAAGTGCCCGATATCCGGTAGGCCATGCTCCTTGTTGAGATCATTTTCATCTCTCAACCATCTTAATATTCTGAAAAGGAGGTTCCAGTGGTTTTTAGAGAACAGAATCATAATTACATAATAGTATTTTTGAGAAGATTATAGGTTTGAATGCGAAACTAATGAAAGAGATCCGAGGATGCCTCAATAAAGTTCTAGAAAGTACCGTAATGCCCAAAATGAGTAACAAAAAAAAGGTACATTGGTTTGATCCATCAAAATCGACAAACAGACAGAGAAATGCATGTTTTCTGCAGGGAAACTGACTCACTCAACAAATTTCATACAATCAGATAATATAAGCAACATACCTCTCTTTGATATAGTTGGCATTGGAGAAATATATAGCTGAATCAACTCTTAAGATTAGAACTCCTGGAACTTTGCTTGCATTGGGATATTGTTCCACATTTCTATAAATAGTTGTTCCCATAAGGTTGCCAAGAAGAGAGATTCTAGGCCTGGTTACTTGAAGAAGTATCTTAGCTAGTGATAATACAACCTGCTTCATTAAACACACAAGATGCAGGTATATGTAAGATACTTTTCAGAGATAATACAACAGCTTAGTCTACATTCAGAGAGTATTTTTTTTTTTTGAAAATCTAATCAATTCCAGATGCATTGTTGGAACCTCAACGTGATGTTCAAACAAATGCAGTTTTATTGGCACCTTTTTGGTTCTATTTTTTCTTGGTGGAATATTTTGGTGCCTTTTTTAGGAACACTTTACTGTTTGATTAGAAAAAAACAGTTCACCACTTTTTTTTGGATTGATTATATATCTTCAAACGCAAAGAAAAGAAGGATAGCCTAATTAATCACATTAAGAAATGAAACTATGAAACCATTCATCATTCAATATCTTATTTCTTGTATGATCATAGTAAAATACGAACCGCTACTAGAAGGCCGATTTCAACTGATTTGAAAATAACACCAAAAATGCCCCCAGTAATGCCATAAAATCCAGCTTGTCTACTTTCCAAATATGATATGCAGCTTTAAAGTCAATTAGTCCAGCAACGGCACTGATAATAATGGCTGCAATGACAGCATTTGGAGTGTATTTGAAAAGAGGGGTGATCACTTCAAGGGTTAGCAAAACCACCATAGACATAACTATGTTAGACACGGCTGTGTTGCATCCTGCCATACAATTCACAGCTGACCTTCCAAAACCCCCTGAAAAAATAATACTATACTTAACATTCATGGTTGTTTTTCTTGCCAGAGATATGGATATGCAAATTATTGATGGAAGCAAAAGGAGAAAAAAGGGAAGACAAACTATTCATGTCATCAATAAGCCTTGTACAAAACTTTACTAGTACCCTCAGTATTCCAAACAGAATTATACTAACCCATTGGACAAAGAGTAGGCTTAAAATGCTCCCTTGGTTTTGAGCCCTATCATGCCCCAACATAGTTATCTCTATTTCAAAGTTTAAACAATCGATCCGAACCGCTCAATATGATATTCATATTAAAATGTGCTTGGATACAAAATTTTATATTTTTTGAAACTTTTTACTATTTTTTAAGATTGATACAAAATCATTATTTTTAAAAGATACTGGACCTTCCAAAAATAGTGATTTTGTACCTCTCTAAACAATTAGTAAAATAATTCTAAAAAATTCTAAAATTTGTTATCCAAGCATATTTTAGTATGAAAGATCTTGTTGGATCGATTATTTAGGCTTTGAAAATAGCGATAATGATGTTGGAGCATGATGGGGCACAAAACCAATGGGGCATTTAACCCTACTCTTGGACAAAACAAGCACTAAAATTACCTCCCAGTATCCTACTTTGAGTTGATCATGCAATTACTAAAGTTAAATTAGGCACTGACATAAGTTTCAAGAACTTAGTAGGGGCTATATATTCACAAACTTTTCGATTATAATGATACCTGTTGCTATGATGCAAGAAGTCAAAGAACCAGCAATATTCATTACACCTAACGCCAACATTTCTTTGTTTCCATCGATTGGGTAATCTTTTAAGGTTGCGAATGTTCTCCCAATAGATACTGCTTCCTGATGCATTACACGATATTCATGAGTCCAGCATGATAGTTTAAAGTTCTATAAAAACTATACATTTTGAACTTCTTAAAGGATTTACCATCAAGCCGACCATCCCAGCGATGATGCCAATTCTCGCTCCTTTGCCAGGTATGTTCCCGACCAGTAGATCTTGTGCACAGATGATGGGTTTAGTCCTTTTTCTATGTGCCTCACCTATATTTTAAATGTGTATAACTAACCCAGAAATTGATATAGTTGAAAAGAATTTTTTTTATCCTAGTTTGGAGTATTTTCTCTTGCATTTCTTTGCTTACACTTATCCAACATATGGAATTTTGTAGACCTGAAGTATAAAATGCTTAGAATTTGACAATTGAGTTTTAGCCAATTTGAAAACTAGAGAATGGCCTAAAAATTTGAGATACAATAATCACCATGAACAGTTTTGTTAAATTTATTATTGAATTAATTTCTCGTGTGTGTCCTTTGCCTATATCGGTGAAGCATGAAGAGAAAATGAAAATGGTATAATAAAACATACTATGTTAACTCCTTTTTTATCAGCACGGGTTATGTAAACACAAAATGTAGATATGATAACTGAGATCATCGGAGCGATAGCTGCCACCCAAAATAGCTTCTTGTTCTTGCTAGCCTACATATGCAATAAGTTGGAGGTGAGATTCAAAACCTCTAAAATTAGATTTTTAAAAGACTGTTAAAAGGCCAAAGTTCTTACAATAAATTTTGCAGTTAGAAGGAATGCCAGGAATGATATCCCTATAACCACAGTCTCCCAGTTCCACTGGAAAAGAATAATACCCGTAGTATTTTGTTAGCAAGCTGTATTTTTCTAAATATTACATACATCTAAATTAGTTTATGATCTTTTCCCTTCCTGTTGTTGATATTCGTTCATTGGAAACTAATAAACCAGTATAATAAGTAATTTCTTACTCCATGGTGAACGTTACTCCGGACAGAGTCAATGACATGAACAATATCAGTTTGTGTGGTAAATACTGAGATTCCCAAAAGGCCTTTCAGCTGTTGGAGGGCTATTGTGATGGCTGCACCTGCCATGAATCCTACCACTGCTGCGTGTGATAAAAATTCGATGATAAAACCCAACCTGATAGAGCAAAAAAAAACCATACCATAAGAAACTTATAAAGCGGGGAAGTATAAATGATCATTTGAAATATAAGTCGTGTAGAAAAACTTATATTTAACCAATTTAAATAAAACATAGCAAGTTATCCTTATAATTTTATATAAAATGAGAAAATAATAGTCTGAAGTGGTGTGTACCTTAGGAGGCCAAGTGCGGCTTCAGTTATTCCTGCAAAGAAGGTGGCAGTGAAAGCAAGACGGAGGTACTCATTTAGGTGCTTCTTTGGATCAATTTCTTTTTTTAGCATATTACCAAGCAGGAGTGATACAACTGCCACTGGTCCCATTGCTATATCTCTAGAGCTCCCCATTGCCGCATAAATAAGAGGCGGCACAAAACTCGTGTCTACACAAAACAAACATTTGTTAATATAACTTGTTCTTTGTATTCTCTAAACAAATATAATAACTTGTTCTTTTACCAAATAACACTTGTTTTGAATTTATATGCAAATTACTCTTTAGTATGGTTTCAGGCAGTCTGTTGGCTCCTATCCTTCTGGCCCAACCCACAGGTCAAAATTATTAAATTTTTTTTTTTAATAATAGAAGACTATACAAGGCATGAGACGAATCCCATATAGCTGATACAAAAGTTGCTGTGTAGTAGAGTCCTAATTGTTTGTTGAAACAATGAATCTTTTGCTGTATCTAGAGTCATTTTGCTTGGGTGCAGCTATATATGTTTATCTAGGGACTGTAATATAATGTGAAGTACAATTGGTAGTTATCCTTAAAATTTGTAGGGAATGATTTATTTTTATTAAAAGGTCCCGGTACACCGCAGCATCTTTTAGATGTTTTTGCGAGAATTGAACATGTGTCTCTATATAGAGATGGGACTCACGCCACTGCGCTAAGTCCACAGTTCTCTAACTTGCAGGGAATGATAAAATATTGTATTTTTTTTTTCCCTTTTGTTTTGATTAAATTGATAAGGCTCATAAGTTCTATGTCCGCATTATGTGGTTGTGGAGGTTCTGTCAATTCAGAACCATGAATTTGCCTATAGTATATAATTAAGTTAACCATTTGCACTTGTTGCACATATAATAAAGTAAATAGTAAATACTGCACTTACAAAGCCCGTATTGAGCTGGGACGTTGGCAAGCTTTGCATACCCAATATCCTAGTAAGAAAGAAATAGAATTTTAATAATCTTGCCATAAATACTTACAATTATAATAACAGAACAGTTGCAATTTGACATTTGTTGAATAAATTTTGGAAATACAAATGCTGCACAACATATTAAAAAGCATAGCAATTTAATGAATAAAAAAAATGTAAGCACTGCTTGTACTATATTTTGATTATTTGTATAGTGTGTTTTTTTAACATTAAATGACACAGTTGATTGTATATTTTTTTGAATGATGAATACTGTATCTTTGGTTACTCAACCCTGATATATATATGCTGGAAGCATAATTTGTCATCGGTAATATCGTGTTTACTGGAATAATATGTCATTTTCACATGGTATCGTGGAAGCATTATTTATCAAAGAGGAACAACTATCCATTAGGTAAACATCAATAAGCCAAAAAAAACACTAAATAACACAAAACATGATGTGCAGTGGTACAACGATATATCATATATGTATAGTACAAATTAACAACTAAGCTATTCTATGTACCTGAGGAATGCACAAGCTTGCAATTGTTAATCCGGCAATCAAATCTCCTCTAAACTTTTTCAAGTTGTAATCCGTTGCCCAACCAACAATCGGGAATAAGGACTGAATTCCGAGCAAGAGTTTCTTTCTCTTTGGTTGATCCTTGAACTCGTATAGTGGGTCGTCATGGAAAAATATCTCTTTAAATGTAGTTGAAAAATCATGAAGAAGATTTCTTCTCTGAGGAACTTCGACCTTATGGCCGTGGCTGGTGTTATTGTTTCCTACTGGGCGCTGGTGGGGTTGTGAAGAAATGTCACTGCTGATATCATTTTCAGCCGAAATGGAGTTGCCCTTCATCAGGCCTCTGATAATGTGACCCAAGATGGCTCTAAACATTTTTAATGAAAATCAGGTTAGCCAATTAATCTCATTTAAAAAAAGTTGTGGATAAAAGACCACCTTAATCCAATAACATGATGTTTTTGTGAAATTATTCTATTTGATTTAAGAAAAGAGTATTACTATACACAAAATTTTGCTTTATTAACAAAATGGAAAGAAAGAAAAGAAATTGGCCTCACTTGTACAAGAGAACTATTCTTTAAGGCAATCTTGGTCTGTGGTCAAGTATAAGATGCCTATAGTCTTATATACAAGCCAGTTGTAACAGACAAACCTAAGTTGATGCCTACATATTGCTATGGCTTTTTAAATTCTGTTAGCGGACCTTTTTAAAGATTAAACTTCTGTAATAACTGTTAGCTTTAGTTTAGATTAGAATTCTTTTCTTCTTTTTAGAACTTTCGAGTCATTACTGGTTCCTCTTTAATGAGCATTGTAATTATGTTTTTAGCATTAATATATTTCTTAGTGGAAAGTTTCCACTAACTTTCAAAAGAAATAAAAAAAAAACCTAAGTTGATGCAAAGATATTATAATATAGCTTAAAAAATTAATTGACTGAGCTGAAACAGCGGAGGTGCATGTATGCTAGTGTTGGTTGTGAAATAATAAGTATTGAATGAGTGGGCATCTTTGTCAAAAAAAAAAAATAAACAGTATTGAATGGAGATGGGAATAATTAGGTGGTGAGTTTGTCTCACACTGGTCTAAAATAAATAATTAAAGATGCATCATTGCTGGACAGGGAATTTCCTGGCGAAAAATAAAAAAGAGAATTATCTTTTGGGTGGGTGCTACCGATCTTTTGCGGCATGGTCAGATACGAATATGATGTAATGTTGCGCTGACAACGATTTCATACGCTTTAATCTACTGACTACTAAGTACCTACAAGCTGTTTGGCAATTTCTCTTTAAAACTCTTCAAGTGTTCTTTAAATTTTTTAGAAGCTGAATTCATATGAACATCATCTTCTTAGCGAGAATTAAGCCTTCACTAGTGGAAAACACACATCAGGATCGGTTAAATACGCACATCAGGAACGGACCTAGAGCCGATCCTGTTCCAGCCGATACAAATAGTCAATCTAAACTGTATCGGTCAAAAAACCGATCCAGATACTAACAATCAGGATCGGTTAATTATAACAACCGATCCCGATTTGTCAGTATCTGGATCGGTTAAATGCAAAACCCGATCCTGATATTTCAATATCAGCATCGGTTATTAATATATAATCGATCCCGATTTGTTAGTATCTGGATCGGTTGTAAAATAATAACCGATCCCGACTAGTTAGTATCTGCATCGGTTATTTTTATAACCGATCCTGATTTGTTAGTATCTGGATCGGTTGTAATTATTAATCGATCCCGACGAGTTAGTATTTGGACCGGTTTATTTAAATAACCGATCCCGCATTCTTAGTATCGGGATAGGTTCTTTTTCAACCGATCCTATATTTATTATCTGGCCAAATTAATAATTTTTTTTTAAATTACAATTAAACAATTTGATCGGTTTCTTTGTTAACCGATCCTGACATGTATCAGGATCGGTTATATTACCCGATCCTATATTATGGCCAAATATATAAAATGTTTTTTAAAATTACAACTACACAACTGGATCGGTTAGCTAAACAACCGATTCAGATCACTATCCGGATCGGTTTTTAAACAAGGACCGATCCAGATTGTTGTTATCAGGATCAGTTTATTATAAAGAACCGATCCGGATAGTTAACAGGATCGGTGATATATAAAGAACCGATCCTGATTTGTTACTGTGTTTTAAAAAAATTATTTTATATTTGGCCAGCTTCCAGTATATTTTGCTGGCCTATATAGGATATCACATGCATCAGGAATTATCACAAAAGACCTATCATATATGCATCAGGAATTATCACAAATCGATACACATCCTAAATTATTACAAACGTATCACGTTCATGCAAAGTTTACACCATATTCTAGAATTATTAAGCTCCTAAATTATTACAAATTATCACATCCTAAATTGTTTTACTTTTTTGAATGAGTACCTCATTTAAGAAAAAGTTACACCACAAGTTGTGAATCTCGTACATTTTGTAATTCGGGTACCTAGTGGGAAAGTCCTGCATTTTTTAAATGATATAAAAGCACAATTAAATATATACTTAATTATATTTGAAGCAACTATGCTTACTTTTGGAAAATATATATAAATGTATATATACCTTTAATTTCGGAAAATCACAGAGGAAGCGATTTATTATGTCGTGCACAATCATCATGACATAATATCCACATTCACAACTGCCGGTTTGTTGTAGGCACTACATTACACATCAAGAGAGTTAAAAAATTAAATAATTTTTGCACATATAGATTTTCACCAATTTTAATTTGCATCTAGGTCCCTATAATCATATCATAACCAAATTTCACCATTTTTTACATCTAAGTCCCTCGTTTAACATCATCAACTTAGCAATTTACAAACAATAAGAGAAGTTAAAAAATAAGTACTTACCCTGCAATATGCAATCTTCAAATTAGGGCCTTTTCCAAATCCTCCAATAATCTGGTCCAATTGGTAGGGTCTGTTGAAAAAAATATTTCTAATTCTAAGAAAAATATTAATGAAAATCTATAGGTTTGACAAATGAAAGTTTGAAAAGCATATATTTTGAGCGCATCGATGATCTTCGGGAAGAATTGAACACGTACACCTCACTCTCTCTTGGCATAAGCACGACCAAGAGCCAATGTTCTCTGCATGTTAGGTTTGTATCATCTCACATTCTATAATTTCTACGAAATGAAAGAAACTTAATAAAATTAGAATATATATATAGCACTAACATCTGATGATACGGTATGAATATCAATTTCTTGTCCCGGTTTTGTCTCAGTGCCTCCTTTATGTATGCCTCGATGTATTGTTTTGAGTGGGCATCACCGTCCAATAATAGGAAATTTGTTTTCATGGGGTCTATGAAACCAACACGCTCATCTTCTCGATGTTCCTCCTTGTTGTATTTTTGCACATACCTGCAAAAAAAGACATACAGGTGATCTCAATTTTTTCAACATTGAATTAAAAGTACTACATTCTGCCATTATTACGAATGTTAACTCACATCATGAAGATCTGAATAATCAGTGCGGTGAGCCACTCCTTTCGTTTAACCAACGCCAAAAAATCATCTGCATGAACTACTAGGGGGTCTTCACTGTGGAAAAGGTTAGGTGGCGGATTGACGTGAAATGCATTGTTAGGTTGGTTCAAAAACCGATCACGCAGAAGGATATAAGTCTGTGGAAAACTCCCAAAATTAATACCATCAAACATGTCTGCGCCAGTTTCACATCCCCACCAGTAGGAACTTTGTGTGGTTCCTGCAATTAAGATAATACCATCAACTATAACTCTACCATATAGATACAAATTTATAAGTATAAGAAGTTGTGATAATAATATACATTTTTTACCTGATCAACAATGGATGTCATCTCTATCGGCCATGCGGTGGAGCTACCAACGGCTGAGATGATGGTTGGCATGTCTTCATGTGGTACAGGTAGAGGGGTGTCTTCTTCACCCGGGAACACTTCATCCACCATTACCCTTGCATGGTTGGTTGGTAGAGGCCTCAAGTGAACGGTCTCTTCATAATTTACTGGAACATTAATTGTCCCCGAAGCCACTTCAACCTTCTTCCCATCTCAAGCCAAGAGAAGTTTGTATCCTCGTTGCCACGACTGTACATGCTAAAAATATTCATCCGAATGAAATAATATGTATAAAACTAAGGCATGTACATAATAAAATTTTTTTTTTATGCGAATGGAATAATATGTATTTATTTGCATTACCTCCATCGGGAAAAACAAGGAAGACCATGGTCCAACTGACTGGCAGCTGCTTTAAAAGGCTGTTTGGTTGTGAACGGCTGTTGGGCTTTCCGGGAGTAGGTGTCGGCCCATCAATGTTGCCATTTTCTGCTCTAACATTTGATTCATTTTCGCCTCCATTTCTTCCTTTAATCTCTCCTCTACAACTTGTACTCTCGCCTCTACTTCTCTCTGTATCCTATTTTCAATGTCCGTGCTAGACTCTGAAGGCATGTGTCTCCTCCTTTTTCCGCACACCTGATATGCCTTTTTAATACCCACCAGAGCTCCAAGTCCTCTCACCCTCCCAGCATGTTCCGAATTCGGCAGAGATTTTTCTAGAACATCGTCGTATCGATCGACGGGCAACAAGCCTTTGTTGAAAGTCTCCTGTTGTTCTTCCTGAAATGACAATGCCAACATGTTACAACATAATAAATTAGAGTTGAATTTCAAGGGATGAAAATATCTAAATCCTCACAATAGTCTTGACGACTTCTTCTGTTTCCTTGTTAGGATAAAGACATCCCTGGCCATCGGCTGAGGGCTTCGTGTGTCCTAGTGTCCATGAGACATGCCTATACTGAACAGACATATCAAGAAACTGCTCCTGTGACAGTGTAGTAGTTAACCCAAAGGTAGACGGATCACTACTTACTGCTGTCTCGTTTGCAATCATCTGGAAAACTTCTTTGAGCCTATTCTGGAGTTTCTCACCGCTGTAACCTCTGGATCCCAAGTAATGTTTATACTTGTTCTTGGATTGATTTGCCTTCCCCTTATCACTTAGCTTCTGCAATTTGAACAAAGAAACAATTGCGGGTTATGAAAATAGTTGAACAAAGAAACAATTATGTTCATTGGACAGTTATAGTTAAAAAAAAAAGATACCTTGAATTCATCCGACCGGCAGGACTCGACAAAGGCATCACAATCTTGTTGTGTAATCGAGAGCTTCTCAAGGTCGGGCGTGGAACCCGCGTTGACGTGCTTAGTCAGAGCTACTTTGAACTTTCGGTGCATTTCTGCCATTTTTTGTATTATCTTCTTCTTCAAATGCGGATCATCACCATCAATACTCCAGTCCATCTGCCAAACAAACAGAAATCAAGGTTTACGTGAGTTAAATTCAACTATGCTAACTTGTGAAATTAGGACCGTGTTATTTACCTGGATTTGGTTCCATATCTTTTCATTCACCTCGTCTTC
The DNA here is from genome assembly GCA_025461045.1 of Carex parvula. Taxonomy (NCBI): domain Eukaryota; kingdom Viridiplantae; phylum Streptophyta; class Magnoliopsida; order Poales; family Cyperaceae; genus Carex; species Carex parvula. The sequence continues at coordinate 247,299 of JAJGRW010001182.1, read as the reverse complement.
TACCTTAGACCACTCTAGGTACATTATAGGAACAGTCATTCTTACCAATATCCCAAGGTGCGAGGGATATTTAGTGGTTTGCCTATTAATAATAGGCCTCCCAATTGCATCAAATTCTACCTTCTTGCCGGTCTAATTAATAATAGGCGCGCTCGCTACCACCAGCACCACCACCACCACCACTAGACATGATAGGAGTAGTTCGATGATCCTCCTGGAAAAATTATACAAATTCAAACAAGCGTTATACAAATCAGTCAGTGCAGACTAGGGCTGCTCATGAGCCGAGTTGAGTCCGAGTTGCTAATCCAGTTTCGAGTTAAAAACTCTAATTTGAAATCAACTCACGAGCAACTCGAGTCGAAGCGAGTCGACTCGCGACTCATAATATAGTACATAGTGAGACAATCTAATTTGATACTAACAAAAAAAATATTACATAGTTTACCAAAAGAATATACAATTAAAGACAGTACATAATGAGACAATGACCAATACACAATTAAAAATTACAAAAATACCAAAATAGTACATAATTAAAAATTACCAAGCAAATAGAGTCTAACAAAACAATACAGAGTCTAATAAATTAACAAAACAAAAGAAATAGTGCATAAATTAACAAAACAAAAGAAATAGTGCATAAATCAAATATTGTGAGAAACAGGTATAAGGTTTGGGGACGCAAAACTTAAGAATATATGGATTAGGGTTTGGTGTGAGTCCAACCGAGTTGATTCCGAACCGAGTTGGAGGTAACTTGGATTCGACTCATAAATCAACCGAGTCAGTTAACTCGAGTCAGTTTCAACTAGAGGTATTAGCGAGTTGAATCCGAATTGATTCCGAACTGAGTTTCGAGTCATGAGCTTTTTGTGCACCCCTAGTGTAGACTGATCAAAAGTCCCAACTAAAAAGCCATCTGAATAGTTAGATAGAGAATAAAAAAACAACCAATTTAGAGTCAAAATTTGATTTATTTGGATTTTTATGCTATTTTTAGTGAATTTTCAAAATTGGAACAACATGTGTATTTGTGCTGTTTTTTATAATAAAGAGCGGTGAACTTTGGAAAATCATATCAAATCGAATAAAAATGCTAAAAATATAAATTTTTAGCCAGAAATCAGCAAGGCAGATATAACTTTGAACAATATAAACTTTGAAAAATATAACTTTGAACAACCAAGGCCGGTACCAGCAACAGCAACACAGTAACTCAGCAACACCAAGGCCGGTACCAGTACGGTAATGGCACTCAAAAGAAAAGGCCGAGAGAGAGGTGTTTGAGCATTTACCCGAAATTAAAAGGCCGGTACCAATTAAAAAGGTAACTTTGAACAACCAAGGCCGGTACCAATTAAACGGTGAACTTTGAACAACCAAGGCCGGTACCAATTAAAGGTGTTTGACCATTATCTGAAATTAGGTTGAAATTAGGCCGAGAGAGAGAGAGAAGCACCACAGAGAGCACCGGCACCAGAGGGAGAGAAGAGAATGCGCGGCGAGAGAGGTGGCAGCAGGGAGGCGGCGATTTTGGCAGAGAGGCGGTGGCGTGAGCACCGTAAGACAATGAGAGTAGCGAGAGGCAGATTTTGGCAGAGAGGCGACGCGTGAGCCCGAGAGAGGCGGTGTTTGCACCGATAAAGGCGGCGTGAGCCCGAGAGAGAGGGAGTGAGCTCGGATCGAGTTTTGAAATGAATTGAAGAGATAAATTTTCGCTAAGTAGCGAGAGAGGCGCCAAATAAAATCACCGTGAAAATATATCATCATCAGGATTGGTTTCCTTAAATAACCGATTCTATTTTTATTTTTTGGTCATCAGGATCGGTTAACATAATAACCGATCCTGATTGTGACTATCAGGATCAGATATTTAGTGACCGATCCGGCTTAGTTATGAATAGGATCGGTTGTTTAATTAACTGATCCTGATGCTTACATTAGTTAATCCAGTACTTTGAAAAACTAAAGCACTGTTTACATAATTCCACTTTATTTAAAACTGCATCAAATTTACATTTACATAATTAGCGTCACATTTGCATAATTCAAAATTTACTAAATAACACAATAAAAACATTATTAACATGAAAGAAAAAAGTCTTAAATATTTAAGATAACTTGCATGCTTCCCATCATCAAACCCGTAATACGACATCGATGCATGCGATGGTCCGGCACCTTTAACTCCTGAAAAATCACTCGACACGGCTACCACTGTCACTCCGCTGTTTTGCACGGTACTCTTTAAATCTTGATTTCTTATGTAAAATGTAGACCCGTTGATGTCAAATCCTTAGAAGGTTTTCACGACATGGACTGGACCGAGAGCCAACATTTTGACAATTTCTTTAATGTTTTCTCCATCCGAAGCTTTCATGACTTTACATGTAAACCATCCTTAGAACTTTTCATTGTGTTCTCCAATCAACCACTTATCGGATTTCTTAAGATTCTGTTGACGCAAGAAAGTCATGTGCTCGTCCAAATAAGGATGAATGTCGGTGAGGTGCTGCAAAACATGTAAATGTGCTAGTGCCATCATTTTATGTTTGGGCACGATTAATTTCGAACCGATTGTGCCTACCCCGTGAAGTCTTCCGTCGTGCCGAGGTTTAGGGATGCCGATGGCTTTTAAATCATCCAGATAATTAGTACAATACTTAATCACCTCTACGGCAGCATAGGCTTTTACAATGCTGCCCTCAGGACGATATCAGTTCCTCACATATCTCTTTAACAATCCCATGTATCTCTCGAGCGGATACATGTACCGCAAGAAAACAGGCCTACACATCTTAATTTCTCTAACTAAATGAACAATTAAATGAACCATTATATCAAAAAAAGCTGGCGAAAAATACATTTCAAGATGACAGAGAGTGACAACAACCTCATTCTGCAAAGCATCTAACGTATCAGGATCATTTACTTTGCAACAAATGGCGTTGAAGAAAAAATAAAGCTTTGTGATTGTCTACCTAAAGCACGGTAGCAATATGTCTCGAATTGCAACAGGAAGAAGTTGTGTTTCGAGTACCTCTTGTTGGCCAAGGAGGATGTCATGCTCCATTGTGAGACATGTCGCAACACATTCCATCCGGAATGTGTTGGCAAGGAGGTTAAGGAGAACAAGGACCTACGACTTGTCAAATGGAGATGCCCAACTGTTAGTTTGTAATAATCTAGAAGTCAATAATACGATAATTTAGTTATATAAAGCTTTGTTCATGAATTGAATGATTAATAAAATGTCATTTTGTTTCCTTGAGTATTATTGAATTTATGAATCATTTCGAGTTAATGACTGGAATTGTGAAACTTCATAATATAGATGATAATACTCTAAAAAGTCACTGACCGAGGTAATTAGCAGGAACACTGATTACCGCTACAAGGTTAGTATGTGGATTAAAAGATGGTCAAGTTTTACAGACCATAGACACAGAGTTGTCATTTTAATCACATAGATACATGTTCTAGGAACATAGTGTTTGACAGACCCCGAATGAAACATTATACGGAATTGTGTTCGTGTCATTAATGCTTTCATTCAGTGTTAAGTTCTACAGTATGAGGTATTCATCTTTCCTAACTAAGAGATGTGTATGTGTGATTGTTACCTAACGCTATCTGTAAAAAGTAGCTATAACGGTAGCTCTTCGGTATACATAACTTAGCTGAGGTAGTGATGGTCTACCAAAAGTACTATTGTCCCTCGTATTTATTATACAAGTTATAGTGTCACTGGGCCCCTTGATAGAATAAGATTATCTGCATGCGGTATGATTAACAAGAGTTAATCATATTTGATAATCTGTTCAAGATCAAGAAAAGATTAATTTACAAGGATGACACAAACCTACCTTGAAATTAATCTGACAGCTATGAGACAAAAGAATTAAACACGAGTAAAATAGTTTACTGGATCATGATATTGTACTGTACGGCATCATCTGTGTAATTGGATGGTCATGATGCGTTTTGCCAGATGCCTCTCATGATAATAGAAGTTAAAACGGTTTTAATTCTATTTACCAACATAACACAGATCCTATCGGGTCACACCTATAGGAGTTAATCGGAGAATCTTATTGATTGATTATAAATTGATTATGATCAATAATAAGATGGTTTATAATTAATTATACTTGATATAATTATATTATAAATGTCATGTAAATGACAAGCAAAAATATTAGTTAATTTATAAACGTGTATGACACGTTGTATAAAAGTTAACCAGTTAATTTATAAACGTGCAGGACACGTTGTATAAATTACCGAAATCAACAACTGCAAGAAATATAATTATTCAGAATAATTATACGGATATTAATTGTGTTCGGGCCGAGGGCATTCTGGTCTTTTCAGATTCGTCCTTATCCGAATGACACGTCACCACATGACATGTCATCAATGACACCTCACCACATGACATGTCATTAAATGACACCTCACCCCTAGGTGGCATGCCTTGTCATGGGGGTATTTTGGTCTTTTCACCACATTTCAAAGGCTATAAATAGAGGGGTAGGGGTAGAGAAAAATATAGAAATCAGATTCGACTCGATTCGATTCGGTTATAATATTTTCTCTCCCAAATAGTGTTGCGGTTTAAACGAAAGTTATACGTATCTGATACGTATTATCTTTCGAGTTGTTGAATAGTGTTTTTGCGCAATACCGCGGTTTACAGTATTTCTGGCAAAAGAAATAAACCGCTCTCTGGTTAGTCCTGGTGGATAACCTATAGAGGCACCATATTTTTGGTGCTCCGAAAGAAGTCATTGCTCAGATCCGGTCTTCTCGCTCGGTCTGCATTCCAATTGCAATTTGGAAACAAGGTATAAATGTTATATTAATCTATTTAATTGTTAAATAGATTTAATCTTTTAGAAATCAATCAAAGGAGTAGATCTATAAACTGATTAAAAACAAGTAAATACGGTTTTACTACTTTGGGTCTATAAATGATTAATTTGGTATGTAACTCTCGGTTATTATCCGACATACTACTTAATCTATGATCTGAATGAGTAAAGTTTTACTTACGGTTTTTAATCTGAGAAACGGATTGAACAGGTATGTAACTCTCGGTAGATTATCCGACATACCACTTCAATCCTTTTGGCTTGAGTTAGAAGTAAAAATTTTTGTTTTACGGTCTTTCCGCAGCTTAAGCCTAATGGCTTTGGGTAGCCTCAAAACCCAACACCAACATGCATCGACGGGCCATCAAAGTCTCTTGAAGACTAAGTTAATTTATTTTTGCAACTAATTAAGTTTATTTTGAGATCTATATGATCTAACTTCTTTTGGATGAACTTGTTAATTTACTTCTTTTGGATGAACTTGTTATTTTGAGATCTATATGATCTAACTTCTATTGAACTTGTTGAATGGTAAGTTAACTTATTTATATTATGGTTGTTTTTATTTATGATTGTGTGATGCTTGATTAAATTGTGATTTGTTTGGCATAATTGTTTTAATTGCATATTTGTATGTCATGTGTGAATAATGGGTGTGGATCACAAATGAGTTGCTTAAATAATGGGTGTGGATCACAAATTATATGTTTTTCAATATACATGTATATCTATATATGCCTGAATTGGAAAAAAAATGGCAGAAAGACAAAGTATCAGGATCGGTTATAGTTAACCGATCCTGATAACCATCAAGATCGGTTATTTACAGAACCGATCCTGATACGTAACAATCAAGATCGGTTATTGAATACCCGATTGATCACTCAAAATAGAGCAATGTTTCTTTTAATATTTATAAACTCGGAAATGCTATCGGTTCGGACTGCAAGCGCACAATCCTATCGAGTAGTATATTCGAGATCGATTCACAGGAAATATTGGTTCAATGCTTTGAGCGATCGAATCACAATCTTTCGAAAGGCTAGACAGAATCTGAAAATTGAGAGATGTTGTTGTGATCAATGTAAATTAGGAAGCAATTAAAAGTAATTAAAATAAAGATAGAGATGAGAATTTCTAGAGTTTCGGCACACCATTGCTATTCAATCCGCCTTGACAATATATTCCTGTTGCGTCTGATTTCCTGTTGTTGTTTTATGAAAGACACTACATAGGTCATTGCGATTTATGTTACGCAAGAATGACAGATCTTTCATCGAGATTCTACATAGGTCACTGCGAGTTTCCTTATGCAAATGACTGATCTCTTAAAACCCCAAATTACTGCACAGATCACTGCGATTTTTCTTACGCAAGTGATGGAATTTGGTACGCGTTTTATTGGTCTGGTTTATGGTTTCCCCGCTAAGGTTTCTTCACATAAACCTAATAGATTTCAACGAGGCTAATTCATACAAATAGTTTCTCTTATCATTAAAGTACTGTCACTACCCTAACAGACTCAAACTAGATCATTGAAGTTAGATGAAGAGATAATAAATCACAAAAGCATTTAGATTCAACAATAAGAAATCATAATCAACAGAAATATATATATCAAAACATCAAGAGTAACAAGGTTTACTGCCTAGTCCTAAGAAAAGAAACTTAGCCGCGGAACGGCATAGTTACAAGCACTCCTCTCTTCTCACTTTAATCAAATCTAACCCTAATTACAAAGATAAGTTATTCTTCTGTCCAGGGGCCTTATATAGGAGTGGAGGGACGTCTGGAGGTTGAGTAAAAGCTAAGAAACTGATCTGGATACAGCTGTCGGCAGTTATTCCCCAAGAGGCCTTTGGTTACGGACCGTATCAGGTGATACGGTCCGTATTAGGACCTTGACGGTTAGGGTTTAATACTTCCAGCGCTATCTTCTGGTCTGTGCTAGACCTGATACGTATTAGGCAATACGAATCGTAACAGAGACTTCGTCGATAAGCGTCGCTGATCCGATTGACCCGATTCTAACTCCATTTGGTGTAAAATAGTCCCAAAATCTGTTTTCTGCAATAAAACATAAAAAAGGGTGACAGTAGTCTTTTTCTCTAATAAATTAAACATAAGTGTGAGAAAATATGCAAAACCTAAGCCAAAACCTTACGTAAATCATCATTATTTTGACTCTGATCACCGATCTTGATGGTTATCAGGATCGGTTCAACATAAAAGACCAATCCTGATTGTCTTTCTGCAAATTTTTTTTTTAAAAGCAACAATTATGAAAAAGGCTTATTTGTTCAAATTTTTATTTTTTCTGCTTATTATATGGCTTTATATTGAAAATGTCAAATCTGGACAAATTGACATGCTTTAGGATGCCGCAAATCTGTTTCCTACTTAGGTCTGGACGAATATGAAGTTACTGTTGGGTTTTTGACTGTTCAAAACCCGTTGATTAACTTTTAGGCTCAAGCTGCGGAAAGACCGTAGAACAAAAATTTCTACGTCTAACTCAAGCATAGGATTAAAAGATTGTATCGTTCTTTTAATCCTTTAAGGATCTATTCCCGTAATTGATTTCTAAAACTTAAATCTATTTACCAAGTAAATAAATATATATAACATTTATACCTTGTTTCCCAATTACAATTGGAATGCAGACCGAGCGAGAAGACCGGATCTGAGCAATGTCTTCTTTCGGAGCAATGACTTCTCTCGGAGCACCAAACATATGGTGCCTCTATCGGTTGTCCACCAGGAAATAACCAGAGAGCGATTATTTCTTTTGCCAGAAATACTATAACTGCGTTTTTCGCAAATACACTATTCACGAAAACCCGAAAACACTATTCACCGCAAACACTATTCACGGCTCGCAAGATATACGTAATCAAATTACGTATTCTTTCTTTTCTTACGAAAACACTATTTGGGAGAGAAAAATATTATAACCGAATCGAATTGAGTCGAATCAGATTTCTATATTTTCTCTACTCCTACCCCTCTATTTATAGGGTTAGGGAGGTGCTTGTAAGCAGCTTGCAGCAGAGGTGCTTGTAAGCTGCTTGTAAGCTACTTGCAGTAGAGGTGCTTGCAAGGACGTGCTTGTAAGCTGCTTGTAAGCAGCTTGCAGCAGAGGTGCTTGTAAGCTGCTTGTAAGCTACTTGCAGTAGAGGTGCTTGCAAGGACGTGCTTGTAAGCTGCTTGTAAGCTACTTGCAGTAGAGGTGCTTGCAAGGACGTGCTTGTAAGCTGCTTGCAGCAGAGGTGCTTGTAAGCTGCTTGCAACAGAGGTGCTTGCAAGGACGTGCTTGTTGCGATAAATTTATACAATGTGTCGAACACGCTTATAAATTTAATGTGTTTAAGCTTGTCATCTCTATGACATTTATTTATTAATTATAACATTTATAATTAATCAAATAAATTAATTCTCTGATTACTTTTCTATTGGTGTGACCCGATAGGATCTGTGTTATGTTGGTAAATAGAATTAAAACCGTTTTAACTTCTATAATCATGAGATGCATCTGGCAAAACGCTTCATGACCATCCAATTACACAGGTGATGCTGTACTGTACAATATCACGATCCAGTAAACTATTTTACTTGTGTTTAATTCTTTCGTCTCATAGCTGTCAGATTAATTTCAAGGTAGATTTGTGTCATCCTTGAAAATTAATCTTTTCTTGATCTTGAACAGATTATCAAATATGATTAACTCTTGTTAATCATACCGCATGCAGATAATCTTATTCTATCAAGGGGCCCAGTGACACTATAACTCGTATAATAAATACGAGGGACAATAGTACTTTTGGTAGACCATTACTACCTCAGCTAAGTTATGTATACCGAAGAGCTACCGTTATAGCTACTTTTTACAGATAGCGTTAGGTAACAATCACACATACACATCTCTTAGTTAGGAAAGATGAATACCTCATACTGTAGAACTTAACACTGAATGAAAGCATTAATGACACGAACACAATTCCGTATAATGTTTCATTCGGGGTCTGTCAAATACCATGTTCCTAGAACATGTATCTATGTGATTAAAATGACAACTTTGTGTCTATGGTCTGTAAAACTTGACCATCTTTTAATCCACATACTAACCTTGTAGTGGTAATTAGTGTTCCTGCTAATTACCTCGGTCAGTGACCTTTTAGAGTATTATCATCTATATTATGAAGTTTCACAATTCCAGTCATTAACTCGAAATGATTCATAAATTCAATAATACTCAAGGAAACAAAATGACAGTTTATTAATCATTCAATTCATGAACAAAGCTTTATATAATTAAATTATCATATTATTGACTTCTAGATTATTACACTAACAGTTACATGTTTTAATAAATTATATTTCATACCGAGACGCCGAGTGCAGGAGAGAGTCGAGAAGAGTGAGTCAAAAGAGGGTGGTAGCTAGTGTTTAATGAAATTAACTCATTTACTAAAATTTAAAAATCGTTTATTAAAAGACCGTTCTATGGAAGAGCCTAATATGAAGATACATGTTTTAATAAATTATATTTCATGTTGAAAAGTTCGACAAATCATATGTTCCTTTTATGGAATCGAAAAAATTTACATGTTCTATGGAATCAAAAAATTCATATAGAACCGATCCTGATACTTAACAATCAAGATCGGTTAACTAACAAACCGGTCTTGATTGTTATCAGGATCGGTTCTAAATAAAAGGCTGATCCTGATTATGTTTCTGCAAAAAAAATTTTTAAAGCAACACATATGAAAAATGATTATTTGTTTAAATTTTTATTTTTTCTGCTTATATATGGGTTTATATTGAAAATGTCAAATCTGAACAAATTGACATTCGAGGTAAAGTGTGTGGTTCTTCCCTACTTAGGTCTGAAAGAGAGGTAAAGTGAGTGGTTCTTCTCTTTTGGTGCCATTAGGGTTTACCGAGCCTAACATGAAGATACATGTTTTAATAAATTATATTTCATGTTAAGAGTTGAACGAAGGATGAAGGACCTCAAAAAAAAAGCAAGAGTCCGATGAAAAGTTCAACAAATCATTTGTTTCTTCTATGAAATCGAAAAAATTTATATGTTATTCTATGGAATCAAAAAATTCATATGTTCCTTTTATGCAGTGGAAAAAATTTATCAGAATCGGTTATTTATTTAGCCGATCTTGACTGTTAACTGTCAGGATCGGATACTAAAAAATCGCTCCTGATACTTAACAATCAAGATCGGTGTCTTAGTTAACCGATCTTGTTTATTATCCGGATGGGTTTAATAATAATCCGATTCTGATACGGATTATCTAGATCGGTTTATAGGCAACCGATCTTGATACCTAACAATCAAAAGCGATTATCATATTTACCCGATCTCAAATGTATTAGTGTCAGTTTTTTAATTTAACCGATCCTGATGAGGCGATACTGTTTGCACATTTTCCACTAGTGCTTGTTCGTTTTTCTCGAACTCTTAAACTTAAGCTTCTTTTGTCTGAATCTTTTTCTCCTGAAAATCTTCACAGAGACTGCAAAGTCGTGAGCGGGACTCAAACTCTCATCTTTGGGTAATCACGGTCCTAGAAATTTCTCTCCTAGCTAACTGTGCTACCGTCTCATCTCTTTGTCTGAAATTTTATGGTCATTTTTATCTTCGATTAAGCCTCGTTAATTTTTCTCTTGTCTCATTTGTTCTTCAAAGAAAGTTTCTTTCTTAATATGTTCTATCAAACGGGAATACATATTAAAATTTAAGTTTATATTGAGTGCCAAACAGACTACTAATATTTTGTATTATGCATTTTAACTAATCCGTCCTAATGTTATACATTCAATGAAAGAGAAAAGCAACCTATAAGGCGACATTTTTATTAATATCCAAAGTTAATTACAATTAATAAATATACTCAGAATCAGTGGGTATTTCGAAAAATGTCCAAACCGGTCAGAATCTGGTCGGTTTTTTTTTTTTTTTTTTTTAAGACACTATGAAGAGCAAGATAATGAAATATAATACTGAAAATTCAAATTTTTTGTTTAAATTATTTGTTAGATTACTTCTTTTGATGTATAATTAGCATATTTATACTAAAATACGCTAAATTACTTGAAATTATGTTGAATTACACTATATTACATTTTTACGCTAAATTATGTTAAATTACGCTAAAATACGGTAAATTACATATGAATATGGATGATATCTTTACTGAGAAGGTGAAAAATGACGATGAAACTTCAAACGGCCATAAAACGCCGCCTAATGTCCAATTTCAGCAAATGACTACTTTTCAGAAAGTTTGCGAAAATACGCATGTGTCAGTGCCCGCGATGTCGGATTTCAAAATTCAGAATTGTCAAAAAACAAAGAGAAGAGCCTCAAAACTTGAGTTGAAGTTTCCGATTAAGATTTTTATTTCTATTATTCAATCTAAGTAGCTCAGTAAATTAGTTATATAATGAACTTGTAGAATACCAATTTTTACTATTTTTGGAATTTTTTTTACTATTTTTTATGATTTATTAAGATGGCACAAAATAGGCTAATTTAGCGTAATTTTGCGTAGTTTAGCGTAATTTACCATATTTAATTATAATTAGCAAAATTAGTGTAATTTAGCATAATTTAATATAATTTAGTGTAATTCAACATAATTTAATATAATTTAGCGTAATATAATGTAATATAGTGTAATTCAACATAATCAAGTAATTTAGCGTATTTTAGTATAAATATGCTAATTATAAATCAAAAGAAGTAATCTAACAAATAATTTAAACAAAAGTTTCGAATTTTTTGTGTTAGATTTCATTATCTTGCTCTTCATAGTGTCTCTTAAAAAATTAAAAAATAAAAAAAATAAAGAAACCGGTCAGAATCTGACAAATGACATAACCAAACAAGAGATTTTCTTATACTTTTTTTTATATATTTCTGAAATATTTTAAGGGCGTAGAGTTATCCGAGGAGGTTCCTTTTATCTAGCTAATAACATAAAAGGGAATTCATATATAAATACTTTTTTTTCTTTTAAAAACCAAACCCAAGTTTTAATAAAACCTATTCAGTAGGACTGGCCAGTGATATTGCCGATATTTTATTAAAACCCCCAAAAAAAAACAAATTATCAAATCTGCTCCCACTTCAAAATTATAATTATTTCTACCCTAACCGCCCGTGGACTGGGCGGTCCACTTTTCCCACCAGACCGCCCAGCAGCCGGGCGGTCCACTTTCGATACCTGACCGCCCAGCGCCCGGGCGGTCCACTTTTAAAACCTGACCGCCCAGCTGCTGGGCGGTCGACTATGAAATTTTTTTTTTTTTTAAAAGCGGTCCGCTGGGAGCAGACCGCTCCCCATCTGCCTCTCTTTCGCCTCTGCCGCCCCCCGCGTCGCCGCCCCGCCGCGTCGCCGCCCGAACCACCACCCCAGCCGAATCTCTCTCTCCCTCTCTTCCTCTCTCTCTAGAGCTCTCTCTCTCTCCCTCTCTTCCTCTCCCTCTCTTCCTCTCTCTCTCTTCCTCTCTCTCTCTAGAGCTTCCTCTCTCTCTCTCTTCTGCCATTCTCTCTCTCTCTCTTCCTCCCTCTTCCTCTCCCTCTTCCTCTTCTCTCTCTTCCTCTCTCTCTTCCTCCCTCTTCCTCTCTCACCCGAACCCTAATTTCGGCCATTTCGGCGACAGTCCGATTATTTTCGGGTAAGTTTCTAAATAATTTTTTTAATTTATATTTTGTATCTTGTATTGGCATTGGAACGATTGGTAGAATTGAATTGTTAATTATCGTGTCCGGGTTGTTGATTTTCCCGAAACGATTGAATTGTTCAAAATTAGAGTTTCCGGTATGAGTTTGTAGTTTAGGGATTTAGGGTTGACAAAACTGAAGTTTATAAATTAGGGTTGAATTGTTAATTATCATGTGCGGGTTGTTGATTTTCCTGTCGCGATTTAATTGTTAAATTAGGGTTGAATTGTTAAATTAGGGTTTATGATTGAATTGTTTAAATTAGGGTTGAATTGTTAAATTAGGATTTAGGGTTGAATTGTTTAAATTATGTTGAATTGTTAATTTAGGGTTGAATTGTTAAATTAGGGTTTATGGTTGAATTGTTAATTTAGGGTTTAGGGGTTAAATTAGAATTTAGGGGTTAAATTAGGGTTTAGGAATCAAATTAGGGTTTAGGGTTGAATTGTTAGATTAGGGTTGAATTCCTAAATTAGGGTTTAGGGTTGACATAATTAGAGTTTATAAGTTAGGGTTTATAAATCAGGATTTGTAAGATAAAATCTTCTGTTTATTGAAATGTAGTATGGTCAGAACTAGACGGGGACGTGCATGGGATGCCCCTCTGGAGACGGGGGAGAGTTCACATGTTCACGATGCTGAGGCATCCGGTGCAGCGGCATCCAGTGCAGAGTCATCCGGTGCAGAGGCCTCCGGTGCAGAGGCATCCGGTGCAGAGTCGTCCGGTGTAGATGCTCCCTTTGGAGATTATCCCCCTCACCATCCTGACACGTTTAGTCCTCTTCTGTGGATCCCACATGTCAGGCACCGTGTCTCACTTGCATCTATGGAGGTACGTTGGTTTTGTATTCCTAATTTAAATAGCATTATTTAATTAGACGTTTATATTGAAATAATTGTAAAATGCAGGACACGACGATGATGACAGTGAGGCATCGCACCCCCGAGATACCATACGTCCGTCACCCATTGATGGAGCAGTGCATCCTTCGTCTGGGGTTGTATCAGTTGGCCATCATGCCTCACTGTGATATTGATCAGGCCCTCGTTTGCGGTCTAGTGGAGAGATGGCGACCGGAGACGCATACATTTCACCTTCCGGTTGGGGAGATGACAGTCACACTAGGTGATGTCAGCGCCTTGTGGGGTTTACGGATAGACGGCGACCCCATCGGTGGTGTCTCAGACCATCCAGACCTGATGCACATGATACCGGAGCTGCTGGGGGCCGCTCCGTCGGACTTGCAAAAGAAGAAGAAGAAGAAGAAAGGAGAGGAGGAGGAGGAGTACCGGTATTCACAGTACTGCATCAGTCTTGCGGCGCTCCGCAGATACTTCCACCGGCGTAGGATCACCCCCCAGACACGTGACGAGCAGGCTGTTCTGAGGTAATCACAAACAGTTGCAAATTAAAATATGTTATGGATTGAACAAAAAATGTAGTTATTTATGTTTCTAATTTATATTGCAGGTACGTGAGGGCGTTTGTCTTGGATTTATGTGGCAGCGTCATGTTTGTCGATTCCAGTGGTGACGCAGTCCCGATTATGTTCCTCTCTCTGCTGAGGGACATTCAGCGGCCGTCGAGGTGGAATTGGGGTGGAGCCGTGCTCGCTCACTTATACCGGGGCTTGTGTCATGCTTGTCTGGTAAGTTTGTACAAATATTTTAATTTTTTTATTACATATATTATGGTTCCATATTTACCAGAATGCATCGCATGTCCAAAATTTAGGCGACGAACAGGCAGATTACCGGACCACTTCTTCTACTCCAGCAGTGGTCCTGGTCACATCTACCGGTGTGTCGGCCTGTTCCTCCAGCTCAGGAGGGGCTATGGATGGGAGATGACCCCGAGAGACGTCCGGGGTACGGTGCCATATGGAGTACTCCCCTCACGTACGAGGACACGGGCAGAGGGAGGACCGTGGGGATTTCGTATGTCCGGGGCCAGCTCCAGATGCTTCACGAGGCGAGCGTCACCTGGTACCCCTATCGTGTGTTCTACGATCGGGGCCTTCTGTGCCCGCTGACATTAGAGCAGAGACCTCTCTCGTTTTATCGGGGGCCGTGCGTATGCTTCTGGATAGTTGAGTATCACTATCCTGATCGAGTGCCCCGTCAGTTTGGCTTGGATGCCTATGTCCCTGATTTTCCAGAGTTGGGCGAGCAGCAGACCACCCAGCTGCACAGGTAACTACCCACTGCCTTATTGTTTCCCTATTTTATTACTTGCTCAGCCATACACGTTACTAATTAATTTATATTGCAGCACTAAACACAACAAGCCCAAAGTCAACTGGAGCACGCGTTTCTGGGAGCATTACCAGCGTGCTGCATCACCCCAGTTTCACTTATGGACCCCGCCTCCAGCTCCAGATGCCCCTATGCCGGTCGGGCCTTGGAGATTGCGGTATTTAGTCTGGTACCAGAGATGGGGCATGCCGACGGTTTATCTACAGGGGGACTATGGTGATGCTCTTCGACGGAGACTCACGGGTGAGGGTGAGGGATCTGGGACTTACTTGCCTTTCGGTCCGATCCATGCTCGTTCGGTATGTTTAAATGAAACTGACATGCTTAAAAAATTGTAGTTATTTATTCATCTTCTAATAATAATAATGAAAATACATTGTGTGCAGATTTTGACCGCTATTAGAGGAGTGGCACACAGCTTGGTGTGCATGGCGAGAAGAAGTTGGAGAGCGATAGGATGTCAAATGCTCCAACACAGTGCACCGATCGTTGAGGACTCTGGCTGGGACGGGCGCCTCGTTGGTATGTTGCACGATGCCGGGGAGGACATCAATTGGCGCGAGATAAAGGCCCCACCACCAGATCCGGAGCAGCCTGGAGACCCTATCTACGCTGCGGAGATGCCGCCACCTCCTGCAGGTAATAATATGTCATACAAATGATCATTATTAAGTGTCTCTCCAAAAGATCATTATTATTAATTTATCTTCATTTCTGCAGATGATGACTCGGGTTGGGCGATCCACCAATGGGTGTTGAACAACAACGCGTGGAACGCGTACTACAACGAGCATGGAGTTCCCGTGCAGCATACCGAGGTAGCAAAAGTTCATTATTTAATTAATTTACTCGTTACTTCTATGTCTTTAATTTAACATTGTTTACATGCAGGATGAAGCTGCCGCCGCCGCCGCCGAGAGAGCTGCCTCCGCCGCCGCCGCCGTTTTCTCTTTGGATGACCTAGCTCCAGATGAGGGCGGATGGGAGCCAGCTAGCTCCCACCGACCGCAGTATATGGAGCCCAGACAGCACGACGGCGAGGCCAGTGGGAGTGGGGCACAGACTGCAGATGGCTTTGCCGCTGCTATATTTGGCACACCGCCTCCGGCCACGTATCCTCCTACTTGGGAGGCCGATCCGTGGGTGTTGCGTACACAGGCGGGGATCCATGGGGAGCATGCATTACACCTGGGGGCGGACCCATGGGCGCGTGAGGACGTACACGATGACATGCAGGTGGATGAGGTTCACCAGAGGCGTCCGCCGTCGCAGAGAGAGCGCCATGCACCTACTAGGTTGGACCTCTCCGGACCTCGCCCTCGTCGTCGCCGTTAGGGTTTTTATATTTTTTTTAGTTTGATTGGTTTCTAGTATTTCAGTTTGATAGGTTTCTAGTATTTTAGTTTGGATTATTATATTTCATGTTTGGACTGTTATGTTTCATGTTTAGACTTACCATTTAGATTACCTACTTTTATTGTTTAGACTTACTATTTAGATTACCATTTAGAACATTCAAACATTAACAAACTTAATATAAAACAATTACATAACATATAAAAACTAATCAATTATAAAACTAATCAATTATATTAAAACTACACAATTACATAACATATAAAAATAATCGTCAATTATAAAAATATAATCGTCAACAAATAATAAATATATATCATACAATTTAATATAAAACATTCAAACAAATCATTACAACAATTTAATATAAAACATTCAAAAATCATTACAACAATTTAATATAAAACATTCAAACAAATCATTACAACAATTTAATATAAAACATTCAAAAATCATTACAACAATTTAATATAAAACATTCAAACAAATCATTACAACAATTTAATATAAAACATTCAAAAATCATTACAACAATTTAATATAAAAACATTCAAACAAATCATTACAACAATTAATATAAAACATTCAAACAAATTAAAACATAAAACCTTATAAAAAAAAAAATTTCATAGTGGACCGCCCATCACCTGGGCGGTCAGGTATCGAAAGTGGACCGCCCGGCCTCTGGGCGGTCTGGTGGGAAAAGTGGACCGCCCAGTCCACGGGCGGTTAGGGTAGAAATAATTATAATTTTGAAGTGGGAGCAGATTTGATAATTTGTTTTTTTTTAGGGGTTTTAATAAAAATATCGGGTGATATTGCATCTTTCAAAAGAAGAAAAAAATAAAAAATGAAAAATCGAACTCGTCAGCTTAAATACAAAATTAGTGATTAAATATTTGAAAATACAACTCAGAAAAAACTCCATGCACCATGCATGAATTTTGGAAGCCAATTAGATATAAGCTGGTGCCTAATTAATCATACGAGCAAGACTAATAATTTTTAGACCTCGTGTTCAGTGGCTTTGGACGGATATTGAATTACTATTAAAATGATGGTGGAAGTTTAAAATAGTACTTATACAAGTACTTGGAAAACCATTATTACCTACAAATACATTGACCATAATATCCCTTATTCCTTCTTTTGGAGAGTCATTTTCAACTTAGAAAACATAGGTTGTATTAGTGTTCAATATACAACAAGAAACCAGTCACATTGTAAATTATGGACTGACATATGGGATAGGAATTGTACATTAGCAACTAGATATCCAATAGTCTATAAACACTGTAGCAATAAGAATATTATGTTAAGGGAAGTCATAGAATCACAAGGAATGAGGGTTCAATTTAGAAGACCATTAGAATGGTATGATCTCATAAAATGGGCTGAAATTCTTAGCATTATTTTTTTTTTTTTGAAGGTTAGTGGAAAGTTTCCACTAAGATATATTGTGATAAAAGAGTATTTACAAGAGAGTTATTCAGATCAAGGGATCCTTGTAACTGTTTGCTAATTCTACAATTCTTAGCATTATTAGTACAATATCTTTTACATCTACCCAGGATCAACTAATATGGAGATGAGATCACACAGGGAAGTTTACTACTCACTCCTTGTACAAAATTCTTAAACTTTAGAGGAATTTTGCCTCTGGTACAAGAATTGATTTGGTGGAGCTTACTAGTATCTCCAAAGATAAGGATTTTTATGTGGTTGACATCACATAATTCCATCCTAACCAAATAGTCAAGAACTCACTTGTTTTTGACATGCTCACTAGCACAACATGTATGGTTTTGGCTTGGTAAAAGCCAGGAACTTCATGCATACATGGAGTCAGTTTGAAGATATCATCAATTTTGCCATGCAATTGCCAGTGACAGTGAGAATAGGATTTTTAGTGGTACTTAGTGTTGTGTGTTGGACTCTTTGAAAACATATGAATGATAGATGTTTTAATAATTGCAATGTTAACTCAGCTAGAACACTGATATTTCAAACTAAATCTTTGTTTTGTTATTGGTCAGGTAATGTCAAGGAAGGTGTGAAAAATGTGATTGAAGACTGGATGCCAGTGGTTGAGGATGCCATCCCGTACATGCCGATGGAAATTGTGTTGTACCAGCCACAAGAGTCATCACCCCAGCAGTGAAGAATGTCACAGGACCATTTTTGTATTTAGATTATAGCCTTAGCCCCATGTTGTGTGGCTTAGTTATTGCTACTTGAGTCTATTTCTGGAGTTTAGAATCATCCCAAACTTGGTTATATAGCTTGGTGTTATGCTTACTTTTTTGCTTTCATGAATATTTTGAACACCATTATTAGATGTGCAGTTGTAGTAATTTTTCTGTAATTATACTTTCCTATTAACGGAATGGGCTTTGCCTCTTTAAAAAAAAAACAAGCAATTTCAAACGGAATTGAAAACACTTTGATAATTGATACTTAATAGTGCCGAAACCTTGATAAAAGTGACCCGACACGGAGAGTGATAGTTGTTTTGCCACAAAAGAACCAAACTAGATCTAATCATGTGCTATTTTTTCAATTAAAAAGGTGAGGAAAAGAAGAGATTTTTTTAAAAAACATAATTAAAATAATTAATTAAAAAAAAAACAACTTGATTACCTCGTTTTTTAGAAAAACCAATGGCAATTCGATTTGAACTTTTTTTTTCCCTTCATCGAATTGCCAATTCGGTTTAGAGGATTTTTTTTTTTTTTTAGAGTCACTATGAAGAACAAGATAATAAAATCTAACACTGAAAATTTAAATTTTTTTATTTAAATTATTTGATAGATTACTTTTTTTGATATATAATTAGCATATTTATACTATCTTACAATAAATTACTTGAATTATGTTGAATTACACTATATTACAATAAATTAAGTTGAATTACACTAGCTTATGTTGAATTACTTGAAAATCAATGTTTTTGGATGGTCCAGAAGTTTCAGATCAAGTGATTTTCTACCTATCTAAAAAATAGTAAAAAAATTCGAAAAAATGTAAAATTTGGTTTGCAAGTACATATTCACTTTATAATCATGTTGAACGGTTCGGATCGACCGTTAGAATGTTGAAAACTCAAATATTGAGCCGTAGCACGGACCAAACTGTGTTATGCATAGTACCGTAGCCTCACTCTTTATCTAAAATATCTCTCGTAAACATGCGAGCTAGGGCAAGAGAGATGATATCTTCACCGAGAAGCTCAGAAAATGACGAGGAAATTTCAAACAGACGTATCTCGGAGCTCGAGTGTCGGATTTCAGCATATGATCACTTTTCGGAAAGCTAGCTAGAAAAAGATATCAATTTTGACAGTTATGCTATTTTTCGGAATTCAGAATAAAAAAAAACAAAGAGAAGAGCCTCAAAACTTGAGTTGAAGTTTCTGATTAAGTTTTTTTCGGTCATATTTTTTATTTTCTTGTTCTTTACCATACTTTTTCTTAGGTAATATTCATGTAAATGTATGAAGTCTCAGATCTTGAGCTTTTTGTTATATTTTCATTTTTTAGTTTAAATGTTTTTATTTTGAAATTTAGTTTAGCGTTTTTAAAATTCAGATGTAGGGTATGCTATAATAAAACAGATAATTTTGATAATTTAATTTAGTATTTTATCAAAAATTTAGTTTAGTGTCTTCATTTTGAATGCTGAGAGAAAAACTTAGGGCCGTCCTATTCAAAAATTTAATTTACATGACCTACACAATATTTCCATTAACCTTAGGGCCGTTCGATTCTAAACGCACAAAATAATTTATTGAGCGCTGAGAGAAAACTTTCTGTATGAATATCTATTTTGCCCCTACTCTCTCCCTCCCGACATTTTTATTAATATCCAAAGTTTAATACAAATTATTAATTATGCCCGGAGTTCAAAACTTTCGCTAAAAATACCCAAACCGGCCAGAAAATGGCCGGTTTACTCTCCCCCTAAACCGGCCATTTCCTGGCCGGTTTACTCTTTTTTTTTTTTTTGTTTAAGACTATGAATAGCAAAATAGTAAAATCTAACACTAAAAATTGAAATTTTTTGTTTAAATTTTTTGTTAGATTATTTCTTGTGATTTATAATTACCATATTTATACTAAAATACACTGGATTACTGGAAATTATGTTGAATTACACTAAATTACAATAACTTCGCTAATTACGCAAAATTACGCTAAAGTAGACCGATTATGTGCCATCTTTCATGAATCATTAATTAATTTCATTACTTCTTGTAGTTCCGTATAAAATAATAAAGTACACACAAATTGCAAATAGAGTCCACACAATTTTTACAACATGCATATAAATCACCTATTACTACCACGTCTAAATCCCCGAAGTAAACCACTTGCGAAAGATGACTTACGAGATGGCCTAGCAGGTGGCTCTGGTTGCTCAGTAGATGGCCCGGCTTGGGTTCCAGATGGCGCTGCTTGGCTTGTAGATGTCCCTGCTTGGCTTGTAGATGCCCTTGTTGTGCGTCTAGTAGTGGACCTCCTCGGTTGGATCACAGATGGCTCCCTTTGCACCCCAACCGCTTCTCCTCCTATGTCAACCGCCTCTCCCATTGCTTCGGCATACATAGCAGCTGCATCTAAACGGCTCGTAGCAGAGCTACGCCGTGACCCTCCGGACCCACTTCCCGACGCCATTACTCACTCATTTTCTGCCGCATTTGCTGCGCTTCTTGCCTCTGCATTTGCATGTGTTACTTAGTAAGTTGGTATAAATTCAAAAGAAAAATAATTTTGGATGAATGTTACATACCTCTTCGTTGCCTATCGGAAGTGGAACGGCGAGCCTGATGCCCCCTTCGTCTACCTTCCATTTCATCCATCGTCATTACATGACGGATGTGTTTCCGCCTCCCCTTCCTAATCCAACCACTACTCGGAAGGATTCTGTCTCCAACATTAGGAGGCCAGTCTCCCATATTGCCAATTGGAGAGAACACATGGTTCCAAGTACTGACAAGATAGGGTGTTTTATACTAGTCTGCAACAAAGTCGTTCTCTTGCCAGTTTCGGTTACGGCAAACAACTAAGACATGAGCGCACGGAATAGAAGTTAATTGGATACCTCTGCAAGTGCATTTCATTTGTCTATCGGGACCGCGCGTCACAATATACATGAACTCCCTGTGAGTGGGTTCCATGTTGCCCATGTCGCTACGGGTGCAAGGAACGTACTCATTTGGGGATGAAACTTGGTACTGACCTTGGCCCTGCGTGTAACGCACCAACCGCATTTTTCCAGCTTTCTCCCAACGTTTTCTGATCTTCTGCAAAACTCAGTCAGACAGAACCTGTCCCTTGTCTTGTAATTCCATTGCTCGCTGACGCCGCTGAACAAACCATCTGTTGCACGTGTAGAACGTATCCTCCACTATGGCACAAACAGGCAATCTACGACTCGTTCGGAAGACATTGTTGAGCGACTCGGAGCCGTTTGTTGTCATGATACCAAACCGGTATCCTCCGTCACAGGTTTGGAAAATTTTCTCATAATTGGACGGCTCCATCACATCATTAGGACGTACTTTGCCCACTCTCTTTAAATATGCATTACACTGCGGATTTAGCTGCACAAAAACAAAGGGGTGTTATTTCATTTTCATAAAATTCTTATAAGATAATTAAACGAAATGTTATAAGTTAGACATACATGAGCAAACTCTTCGAACATCTCTTTCAACCTTCTCGGCTTCTTCCTCTTTGCTCCTTCCCTGAACCTCCATCTGTACCATCTGTCTCCTCCACAGTTCTTGAACAGGTTGTCAGCAACATGCTGCATACAATACATGTGCACAAAAAGCTCGGGAGGCATTCCATATTCAGCTGTCAGTGCAGCTTTGATCCCCTTGTGCTGGTCCGATATGACACATACAAATTTACACGGGCCGAGCACTTCATTCCTCAACCACTGCAAGAAAAAACCCTAATTCTCAGTATCCTCCTGCTGTACAATTGCAAATGCAATAGGCAACAATTGGTTCTCGGCATCGTAGCCGCAAGCAATCAAAAGCCTCCCCTCATATCGCCTAGACAAGAAGCAGGCATCGATGGTGATCACTGGTCTCAGGTACTGGAACGCCGAAATGCATGGACCAAACGCCCAGGCTACGGCTCTGAACTGGGCAACACCTGGCATGATTAGTCCTGTTTCCTTATTCCGTACCGGGCTGGTCAGAAATTGGTGGGTCGAGCCGGGATTGTTGTGGCAAATTGCAAGCAACAGTGGTCTCAGCAAGCTGTATGAAATCTCCCAACTCCCAAATTGTCGGGCTATTGCCAGCTCACGGCCCCTCCACAGTCGGTTGTATTTAGGTGTCACATTGTTATACACAGACAAAACAATGTCTGCCACCGTCTGGATGCTCATACACGGGTCCTTTTTAATGGCGTTCTCAATGACATCGGCAATGAGTGCTGTCGTCAGACATTCGTGGTCGTCTCTCGTACTCTCAGTCCTACATGTGTGAGGCCTGTCTTGCTTAGTTATAACTCATGCGTCTCCACATCCCGTCGGCTTTGCCCTAAGCTCGTAACGGCAATTCTTGTCCTTGCACAGCAGAGTAACCCGATCCCTGTCACTTTTCCAAGATCGGAACACCTGATTCTTAGTTATATGGTGCTCTCTGATCTTCTTTATTAGGTCTTCTTTGCTTTTAAAATATTGGTTTGCAGTCAGCTCACCTTTGTACTCAATCCGTTGCCCATAATAACCAATATCTGCTTCTCTAAACTCAGAAACATCATTGAGGTCTGGGAACGGGTGCGTATCAGTCCGGCCATTAAGCGGCCCCCCTCATAAGTATGCCTTTCAGCTGTTTCAACCGGCCCGTCTTCATCGAACCTTCCATGTGATCTGAATCCCCCCACATGTCTCCCTCAAATTCATCCCCGCTCCCCAGATCGTCCTCCGGTATTTCATTAATATCTTCAAAGTCCGGGCAGCTTGCATCGTCTACTGGTGCAGGTCTGGGGTAAGGTGAAACTGGAGGTAACGGTAAAGGAGTGGCATTTACGGATCTAGGTGGGGTTGAAACTGAGTGTCTTGGTCTGCCTCGATTGTGTCTAGGTGGGGATGCAACTGAGTGTCTTCGTTGAGGTGCTGGTGGAGTGACGTAGTTGTAAGGTTCTGGGTCAGGTTCGGTGAGGGGTAAGGTGGAGTCACGTCTGTAGGTTTCTGGTTGTGGGGTATAATGTGGTGCCACTGATCCAGAGCCCGAACTTCCAACCCCGGGCTCTATCGGAACTCTTCTAGCAAATATTTCTATTAGAAAATTCCCTTCGGACCTCAAATAACCAAACATGCCTCTCCACGTACTCTCATCTACCAGTTTAGCAACAATCCATTTTCCGTTGAAGGGATGGCAATATCGGGTTGCCAATTCTAGGTCACACCTTTCTGGGTTGTAACCGGTGTGTGTGTAAACTATAGATTTCAGGTCTAAAAGTGAGATGTCATCTGGAATCATTAATGAATGAGCTGCATCTTTGTTGTAATACGCCCCTTGTGCACTATTAAGCATCTTCCCACCATAATATAATGAAATAAAGACCATGGTAAACAAACTACATTTTAGAAAATGGTAAACATTGTCAGGTTACTAAATGGTAAACATTTGTCAGATAACTAAATAGTAAACAATTGACAGATTACTAAATAATAAACAATTGACACATTTGTATAGGGTATAGGGTTTTGGGTTTTGGGTTTTGGGTTTTGGGTTTTGGGTTATAGGGTTATAGGGTTATAGGGTTATAGGGTTTAGGGTTATAGGCTTATAGGGTTATAGGGTTTAGGGTTTAGGGTTTTAGGCTTATAGGGTTATAGGGTTATAGGGTTTAGGGTTTAGGGTTTAGGGTTTAGGGTTATAGGGTTATAGGGTTTAGGGTTTAGGGTTATAGGCTTATAGGGTTATAGGGTTTAGGGTTTAGGGTTTTAGGCTTATAGGGTTATAGGTTTAGGGTTTAGGGTTTTAGGCTTATAGGGTTATAGGGTTTAGGGTTTAGGGTTTTAGGGTTATAGGGTTATAGGGTTATAGGGTTTAGGGTTTAGGGTTTTAGGCTTATAGGGTTATAGGGTTTAGGGTTTAGGGTTTAGGGTTATAGGGTTATAGGGTTTAGGGTTATAGGGTTATAGGGTTTAGGGTTTTTTTAATTAAATTTAAATTTTTTAATAATATAATTAATTATTCTATAAAATAAAAAATAATAAAAAAAATTTACCTTAACAGTGCGCTGCTGCCTCGGGCTGTGTGCCTTCATTCAGAGGGAGGGGGTGCCCTTTTATGGAGGTTTTGCGGGTTTTTAAAAAAAAAAAAAATAGTAAACCGGCCAGAAAATGGCCGGTTTAGGGGGAGAGTAAACCGGCCATTTTCTGGCCGGTTTGGGTATTTTTAGCGAAAGTTTACAACTCTGGGCATAATTAATAATTTGTATTAAACTTTGGATATTAATAAAAATGTCGGCTCTCCCTCCGACTTAATTAAGAAAGAAGCCACTAAATTAAGAAACTGAGTTAATAAAGGAAGTGAAAAGAAAAATACGTTTTTAAATCTCCTTTCTCCTTTGGAGATCATTTTTTGTTCTGGACACAAGAATGAAAACGAATTAGATTGTAGAATGAATCGGAGAGAATCAAAACGAAATTAAATTTTGTGATATTGATTCTAAGTATTTCCTTAATTAGTAGCAGAAAATCAAACCTATTAGAATCACGAGAAAGTCGGTAGTCAATTGGGAATTAATTGAGATGTCTAATTTGAGATCGAACTTACGTTTCTAGAGCAAAACAACATTCAGTTTTTTTTAACTCTGAAATTCCAAGTACTTGTTCGGCAACCATTCTTCTTTAAACTTTTAATCCATCCAAAAATGACCGAACACCACCTCCTTTGGTTGGATTAAATACCCCTCCTTAGACGAAAATGTAATCCATCCCTCTCTCTTTCTAAACATTTTGCCTCTTTTAGAGCCTCCTTACACCAACTTTTAGGCATTATTTGGACTATGAATAGCTCGGGATGGAACAATGGCCCTTAATAAACTTAATCATGGCCCATGAATAGCTCGGGATTTGGACCTCATTAAGGGCCAAACCGAAGTCCAATGAGATAAGGCCTGAGACCCTTAGAAAGTTCAGTCACGGCCCATGAACGACCTGGGATTTGGACCCTCATTGAGGGCCAACCAGGGGTCAAATAAAAAAGACCCTTGAACAAGCTCGGTCACGGCTCGGGACCAGCCCGGGACTCAGACCCCATTGAGGGCCAACCCGAGAACAAATGAAGTAAGGCCTCCAGCAGCCCGATCACGGATTCGGTAATGGTCCGGTCCTACAAAGCTAAGCTAGGCCCTATTGGGCTAAGCCCAGATAAACGTTGCCCGACGAAGGCTCAGTAGGGCCATTCCCGAGTGAAGCCTAGTCTAGACTCGGCTTCCCGTCACCGCAGTCTATGCGAGTATCACTCCCCCTCGAACTCCCATAACCATTCTGACAACGCGAAATGACGGTTAGGGGTGACCTATTTAAGGCAAACAGTTCCTTGGAACGAGGGTCGAATTTTTCTTTAGGCGAGGTATCATACATGATAGAGTCCGAATACCTCCACAACTTTTCACTTTTCTTAATCTCGGCCCGTCTTCCCGAGACGGGACGAGCCCAAATCTCTAACTCTCACCATACGACCTACTCCCCCCAGGATAGGACGTATCAACCACCGTGGGGCCCCCTCTCCAACTAAGCAAGATGATGACGATTCAAAAGCAAGTCGAGTCTAGCGTTAACGCTCCTTCGGAAGCTGCTCGATAAGTGGAGCGACCCGCTCGGCGAGCTGAGAACACTCGACCTTCAGCCAACCTTTCATTGGGCCCGAGGCCCAATGCTCCCCAGAGGGAACCTTCTCTCGGGAACCCGAGCACGATGGGAGCAAGTCCAAATCCTCTTGATCCACCTGCTCGGAGATCTCGGGATTCTATTGTTACACCTACTGGTCCCCTGATCATGTTATCAGGGGGAATAACAAACTCTCAACCGGCATCGGGTTCGGAATATGACTGGCGAGTCGCTCAACCACTGGTCCGACTCCTACAATTGGCCTAACTGCGAGACCGACTGTCACACCTACCGTGACTGCTCAGACCACGAGACCAACTGGACCGGCCTCTGAAACTGATCCGAACCAGCTGGTCTGACCCCAGTATAACACCCAATATACCCCTCAATATCTATACCCGCCGTACCTTTTTCCTCAATACCCACAGTATACATCACCTTTCTCTCAACTTCATGCATTGCTCCTCCAGGATATTATTATCCGTACACAGATCCTAGCCCATTACCACAACCCCAAGTTCTTATACCACCTGAGGTTCGGCATCATCATTCTGCCCCAATAATCCAGCCAACTAACCCTGGACCTGGTCCGGAGAATCCCGAACTTGGCCCCGAGAATCATGGTCCCATCCCTGAACATCCGGACCCCGGACCCACAAACAGGGGCGGATCCAGAATTTTCGTCAGGGGGGGGCAAAAAAATATCGAATCGGGTTTAAATATCTAATCGGGTTTAAATCCATTAACCAATTGGGTACTCGACAAAAAATAATGCTTTAACTTATATTTTCGAATGCTTTGACTTGTAATTTCTGATGCTCTGACTTATAATTCTAATTACCAATCAAAATTCAACAGATTTATTTCAATTTTAACCCTAAATTTAACTTGAATTACAAATTAAACGTCCAGAGGGGAGCAAAAAAAAATTCCAGGGGAGGGCAGAGTCGATCGGAACCAATAAATTTCCACTAAAACTCAAAATCCAGGGGGGGGCAGCTGCCCCCCCCTGGAGTACACTGGGTCCGCCCCTGCCCACAAACCCAGCCGGGGCGACGGGACCGATCAATGGAATTCAGGGTCGGAACCTCTTGGGTGATTTTGATCAGGCGGGAAACATAATCCCATCAGAAGCAGGCAGTTCGGAAAGAAGTGTTAGTCGTACTAGATCTCAGCGGTCTTGAGATGACCATAGTAGACGGACTCAGCGAGAACGATCTATATCCTCGAAGAGAAATTGCCGGGATTCCCCCTCGAAGAAAAAAGCAGGAGTCACCAAAGGGACATTTTTATGATGTGCATTTTGAGCAAGTCCTATGATCTAAGTTGATTTTTGCGTTGCCAATTTCTTCTATATGAAGAATAAATATCAACCAACAAAGGCCTCACATCTCAATAAATTAATGGAGTATTATGTATCTTTTTTTTATTGAAGATCAGTGGCATGAGCTGTCACTAACGATTGTATTGAAGATAAAAAAGTATTTACATTGTTATACACCTCAAAATATAGGAATTATGCCACCAACTTTAAAAAAAAATATAGGAATTATAACCGTAGTGTTAAATGCAACATAACAGCGCAATTAAAGTGCAATTATGCGATGTTATAATTTCGTATTTGGCATTGTGAATTTCTATAAGGTTCATTTGTTTTTGTTATTACTTCTTTTGAAATAAGGGCTATTTTTACTCGTGACTTTTGACGTGTCCTATTACTTCCATTCACGGTGTATATATATATATATGCACAATACACACTAATTGCTACACAAATTGAGAACCCAAATCCGCACAATAAAAACTTTCGCTTCTAGTTGCACACACTTTCTCTATAACATAAAAATACACTAACATGGTAAAATTTCCCTTTGATAGTGAATCAAAGTTTTGCTTAACCATGTTATTCATTTCTTTCATACAATTACATCCTCCGGGGCTTTGGACTTTGCAAAACAATGTGCGACGGCATCTCCTACCGTGACGAACAAATGTTCTTCACGCAGTAGGTCAATAAAGTTGGCAAGGAGGAGCTTGTCCATGACCAGTGGGCCCGGATTGACAAGTTCAAGCTAAGGTGAGAAAAAAAATAGTTATGTAATTATAATTAATTTTTTTTGTGTTATAAGCGCTATGAGTTGTTCATGGTCTCAATTGTTGGTACCATTTTAATTATCTAGGGATGTATACCAGTATTTTCTTTTTCCATGCAGTCCAATTCTAATGGTGTGGTAATTGCTAGAATTTCTTAATTTTGGTCATTATAAGCCTCAAAATCCAAGTTATGAGCCTCAAAATCCAAGTTATGTGGATTATCAATGAGAGGGGCATATCATGGCAGTCCACATACCACTGTACTGGTTAGTACCGGAAAAAATGATTATTCATGTGTATAAAATATGTTTTTCTTCCTCATAATCATGCAATTTGGACAGTTCTAATTACTAACCTGTATATATAACCTTTTGAGAATTTTGAACAACTCTTCCAATTCACGAATGCCGCTAGTGTCTATATCGGTCACAGCTGTAGAAATTACATCAAAAAATTGCAATAAAGCTTGTTAAGCTCACACACACACACACACACACATATAAATAAACAAGTTCTCTTAAAGTTTGCATACCTGACATCTCAAGTATTAAGTGTTGAGTTCTGTCCTTCATATACTGCCTATTTAGATCCTCTTCATCTCTTAACCATCTTAGTATTCTGAAATGAATAGTTATTAATAGTCTTTTTTTGATGGTCAATTATAAGTGCAATAGTTGCAAGTAATTAGTTAGCTTTTTTCTTGGAACAATTTAGTTTGGCATAGATTTTCTCTTTGCCCATTATTAGATTGTTAACAATTATTTTCTGGTTTACAAAAGAAGGGAAAAATATGGAACTGATCGAGGCTTGCAAATAAAGGTTTATTGGCCGGTGCAATCAGACTGGTAAAAATAACCATGAAAGTTTCTGAACTGAAACATGATGCACTATATATGTAAAATTGAAAAACGCAATATCACAATATAATGGGCTATTTGGGGGAGTCTATTGACCAGGATACAAAAATTAAACATATTAAATAAATAAAAAAGATTTATTAATAGGACAAAATTAAGTTGCTTACTTTTCTCTGACATAGGTGGCATTGGCGAAATAAATGGCTGATTCAACCTTTAAGATCAGAACTCCTGGAATTCTGATTGCTTCTGTATATTGCTCAACGTTTCTAAAAGTAGTAGTTTTTGGGAGGTTGCCAAGTAGGAGAATTTTTGGCCTTGTTACTTGAAGAAGTATTTTAGCAATTGATAATGTAACCTAATTGACAAAGCATTAACAATTAGAATAATCTTATGTAGGTTTGCTATGATTTATTTAGGTGCATAAGATAGAATAAAATGAGAACTGTAAGAACAAGCAACAGAAATAAGAAAATCATTGGTACAGGACACATGCAGTACCAGAATTAACTCCATGCATCTCAATATGGTACTGGTACGATTGACATTAACTACTCACCGAGATCAGAAGGCCAACTTCAACAGATTTGAAAATAACACCTAAGAAGGCCCCCAAGCATGCGAGAAAATCGACTTTGTCGACCTTATAAATTTTGAATGCAGATCTAAAATCAACTAATCCAATAATGGCATTAATGATAATCGCCGAAATAACGGAATTCGGTGTGTACTTGAATAGAGGTGTGATTAAAACTAGAAATAGCAACACTATCAGAGACATGACAATGTTAGGCAATGGCGTATAGCATCCTGACATGAAATTCACCGCTGATCTTGAAAATGATCCTACAAAATTAGATAATTATAAACATTACTGGTTTCGTTTATGACAAGTTCCAGTCCTACAATATTTTGGTATTCGTCCATCAGAAGAAGTCATAATTTTTTTATTAGAATCTAAAAATCTAAAAAATCAGATCATGAATTCAAAAAGTATTTCGTTTTATTAAACTTTTCTGTGCTTAACAATACCTGATGCCACAATGCAAGAACTGAAAGAACCCGCAATGTTCATAACTCCTGATGCCAACATTTCTTTGTTTCCATCAAGTTGATAATCTTTGATTGCTGCAAATGTTCTTCCAATTGCTATAGCTTCCTGTTCCATCATATATTAATTTAACATAAAGTAAAAATGTAATGATTCCGAATTGAACTATAACTTCTTGCTACATGTGTTGAGGGATTTACCGTTAAACCAACCATCCCTGCCACGAATCCAATTCTGGCCCCTTTCTTCAGATTAGGCCCGGACCAATAAATCTTGTCCAATGATGACGGGTTTAGCCCTTTGTGTATACGACCTACCTGTAATTTGTTTTACGTACATATAAGTTCGCAAAACTGTCACACTTTCATTTCCTGTTTTTGCTTTCTCATAGGACATCTCATACAGTTTTTTTCTTGTCTTATTTAAACTTTTTTTATAATAATAGTAGTAATATATAGGACTGTTAACGGGCTGAGCTGAGCCGAGCTAGGTAAAGCTTGAACTCATGCCAGAACAAGTCGAGCTAGATTTTAGCCGAGCCAGCTCATTTGTATTGTGAGCTGTACAAATAATTTGTTTTTGTCAATTTGATGTTATGAGTCTCTCATAGATCACAAGTCGGAAGAAAATTCCATCATCTTCTTGCAAAAAGAGTTTCATCATTCCATGATAAACATAAATAAAAATAGTGGAAGAGTGAGGCTGTACAAGTTTTTTTTTTTTTTTTTTTAAATAAGAGTCTTTGCAAGTTGATTGAGATTTGGGTGCGCAAGGTGTTTGATGAAATGCTTGAATGACTTTTTGGTTGGTTTGTTTATTGGTTATTGCCTATTGGTTTCCTAACACTAACTTGATTATTAACCTTGTATTGATGAACATGATGAGATATACTGAGAGATCCTGAGGACGAATGAGAAAGTTAATCTAAGTATAGAAGATTTCTATTGGTGGGCGGTTGTAGTGTGCCAGTGTAGGTCAAGCTAGTAGAAGAATGAATATGAAACATGTAACTTGTTTTGTTTTTATTATTTTTAAAAGTGTTTTTGCCCTTACCAATATTTGAACCTCTAGTAGTTTGGTACCATACTAGGTACTTTCTGTCACTATATGATATCTCAGATTGAAGTTACTTTTTAACATGGATATTTGTCTCAGTTATCTATTTCCCTTATTTACTCAGTCCTGTCTCTACTTACCGCAGTAACATATATCGGTAAATAAAATAAAGAGGAAAATTATAAGAAGAGAAAAATAAACTTACGATTTGAACACCTTCCTTGTCAGCATGGGTTATGAAAACAAAAAATGTGGATACAACAACCGATATCAACGGTGCACTCGCAGCCAGCCAGTAAATTTTGGGATTTTTGATTGCCTATAATTGCAATATATTAGAAGCAATAGTAAACAAAAGAAGCAGGTAGAATCAGTAATATAAAGGTGTAGTTTTGTCCTACACATAATTGCAAATTAAATTATAAACACATTCATATGATTAAGTCTGAAATTTGAGATTCCCTGTTATGTACATGATCTGTTAGTTTAATTAAGTCAATCATAATAACAAAATATTATGATTAAGATATAATAATTATTGTATGATTTGAATGAAAGCTATTGATGTCGCCTTAGCATCTACTCCCCTGAAGTTCAAAAATATTGGAAAAAGAAAAGGGCGGAAAAAAATCCTTCATAGTAACACATAGTGGTATATTACGGGCTGAGTGCGATAGTTTGCCTTTTAATCAAACACTTAATTACAGTTTAATTACATTTTAACTTGCTTAATCTTGTTAAAATAACAAATAAGTATCTAGAAAAGAATCCAAGCAAACCTGACCCTTTTGCAGGTATGCCCCTACGTAAAGGTTTATTAGTTTGTTATAATTAAGATCTAATCCAGCCCAATTTTTTGCAGGATCGATGAATTGTCTCATTGCACAAAGCAACTCACTTTTACAAACTGTAATTTCAGATTAT
Source organism: Carex parvula (assembly GCA_025461045.1). Lineage (NCBI taxonomy): Eukaryota > Viridiplantae > Streptophyta > Magnoliopsida > Poales > Cyperaceae > Carex > Carex parvula. The sequence goes on along the minus strand of JAJGRW010001182.1, from coordinate 215,217 downwards.
TCTTCAGATAAAAAGGTTTAAAAGTATAATTTATTCTTACAACATATTTTGTGGTCACAAGGTATGCCAGGAATATCGCCCCTATCAGCATCGTTTGCCAGTTCATCTGAAAATAGGCCAGATGATTGTTATCACTTCAGCTCATTTTTACTTGTTATGTGTTAGTTTCATAACTTTGAATTAGAGAACTATGTCCTTCTTCTTACACCATGCTGAACATTAGTGAACACCGAGTGAATGACAGAGATGATATCAGTGTGTCTTGTGAAGTTTTTAATTCCAAGAAGACCCTTCAGTTGTTGGAGACCAATTGTAATGGCTGCACCTGCCGTAAACCCTACCACTGCCGCATGTGACAAATATTCCACTATGAAACCCAATCTGAAGGAAGATATTAGTCAACAATGCAACTTTGGAAGTATGACTGTATGAGCAAAGCAGTTATTTTACATCGTGAACAGAGAAAAAGAAGCAAGATATGGTCCTCAGTCTTTGAGAAAACAATGTAGAGAAAATAGGAATCAGCAACAAACCTAAGGCAGCCTAGCGTGGCTTGTGTTATTCCAGCAAAGAAGGTAGCAGTGAAGGCGAGACGGAGGTACTCATCTTTGCTTTTTTCTGGATCAAACTCACGTCGTAGTAACTCCGCAAGCAAGAGTGAAACCACTGCAACTGGCCCAATCACTACATCCCGTGAGCTCCCCATAAACGCATAAATTAGAGGTGGGACAAGGCTTGTATCTTCAAACAAAAGATCAAAATGTAAGTATACATGTTACTACTACTTAAAAGTGCTGTGTTCGAGACCCAAGATGCATATGCACTAATTAATACTAGCTACTGTTAAATTAGTTGTTCTCGGTGTCCTACCTCCAAGACAGTACCAATTCTCATTTGTCTATTGAACTAAGTAAAGAATTCCCAGTCAAACAAGTGAAATTGTGGTTTTATTCTTTTTCTTTTTTTTCAGATTATAAAGATTGGTTGGCTATGTTTTCTCAAAAAAAAAGATTGGTTGGCTACAAGTTTTATTGATAATAAGGACAGGTATGCAATTCATTCTTAATGGAGATGCACAATAACATAATTGCTGAGCGTAGCATCTTTTTCAACATAATTTACTTTCTTAATTGATAATTCAACATATTTTCTTGGCAATTCAAACAGTAAAATAAATGGAGTTGTTCGGTACTTGAATAATTAAGACACATAGGAAGCTGCAGAATAGCTACCAGAAACAATATCTTTGTTAGTACTGTAGTAAAATTGAAGAAGTATTGAACTTACAAAGCCCATAATGAGGATCAACATTGGCGAGTTTTGCATAACCAATATCCTAGTAAATGAATCATAATAAAGCTATCTGAGTTTACAGATATGTAAAAACTCTTTACCAGATAGGATAATTTATAGATACATCAAATATTAAGAACAGCTAATTATCACATTGAATGGTAAAGTACGGCATAAATGAAAAAAACAAAATGTATTTCCTGCGTATTTTTTTTTCGTTTCATATACATACATAAATGATATTTTATTTCAAATGTATCTAGTTCCACAACTTTTCTGTAAGATAGATCTCTGTTTGGTGGGTATTTCTGTTTGATCGTCTCTTATTTTTGGCCTCCTTTTTTTTTAAATCATCTGAGTTCAATACATGAGCAATAAGATAAATAATAATAGTATGAACTAATTAGGCAGACAAAAAGTGTTGTTACCTGAGGAATACACAAGCTTGCAATAGTTAAACCTGCTATTAAATCTCCTTTGAACATTTTCAGAGTATAATGTCTTGCCCATTCCAAAATTGGGAAGAAGTTTTGGAGCACAAGCCAGCATTGCCGTTTCTTGGATTTATCCTTGTACTGGTATAGCGGGTCGTCATGGAAAAAGAACTCTCTGAAAGTATGACTAATGTCCTCAGTTGCACTACTTTTTGGTGGAGCTCCAACCGTGTAGCCATTGCTGTTATGTTGTGAGAGAATATAATGGCTTTCTGCTTCTGTTTCCTTGTCTACTGATTGGTATGAAAGAGGGTAGTTTTTCATCATTAATCTGTAGTTTAAATGTACAAAGATGTCAGTGAATTTTGCAGAGCCTAAGGATTTAAATAATAATTAAGCAAGAACTGGGATACACAAAAAATCAACAAAGATACATTAATAGATTATTAAATAATGAGCCCCTGTAATGCTCTTCTCGCTGATAAAGAAGACGAGGATGAATGGTCATGCAAGTAATGAAAACTAAAGCGACTGTTTTTTATGGGCATTGTACGTGTTAATATAGATTTGCACTAAAGCAGAAAAAAAAAAAAAGTAATTGAGAGCAAAAACACAAAGAAGTAATTACTAATTAGGCCTCACTGGTACAAGAAGACAGTGAAGCAATTTGAAACGAAAAGAGTACAAAAAGGGAACTACTTAAGGATACCATGGAGGATGTCTTTTATCAAGAGACCCATACAAGTTTACTTTTGTTTAGGAAAAGATAAAAAGATAAGAGTTTAGGCTCACTTGTATTGCATAAGTGCTGATACTGGTATGAACAAATAGATAAGGTCTATATAAAGTCTTTATGTAGTTCAGCTACATTTTAAGTAACAGCTCTGCACGTACCGTTGTCCAACAGAATTGCACCGGAGGTATGAACCAAACTTGTTCTCAAAACTATTGTCATTGAGTTTCAATTTATATAGTTCTTTGATTCCAAATTCTGCCGGCTGGCATAAATATATAAATATATATGAGGAGGGTTCCAATGCCTCATTGTTTTTCATACCTCATCATACCTCATGTTCTATATCTTCATTTTCATAGTCTAAATTGTTGTTCCGAACCGTTCACCATGATATCCATACTAAAATATGGTTGGGGATGAAATTTTATAATTTTTGGAAATTTTTTGCTATTTTTTAAGATGGGTAGAAAATCACTGTTTTTTAAACGGTCCAAAAACAGTGATTTTGTACCCATCTTAAAAAATAGTAAAAAATTTTCAAAAAATATAAAATTTCATCCCCAAGCATATTTTAGTATGAATATCATGTTGAACGGTCGGATCGAAAATTTGAACTTTGAAAACAAAGATATAACATATGATGTAGATGAGGTATGAAAAACATGAGGCATTGGAAACCTCCTCATATATATATATTGGCTCTAATAAATTAGTACGCTTAAAAAGAAATAGGACCAGCAGTAGGGTGTCAATTTTTTTTAGGTGAGAATTTTGTTCAAAGGCTTTGGACAAAGTTTTATGTAAAGTCAACTCGAAATCGCCTTATCAGCGTCAAAATCTGTATGGACGGTTTAAATTCACTGGGCCCTTTTAAACTATTTGCATGAATCTCAAAACTAATTAGATGGCTAGAGTATGACTTGGATAATATTTGACCAAAACTTTTTAGACAAAATCCAATTCCTTTCTTCGTTAGCGTATCGGATGTGGATATAGGGTATGACTTACGAATTATTTTGTACCTGTTACCTATATTGGTACTTAATAATCATAAATTGTATTATGTATGATAAATTTATACATATAACTATATAATTTTATTATTATGATTAGATTGATTTATGTTACATTTTATATTTTTATTTAGTAATTCATGATAAAATTAATTTATCTAACATTATATATAGTTTTTTTAAATTAGTAATTTATATAAAATTTGATTTATACAACATTTCATATAGTTTTATTTAATTAATAATTTATATCTTTTAAAATAATGGGTTCGAAATAATTTTTTCTATTTCGGGAATTAGGTAAATGATATATTTAATATATATAATTATTTTTATATTTTTAGATTGAATTACACATGCTATTAATTTATTCGATAATTACCGTTATTCATTTTGTTATATATTATCTTAATTGGTAAAAGTAGTGTATGGTCAAAAGTAATTTTATATGAATATAGGTATGAAAATTTCTCCGCACGATTGACATCTCTAGTGGACAGACTTTGCCACTTCCCCGTTTTCTTTAAAAGAATTTAGATAAATAAATCTAACTCTGCTTGTGTAGTTTCTACACAGTCTGTTTCAAGTTATGAAAAAATAAATGAGTTGTGATAGAAATGGCGAGCTAATGTAAAATACAACATTTTTATGGAAATAAAATATAACGAGAAAAAGGAGGAGGGTTACAAATTTGACTGATATTTTAGTTTCTAAATTTTTAAAGTTAAAAGGTTTTAAATTTCATTTTTATCTAAAAATTAAAAAAAAAAAAAAGTTGACTTCTCCTTCTGGCGTCTGGTTGGTAAAATTTGACGGGAGAATATATTTTTAAGGTTCTTTTTCTAAATATTTAAAAGTTCGAAAGTTTTATTCATCTTTATATAAAACAATAATAATAATAAAAGCTTGTTGACTTTTGTTGTCTTGTTGATACCAACGGATCTAAATATGCTGAAATCCGAGATCATCAATAGTAACTCTGAAATTCTTGAAATTCCGAATCCAGCTATTGAATTATTTCGAGATGCGTATATAGAAAAATGAGCTGTTTTGAGATGTGTGCACAGAAAAAATTGAACGGTTAGATCTCGGATGTCAAAAATTTCAGAAGTACTGTTTATGAATCTCGAATTTGAGCTTATCTCAATTCGATACCAACATGATAAGCAGCGTAAACCATCGTGCAAACAACGAGGCATCACGTTCCCCTCTAAATGGCGCAAATTTTATTCGTACAATGGAAGGGGTCATGGGGTCAGCCTTTTGATTTATTCCACAATTTGCAAAAAAAAAAAAAAACAAAGAATGTTAGTAGCCGAAGTGCTCCAATGTGATATATTTATTTATTCATTTATTCAATGTATCGGGACATTTTTATGATGTCCATTTTGAGCAAGTCCTAGGGCAAGCTGATTTTTGCTATGGCAAGTTCTTTTCTATGAAGAAAATATAAATGTCAACCAACCAAGACCCCACATCTCAATAAATTAATGGAGTATATGTTTCTATCAGGTTTTTTTGTTATTATCTTCTTTTGAATTAAGGGCTACTTTTACTCTGATTTTATAAATGTCTCTAATGGAAATAACGATATAGCTGAATAGTGTGTTATTTAAGCTGAATGGGTTGACAAATTCAGATTAGAAAAAGAGAGTATTGTGAGTAAAACTATTGTGTTCTTATCTCACTAAGCTTTTTGGTAAGCTGAACTTTTAAAATTTATTAAATTGACTTCAAATGATAAATTTAAATTACTATTATTCGTTTACATGCAAATTTTATCAATTTTTCAATTAATTTAGTATAAAATCAAGTGGTAAAAAAACCTATAAATTAATTTTAATACATTCATTTTTCATCATTTGAGTGCTGACATAGTATTATTAGTTTATCATCATCATGATCATTAACATCATTATATAATCTCCTATTGTCCTATTCCAAATTTCCAACTAACATTATTCGCTTATTATATTTTATTTGAATTTCACTTTTGTAGTATTATTCCTTAATTTATCAAACAAGCATGTCTATTATAACTAGATAAAAACATATATAATAAAATTAACAGCAAAGAGACATCTGTTGCCAACAAATAAGCGATATGAAATTGAACATTTTATACCTTCTAAGCAACTTGGTAGTATAAAAATAATTTCTCTTTCTTATAATTTCTCTTTAAAATGAAAAAAGTTAAATCGGCAAGGCCATCTATTAATGAAAAAACTATAGAACCAATGATATGTTATTTTGTAGGACTGCATTTTTCTAAGAATTACAAAAATGGTACTCTGATACTTACAAGAATATTATGTGTAACCTCCAATTTCTCATCTTCTAAACAATCCTCAATTATTTGTGTCTATTAAAAAAAAAAAAAATAAGCAATTGTGCATTGACGTAATAGTCCAGTATGTATTGGTGCAATACTCACGTATGCATCGAGTAAAGAATCAGTATTTGATCTAGTGACAAAGACACATATCCTCTAATGTGGGAGGTCATGAGTTCGATATCTGAATGAAATTTTTTGTTGTTGTAATAAGAGGGGTTTGAAAATGTTGTGGCTTGACCCCAATAATTATGTCTTGATTGAAATAGGCAAGTGTACATTTAGACAATTGATAAGTGTGAAATTCAAGGTGCATGTGAATATTTCATGGAGATATTTAGGGGGTGAACTCATAGGAGATGGTTATCGGGCCTATACTTAAAATAATAGAACGAATAAGAAATTCTTGTATAAGAAATTAAGGAAAACAATTTTGTTCTTCCAGAAAAATTTTGTTCGGTCTCATCCATCTAATGTGAAATCAGTTGTGATATTGACAGAGCAGTTTTAATTTCATACAACTCATGAGTTATGAAGTGTTATTTGAATTTTATATATAATTTGTGCGCGGTATACAATCAAAATAGCGGTGCTAATATCTTTACCCAAATGTACGATAATGAAGGCGGATCTTTAGAAAAATTATTTTCCTTAATATAAATGGGTTTCGGAGAGATGAATATTGGATACGGATATATGCAGATATCCGCTCCGTTTAGAGATATAGAAATTTATCCGTTACCGTATCCGTGTATTTTGACTATGTTCAATATATATCCGTATCCGTATCCGTTAAGTATCGGCTCCGTTTAAAACGGATACGGATAGTAACCAGATACGGAGCGGATTCGGACCGGATAATCCGGATCCGTTTACACCCCTAGCTGAGTGCTAATTTTAAACTTATTTTTACTTTTATTTTATTTATTCTTTGTAAAACTTTAACACTTTTTTTTGTCTATTAATAGAATCTGAAAGTTAAACCTTTACATTTTTTAAAAAACAAATTTTTACAACTTTAAATATTTCAATATATTAAATGCAAATCGGGGCAGGCGAGTCAGGTCCGTCTTAAAAATTTCATATTCTCCTTTCAAATTTTATAAATTTTGTAAGTGTAATTATTCTTTGATACAATTCTTAAAAAAAATTATGCTACAGCAACTTTCATTAAAAAAAGGAAAGCAGAAGTGTGACTATAGCTGCCGACATTTTTCTTAATATCCAAAGTTTAATAGAAATTAATATTTATACCCAGAATTCTGGGGTTTCGCCAAAAATGCCCAAACCGGTCATAAAATGGCCGGTTTACTCTTTTTTTTTTAGACACTATGATGAAGAGCAAGATAATGAAATCTAACACTCAAAATTTGAATTTTTTGTTTAAATTATTTGGTAGATTACTTCTTTTAATATATAATTAGCATATTTAAACTAAAATATGCTAAATTACTTGAAATTATGTTGAATTACACAATATAAAGTTAAATTACAGTAAATTACATTACATTACGCTAAAATACGGTACATTCCACTAAATTAGGCTAAACTACAGATGAATAGGGACGATATCTTCACCGAAAAGGCGAAAAACGACGATGAAACTTCAAACGGTCATAAAACGGCGCTCGAGTGTCCGATTTCAGCAAATGACCACTTTTCATTTATATTATTCAATCTAAGTAGCTCAGTAAATTAGTTACATAATGAACTTGTAGAATACCAATTTTTACTATTTTTCGAATTTTTTTACCTATTTTTTTATGACATGAAAGATGACACAAAGTCGGTCTACTTGCGTAATTTTGCATAGTTTAGCGTTATTTACCGTATTTCAGCATAATTAGCGAAGTTATTGTAATTTAGCATAATTTAACGTAATTTAGTGTAATTCAACATAATTTATTGCAATATAGTGTAATTCAACATAATTTCAAGTAATCTAGTGTAGTTTAGTATAAATATGCTAATTATAAATCAAAAGAACTAATCTAACAAATAATTTATACAAAAAATTCAAATTTTCAGTGTTAGATTTCATTATTTTGCTCTTCATAGTGTCTCTAAAAAAAAAAAGAGGGTAAAATGACCAGTTTACGTACGCCGGCCTTTTTATGGCCGGTTTGGACATTTTTGGCGGAAGTCGGGAATTCTGAGCATAAATATTAATTTCTAATTAACTTTGGATATTAATAAAAATGTCAGCTATAGCTGCCCGACGTGAGTTATTTACTTCATAATTGGAAATTTTGAGAGGAGGAGGAGGTGAGTTTTGTGTATAAATTATAATGTAAAGGAGATGAATTCTCCAACACATCTCTTCTCTTTTTTTCCATCTCTTTATGCAGGCGGTTGTGGAGAAAACTCTTTAAGTGGGAGACACTTGTAATTTGTCAGAAACTCAAGCGCTCATGTTTGTTGAAATTATAATGAAAAAAAAGAAGATGATTATTCATTTTCAACTGCACATATGTCAATGCAAGACTGAGCTGAGAGGTCAGCAGGGTCACTGGTCCACCATGATTAGAAAAAAATAAAAAAGCATTAGCAAAAGAAAAAACATATAAATAAATAAATAATATCATGCTGGCTAACCTCATGACTATTTATATATTTTTTTAATTCATTTATAATTCATTTTTTTATAATCAAATATTACAACACCAATAAGATGGATAAACTATCCGAGCAAATTTAGAAACTAAAGGTGTTGTAGGCATGATTTTGAAAGAAAAAAAAAAATATTTCTTTGCCTTCCCTTATATTTATATCTATCTTTTCAAATGTTGACCAAAAATAATTTTAAAAAAAGTGGTCCCGGGTATTTTCTGCTAAATGTCCAATTGTGCTGGTTTATGTTTTTTTATATATATATTTTTTTTTCATGATTGCATATTGAAATTTAATATTTGTTGAATGAATAATTACTTAGCAATACCTTGTCCTGGCCCATTGTAGCAACTGCCAAAGAAAATTAATTGGTTAAGTGACGTAATTTGAGAAACTAAAAGTTTAATATATTTTTTGGTACTTTGTTGGTAATGAAACCATCCTTAAAAGACCTCCAATTTGATAAACAATTTATTTTAAAAATACAGAATACTTCTGTAATTTTACTTTGGGACTCTGATTAAGTTTAAAAAAACAGAAGAATAACTGAAATAATTTTTATTTTAGGATAAAATAGCATGAGAGAATAAATCGCTCAAGTTTATCGTGCGTATAATAAAGTAAATATTATGACTAGATATCGTCATAAAAATGATAGATATACAGCAAGGGTAAATGCTTACCAGGATTCAAGACAAATTTTAATGTAACTTCAAAATAAATGTATTGTGCGCAATCAAATGCTACCCTTGCTGTATATCTATAGAAATCTCTACCGTTGGAATTAAATTGCAAGATCTTAAGTTGACAACATAAGCATAAATTTTCTTTTTGATATTTTCTCTCTTCTGCTTAACTTAAATCTCCTTAAATTTAATTTTCTATCAGATATGACCGATCTAATTTGGAATAACAAACATGGCACTTCTTATCTTTAAGCCCTCCAACAAACATCTCTTTAAAGAATAGTAACTTAATGTAAATGTGTTTCAGGGAAAAATACATACGGCTATTTATACATAACTAATTGGTAGCACTTTTCTTTTCTTATTTGTGATTTGATTATTCCAGTTGAAACATTTAAGTCAGACGTACTTGCAATTCACCAGAAACTTAAGGGGCTCGTAATTGATGAAATTATAATAAAAAACAAGGACATTATTTCAATTTTCATTTGCACAATGTCAAAACAAGATGCTGCCAACCAAGGAGCAGAAGGGTCAGCAGGGGCACTGGTCCACCATGATTGGGAAAAAAAAAATTAGCAAAAGAAAAAATATAAATAAATAAATAATATATATTATCTATGAGTTTCAAATACACCATGATTTTATATATGCTCCAATATGCTCCACATTATTTACCTCCGTTTTTAAAGTCCGAACAGTCGATCTGAACCACTCAACATGATCTTCATAATAAAATATGCTTGGAGACCAAATTTTATATTTTTTAGAATTTTTTTACTATAATTTTAGATAGGTACAAAATCACTGTTTTAAAGTGATATTGTACTTATGTAAAAAAAATTTTAAAAATATAAAATTTGGTCTCCAAGAATATTTATTATGAAGATCATGTTGAGCAGTTCAGATCAATTATTGGTAACTTTAAAACAAAAATAAAAGAAGCAGAGCATATTGGAGCACTAAATCATGATGCATTTGAATCCTCCTCGTTATCTTTATCATGTTGGCCAGCCTCATGACTTTTATAAATTTTCTAATTCAATTTTTTTTTCGGTGATTAGCCTGCAAAATCGTTTCTTTTGTTTATAATTAAATATTACACCACCAATAAAATGGATAAACTATCCGAGCAAATTGATTAGAAAACTAAAGATGTTGTAGGCATGATTTTGAAAGAAAGAAAATTATTTCTTTCCTTTTCAAATTTCTCAGCGCCTCACTTGTCTTTCCCTATATTTAAATATCTTTTTCAAATCTTGACCAAAAATCATTATAAAGAAGTGGTCACAAGTATTTTTCTGATAAACGCCCAATTGTTCTGGTTGACCATTTTTTTTTTTATGATTGCAAACTGAAATTTAATATTTGATGAATGTGTATATTAGTAATACATTATGTTAAATATGAATCCTGGCCCACTGTAGCAAATTCCAAAGAAAAATTAGAACAATTAATTGATAATTTGTTAAGTGGTTTGAGAAACTAAAAATTCAATATTTTTTGGTACCTTGTTTTTATTGAAACCATCCATAAATTACCTCCAATTTGATAAGCAATTTATTTGAAAAATACAGAATATTTTTTGTAATTTTACTTTGGGGTTTTGATTATTTTAAAGTTGATTCTCAAAACTGTCACCTAAATTTGGTTCTCCCTTTTCTTTTTATCTTCTAAATACCATCATAACATAGAGATCTATCTACGGTAACTAATGTTTAAATCAAGAGGCTCTATCAAATTTTGCACTACAATTAATATTCTAGTAGACATTTTTTAGTGGTCAACAAGAATTTTACATTGGACATTTTTTGAAAACATGGTTTAATACTACAATTAATTTTACACTGCATTTTGATCAAGTCATGAAGGATGATGTTAGTATTTCGATCGTTCATCTCATGAGAAGAAATCTCTTTTTCTTATCCCTGACACGTGTCAACCTGGGACTGGACTTAACATGATGGTCCCACAATATGGACCGGAAAAGGTCCGAAATTAGGGGTGGCTCGTGGATCGATCGCGATTCGCATTCGCATTTGACTCGTTCGCTAACAGCTTGTTAGTTAGTGGACCGAGTTGTTAATGAGCCAGCTCGCCACTAGCTTAGCCCATAATTAATAAATTTGAGCTAGGGCCTATCTTGCTCGCGAGCTGGCGAGCCAGCTCGGTTCAGGTATGAATTTGTGAATTTGGTTGAATTTAGTATGTATGATATGAACTATGTTTGTATGAATTTAAGAATTTGATATTTTGGTATATATGAATTTAGTTGCAAACTTAATTTATGATAGTTGACTGTATATACATTATCTAATACATTTGAAGTTTGACCCACGAGTATCACGAGTTGGTTCGACTCGCTCGTTGCCAAAACAAGCGAGTCAAGAGTCACTTTTTCAGCTTGGGCTCTAATGTTGGTCGCTTATGACTCGCTCATTGCCAAAACGAACAATCCATGAGAGAGCTCTAACTCAGACCGAGCCAGCTTGTTGCCAGCTCTATCCGAAATATATTGTAGCACAGGCGCGGAGAATTTTTTATTCATAGAAAAATTATAATATAACATAGAAAAAGAGAGAATAATCGATTTTTGACATTCTAGATAATGAGAGGTCCTTTGGGAAAGAAGAAGCCTAGCCTAATATTGAGATAAAAGTGCCGTTGATGCATAGAAGGATATGTAACATTTATAATATTTTTTGTGAAATAATTTTTTTTTCTAGGCGCGTCTTAACTTAAAATTACATTGAACAATTAATAGTGCAGAAAAATTCACACCTACAAAGTTTAAACCAAATAAAAATTAAGGGCACAATACTGTGTTTTTCAGCTAAATTTATTTTTCTACAATTAAAAGAGTAAAAAATAATGAAATTGCTCAATGAGTATTGAGCAGAAAAAAATAAAATAAAAATTATATCTCTTGTAATACTTGACTTTTCTGCCAAATAATTGCACCAATTGAAAATAAAATAAATCAAATTACATGTGCAACAGCAAAGCCGAGAAAACCAAACACTCACCAACAAGTAAAACAGGGGCAGTACTACATGATCTCTCTGGAACAATATTAATGACCAATAATTATCTCCTACACCCCATGAACATATTCCAATATCAATACCAACTTCCTTACATTCCAAATTACAATTCCAAATAATTTCAAATTACAATTGCAGACCCATACAGCAGGAACTGGTAACATTTTTGCCTTAAACCAAATGAAAGAAAACTTCTCAAGTGCAACACCATCTCTATAGCACAAACACACATAATATACAAAATTTCACTTTAATTGATTGGGAGTTTATGTTAGGCATATTATGCTCATTATCAAGTTTACCTGATTATGCATTCTGTGTGTCTTTGGGCTTTGAAGCACAATATGCTACGGCATCTCCTACTGTGAGAAAGATATGTTCTTGGCCGATTAGTTCAATATAGTCGGCTGCCAGAAGCTTGTCGATGACAGTTGGGCCCGGATTAACAAGTTCAAGCTAAGATGATGAAGAGGTTAAATTAATTAGAATCTGTCTATATTTTCATTCAATTATAATTGTATTTGCCATATATTTGTCCTTGGTGATGGCAACGTTGGTTGTTAATACAGAACATTCATAGTAGCTTATATTTGGCACGCATTATCATCCTGAAAAGTCAAGATGGGTATGTATATATATATATACACACACTTAATTTGAAGACACAGTACCGATTAATAGCTAAAGTGGTAAATTATTACTTATTAGGATGAACTTTAAGAAGCCTTGGAAGTTCATGAATTGCTTGTATATATCTGATTGTACTGGTACACATTCATGCATAGATTTTAACTTTTCTTGCTTCATTGTATATACTGGAGATCTAATACTGACCTGGATGTAGAACTTTTCAAGGACTTTGAGCAATTCCTCTAATATATGAATGCCAGTGGTGTCTATGTCAGTCACCGCTATAGAAAATGATAGACATATGACGAATTATAATTGTCAATAAATTTAACCAGCAACTTCATTTATCAACACGCAAAGTAGATAGATCCACGTAATAAAGTACTACCTGACATCTCAAATATTATGTGCTCAATTCTGGGTAGGCCATGCTCCTTGTTTAGATCCTCTTCATCTCTCAAAAATCGTAGTGCTCTGATACAGAGGTCAAAAGTAATAAGTTTCATAAAAACAAATGTTGCAAGTAATTTTCTTCATCAATTAGCATTAATTATACTATCCGTTGCTGGTTTCTTTTTCTGAATTTACTTTTGATTTGGAGAGCCTTCTCAGTGCCCATTAAAATAAGCATGGCCAATGCCTCAAGGAATTTTGTTGATATAGAAAAGTGGAGGTCTAGCGTACCAACTTCCATTTAATTGTCCATAAAGGAGCCCCCGTTCGAGTTTCAATCCCATGACCTCCCACATCAGAGGACATGTGCCTTTTTCTCAAGGAATTGAATTTAATGAAACAAAAATCAGTAGTAGTAGTTACCTTTCTTTAATATAGTTTGAGTTGGAGAAGTAAATCGCTGAGTCAACCCTTACAATTAGAACTCCTGGCACTCTGACGGCATCAGGATATTGTTCAATATTTCTATAAAGATTAGTCCTTGGGAGATTGCCAAGCAGAGACATTCTCGGCCTCATTACTTGAAAGATTATCTTAGCTACTGATATTGCAACCTGTTTCATAATGTATTGGAAAAAGAAAAAGGAACATGTTATGTTTCATTTTATTGAATCAATTAATCACCATAAATAAACTTGGTCTCTGTTTATTTGACCTTGACTTGTCTAAAATCGGCGCTAATTTCAGTATTTTTTCTTGCAATAATATATTGGACAGGAAATATCATTTTATGCATTATGAAGCGATCAAATAATCATAAAAAATGAAAAGAAAAATAAAATGTTGCTGGGAATAAAATAGTGTGGTTGATGGATGCAAACCGCAATTAGAAGACCAATTTCAACAGATTTGAAAATAACACCAACGAAAGCCCCCATGAGTGCGAGAAAATCCAACTTGTCAACCTTCCAAATTCTAATCGCAGCTGGTATGTCAATCAGTCCGGCAACAGCACTGATAATAATCGCCGAAATAACAGCATTCGGTGTATACTTAAACAGCGGTGTGATAACTAACAGTGTGAGCAATGTTACCATAGCCATGACAATATTAGACACCAGTGTGTTGCATCCAGCCATATAATTTACAGCTGACCTTGAAAAGGATCCTGCAGAAATTAAATTATATTCATCAATTCTTAATTATATATGGTTGATCTTTTCTGCTATAAGCCTATAACATAAAAAAGTGTTGAGGATTATATATGCAAAATATTATCATTCTAATTCATAATTACTATAATTATTAGTACCTGTTGCCACAATGCAGGAAGTAAAAGAACCAGCTATATTCGCAACGCCTAATGCCATCATTTCCTTGTTTCCATCAATTTGATAATTTTTCAACGTGGCAAATGTTCTTCCTATGGCTATGGCTTCCTGATTCCCATATATTATTCGTTTAAATTAACAGAAAATTTAATATTGAATTGAAATATTTATTATTGTAGTTTTAATTTAATTTGGGTATTACCGACAAGCCGACTAAGCCTGCGACTACACCAATTTTGACTCCATTTATCAGTTGCGGCCCCGACCAATAGATTTTATTTAGTGATGATGGATTTACTCCTTTGTCTAACTTCCCCACCTACAAATTGTGGACATATATAAATAATCGAAATGCCTAAGTAATTAGAAAGTATCAGAAGTTTTTTGTTTTGACCTTCACACTTTTTGAACTTCTTATTTGGAATCAGTAAAGTTATCCGAGAAACACGAGTTATCTTGTTTATCTCATTATTTCTTATATATTTTTCTTGTTATTTCGTGAGAAGAGGATGATCAGCATTTCCATTTCTCGGAATAGAGAGAGTCACTCTGTTTTATTAGTACATGGATTCTCCTCTTTCCAGAGATTCAACAAAAAATTTTGATAATTGAAACTAAAAAAATTTCGGAGGTGGATCTATTATAGAAAACTATAAGAATGTCATTCAATTGTGTTTGGTTTCGCTTATCTTCTTTTTTGCCAGTACTGATTAGTTTATGCGTGTCTCGTCTCTGCCATTTCTTTATCCAGACCAGTATAGCAAAAAGAGGAAAAAGATAAGAAAAAATCATATAGAAGCTTACAATTTTAACTCCGTGCTTATCAACACCGGTTATGTAAACACAAAATGTGGATATGACTACTGAGATTAATGGTGCAATAGCAGCTATCCAGAACAGCTTCTTTTTCTTTGATCCCTATATATAAATTCAATTTTTCCAACGTATTGTTAGAAAAACACTTTTTTTTTTTAATTCTTTCTTGAAAAGTTATGAACAAGAGAAAGCTCTTACAATATATTTAGTGGTCAGAAGGAAAGCCAAGAATATTATCCCTATAACCACTGTCTGCCAGTTCCACTGAAAAAGAAAAACAAGTACCAGAAAAGCTGTCATTATAATCTTCATTGTTTACAGAAAAACTATTTTGTACTGTAATTAGAAATGAAAATCAATCTTACCCCATGGCGAACATTACCGAACACCGACTGCATGACAGAAACAATGTCAGTTTTTGTGGTGAACTTTGAGATTCCCAAAAGGCCCTTCAGCTGTTGGAGTCCTATTGTGATGGCTGCCCCTGCCATGAATCCGACCACTGCCGCATGTGATAAAAAATCCACAAGGAAACCCAACCTAAATATAAATTGATCAATAAATTTTAAAAATTATCAAAACAACAATAGTGCTTCATATGTAAACTTAATTTCAATCCACTATTTATTTATTAAAGATAGGTAGAGAAAACATATGTCCTAATAATTAGAAACACTATTAACTTTAAGAGAAAAATGTAACTAATAGTAACAACCTACCTAAGGAAGCCAAGTGCAGCTTGAGTTATTCCCGCAAAGAATGTGGCAGTGAAAGCAAGTTGAAGGTACTCATTCGGGTGCTTTTTTGGGATTGATTTCATGTTTGAGAAGCTCACCAAGCAAGAGTGACACAACTGCAACTGGTCCAATTGCTATATCCCTTGAGCTCCCCATTGCAGCATAGACCAGAGGTGCCACAAAACTTGTATCTGAACAGAATTAAGTTAATTTTTCATAAATATGTTATTACAAAATGAAGTATTTTGTAGCTAAGACGAAACAACTGAGGTCGCATCCTTGTCAATTAAACAATATCTCCTTATTAATCGCTAAAAAACCTCCGTTCATAAGGTATATACAATTAGAAATATAGTAGTATATATGCAACTTACAAAGTGCATAATTAGGAGGAACATTGGCGAGTTTTGCATACCCAATATCCTATTGAGTAAGAAAAAAGAAAAAAAAAATATATATATCAGTGTGAAATCCTTGTATGAGAAACAGACTAAAAACGTCAATCGAATTTTACATAGATAAACAAAGAACTGGAATTTTATAATTATGTATAACAAAACACAATTTATAAAGCAAAATATCTAATATCATCTGTTATTTTCTTTACGATAGCGGACAATATCAGTAGTAATCACATTCTTTGAAAAACATTTTTCATATCTGTATGTAAAATGAAAAGAATGCATGTGTGTGCAAATCAGAGAATATATATGCAATAGAGTCAGTATCTTAAATGCAAGATGAAATTTTAGATATTCTTGGTACATACCTGAGGGATGCACAGGCTTGCAATTGTTAAGCCTGCAATTAAATCTCCTTTGAGCATGTTTAACTTATATTGCCTTCCCCATTCCAGAATAGGAAACAAACTCTGGAGACCAAGCCAGAATTGCTTTCGTTTGGGTTGATCCTTGTAGTGGTACAGTGGGTCGTCATGGAAAAATGTCTCTCTAAATCTACAGGCAAATTCTTCTATCAAGTTCTTTTTAGGTGCAGCTCCAACCATGTAACCATGCTTTGCTTCGTGGGAGGCAGGTTTGTTCTCCATGGGACCTGCATTGTAGCACAAAATAGCTAGCTCTGAATTTCTGCACAATCAATTCTTAGAGAATATTTGTCATTTCTATTGATTCCAACATTTTAATGTATATAAATAATCTTGTTCTTGTCACATAGTTAAATAAATGGAATTTGAACGTCTGAATCAAATTTGTCTGTAAATTCTGTGGTAGCATGCTTCGAACTAATAATCATTCATTTTAAAGGCCCCAAAAGTGATTTCTATAAATAAATTAAATAAAGTATCTTTTATAAAGATAAAAATGTGCTAATATAGTAAACGGATAAAAAAATTATTACATTTCTCAAGTCATAATTTTAGTTGTAGGATTTATGTTAAGACAATATATACAAATAAAAATAAAAGGATCAAAAGAACGTCTCAATTAGAGAAAGTGTACATATAATACATTGCAAGAAAAATGTTAAAAAAAAATAGTATGGAAGAACAGAAGGCAGTAATTAATTGGCCTGACTTGTGCAAGAGGACTTTACTTAAATGAACTAAAATCACATAACAATATCTAAGTAATCTAACTATATATGGAGGATATTAGGATAAAATTTAAAATTGCACATTTTTCTACGAGGAAGGAGAAAAAAAAGAAAGAGAAAGAAGTTAGTCTCACCTGTATTGCTTTGAGAGAACAGGAACCTGTAAGCAGCTCTATGGACATATATGGCCTTATATACAAGCACAACATCATAAAAACCTGAAAGAAAAAAATCATTGGTCAACTAATTTTAGCCACAAGCTTGTACTGAAGGTACTGAAGGTACCAAACTTGGTCGTCAACTAATTTTAGCCACAAGCTTTTAATTATCTTTAATCTTTATCAAACCTATACACCTATAGGTATGATATACTCAGTTTATTTAATACTATCTTTTTTTTTTCAAAATCAGGTATAATTCAGTTGCTAATTTATTATTTTTCCGAAATTTTTATTTCTACCATATTCACAAAAAAATAAATCAAAACACCCATATTTCGTCGGAATTATAGAAATACCCAAGCCGCTCAATGCCGCTACGGCCCCAAAGACTGGGGGCCGCCAAATGGCCCAGCGGCCCTTGTCTGGGTCCGCTAAATTGTTTGGAGGCCCCTATTTTTCTATATATACTCATCCAGAGGCAGAACTTCATTTCTCATCTTCACTCATTTTCTCTCCTGGATAAGAGCTTATGATCTGTGAGTTTTTTTTTTCTTTCATTTTTAATTTTTTTTATTTTTCAGTAGGTTAATAATTAATTTATTTTAGTTTTAATTTTAGGTTTTGTGTGTATTGGATTCAAAATGAGTCTTATGGTATCCATTTACACTGGTGGTGATGTTTTAACAGACCCTAATGGGATTTATTATAGTATTGGGCTTGTTACTGTGATTCAGGTAATGCCAGGTACTGATTATGTGGGGATTAAATCAGTTATTTGTCAGAGTTTGAGATTGGATCAGGGTCAGTATGACCTTAATATTCAGACCAAAATTAGCATGCCCACTAGTTCAGCACAAACCTGGTTCCAACTCTTTCCAATTCAGAATGATGGAGTCTGGCAGGTACAGTACAACCAAACCATGAGTTTTTCTGGGGTTGGATACAATGTAATTGACCTATATGTGGAGGTTACCCGAGTCCGAGTAGCTAAATAATGTCTTCAGGTCATCTCGTGAGTTACCGGTGGCCGCAATAATTGAGGACACATTTTACAAATGTGTCACATGGCTTGGGCAAAGGAGGGCCAATGCGGAATTTGAAGCAAGATAAGGTCAACAGTTTTCGTGTCGTGTTCATAAGGTATTTTTAGTTTTAGTTTTTTCTTCATCTATTTTTAATAACTTCATTTAAAAAAATTCATTTCTTCATTTTTTTAATTGTTCGTAGCTTATTAACAAACGGTTCAAGAGGTCAAATACTATGAAGACGCTTGGGGGGTTTGGCAACTACAACTAGTTCGAGGTAACCTCCACACAAGAGAGAGTTCTTGCTTTCCTGCCTGACGATTCTAACCGGTTTACCAAGGCCAATTTCAAATACATGGTGGTCATCAGGGAGAATAACATGCACGGTGGAATGCACATACCAGAAGCCTCAATTAGACAGAATAGCGTACTCTCATGTTCTGTCAGTGTGCCGTCTCTGAGGATCGACCCTGGCAGCTTTGTAAGTCACTACTACCACATCCAGACACTAATCCACACATGGAGGGGTGAATGGCATGTGTATGACAATAAGTCAGAATGGCCTGAACACGAGGGCCCTATCCTTGTTCCAGAAACAAAAAATGTTACTTTGGGTAGAAGACGACACAACAGGATTCCGATGTGGTTGAACTTACTAAATAAGAGGATAAGAGGACACCAAGCCAACCGAGATACACAGGAAAAACAAAACAAAGCTATTCGAGATGCACGAGGTAGTTAATTTATTTTATAATTCAATTTCAATTTTCAAAAATTATTGAAACAATTAGATTTAACAGTTACTATTTGTTTGTAAATTTGCAAGTTGAAATGCAATAAATGGATTGGATGTTTATTCAGGAGTTAAATTTATGTTTTTAAGTATTGGATGTTTTAATTATATTGGTAAGAAAATTGTTTATTTTAGGTTTATTAGATGTATTTTTATTGTACTCGTGAGAACATATGCATTATATTGTTCTATTTATGGCTTCTTTATATTTATTGTTAGGTTATTATTTGATGCAAAATATACTTAATTTTAAATTTTGCTAAAAATTAAACCAATAAATAAACTTACATTTGACTTTTTTATCTAAATACAACAAAACCAACAAAAAAACCAAACTATAATGTTTATCAATCTGTTTATTAAAAAAAAGGGACATCAGAGCCATTGGGGCTGCCCCCAGACTGGGGCCGCAGTGGCATATGGCGGCCCCCAGTCTTTGGGGCCGCTAAATGGTTTGGCGGCCTGGGTATTTGTCGAATTTCTCAGAATCTGAAGTGATTTGGTTTTTTTTTTTTTCTTAATATGGTATAAATAAAAATTTCGGATTATTTTTTGTACGGAGGTCATAGATTTTTTTTGGGAGGGAATTTCATGTGTACCCCTCAAAAACCTCAAAATTGGGTCTTTCTCCCTCTAAAATTCATAAACCATACTTACCTTTTTATATTTCAAAAAATCACAAATTTACTCAATTATTGACTTTTCTATTACAAACTCATTTAAATTTATTAACTATTTTACCCTTTAATAAAAATAAAAATATATTGTTAGTATAATAAAAAATATTCAATTTTCTAATTGATATGTTCATGAGGACAAATGGTTTTTTCTCTACTTGTGCACATACACATTAACATTAACCATATGCTTGTGTGCGTCAAGTAATTAACAAAATGAATTATTTGTTCTCAAAACCAATTAGAAGGCTATATATTTCTCTTAAACAAGTTATTTTTTTTATTTTTTATTTTAGAAAGTGTACAATGGGTACTTATATAATTAAAATGAATTTTAAGAGAAAAGTCAATAAATTGGATAAACAAGTAGCTAGAAGCTTGAGAATCACGCTACAATAAATGACATAATATTGTTCTCTATATGAGATATCGCATAAATTAGAAATCTAGTATTTGTGAAAGCGTCATTAAATATAGTGCAATTCTCAAGCTTCTTCTTTACATGGCTGTAAACAGAGATTTAAAGACTTGAGAAACAAATTTTAAAGTGCATACGAGTTTTTACTTAAAAGCATTAATAAGTTGCATGTAAGGTTTAAAGGATGGACACAAATACTTAAAGGGCTGTAGACATAAGTTTAAAGGCTTGAAAAATAATATTTAAAATGTCTACAAGTTTTTAATGTCAACGACAATTGATAAGTTACATGTAAGGTTTAAAGACTTGACATAAGTACTTTAAAGTGTTATAGACAGAAGTTTAAAGGCTTGAAAAATAAATTTTAAAGTGTCTATAAGTTTTATTGTAAAAAAATGATAAGTTACATGTAAGACTTGACACGAGTACTTTAAATTATAGTAGACAGAGATTTAAAAACTTGACACGAGTACTTTAAAGAGTTATAGAAGCAAAATTGAAAGTTCCTATGAGCTTAAGAAGTTGTGCTGGAAAAAACGCTACTGACCTTCTAAAAGATCGTCGTGGTCAAGAGTGTCAACTGTAAAATATCAAAATTTTAAAAGTTAGATTTAGATTTAAAGACTTATAGTAGTATTGTTAAAGAATTGTAAACAAAGTTTTAAATAATTTGACAAGGCCCTGGATGGTGCTGGACAATCGAAATTTTTATATATAACATTTATTAAAAAAAAAAAATCAAAACACTCTTGTTTCTGAGTTTTTCGGATTCTACACAGGCCGCACCAGTATTATGCGACCCCAAAGACTGGGGTCCGCACAATGCCCCTGCGGCCTCTGTCATGAGGGCGCATAATACTGGTGCGGCCCCAACTTTTTTATTGTTTTTGTCTAACAAAACATAATGGAATATCTCAAAGTTTGAGTGGGGTCCGCATACTCTGTAAAACAAAATGCCACGTGAATGGGGATTTTTTTTAAAAACCATAATTAAAATAATTAAATTTACTAAAACGGCATGATTGCCCCGAGATTTACAAAAACCATCAATACCGAGATGCCAATTCGGTCCGATCGAATTTTTTTACTCCGGACCGAATTGGCATTTCGGTCCCCCTCTTTTTCACAACAAATCAAACGTTTTCCGTGTGGCCGACCGTGTGGTCCTCTGGACCGAAATGGCATTTCGGTCCAGAGGATTTTTTCCCCGGACCGAGTTGCCATCTCGGTCCCAGACAAGCCTGGAATATCTTACAGAGTAAATTAGTTTATCCTCTGAACGAATTTTATAATTTTTTGTAATAAACTAAATATCTTATAAGTTTATAGTTTTTTGTAATAAACTAAATATCTTATTACAAAGAATTTTATAGTTTATCCCAGACAAAATAAGTTTATCCTCTGAACGAATTTTATAATTTTTTTCTAGAATTATTTAGTTTAGTTATAGAGTAAATTAGTTTTTTGTAGTGTATTGTAGTGTAATTTCATGTATTATAGTGTGAATTTTTAATTTAGAAAAAAAAACCGAATTTTAATTTTTTTTGTAGAATTATTTAGTAATATAATTCTTTGTAATAAAAATAACTTTAGGGTTATCGGTGAAAAATTACCATTTAATAAAATAATAAATGAAATTTTATATTATTGATAAGTTTTTATAATATAATTCTTTGTAATAAAAATAACTTTAGGGTTATCGGTGAATAAACTTCTAGGGTTATCGGTGAAAAATTACCATTTAATAAAATAATAAATGAAATTTTATATTATTGATAAGTTTTTATAATATAATTCTTTGTAATAAAAATAACTTTAGGGTTATCGGAGAATAAACTTCTAGGGTTATCGGTGAAAAATTACCATTTAATAAAATAATAAATGAAATTTTATATTATTGATAAGTTTTTATAATATAATTCTTTGTAATAAAAATAACTTTAGGGTTATCGGTGAATAAACTTCTAAGGTTATCGGTGAAAAATTACCATTTAATAAAATAATAAATGAAAACATGGTTATTTATATTAAAATATCTTTTTGGGTAAAAATAAAAATCACGGCTCCACATCAATTAACCAATTTTCTCCGGACCGAAATGCCAATTCGGTCCGGACTCTTTGTTGGATTTTATGTGGCGTCGGCTGCGGAATAATTGAAAATGAGGGGGGACCGAAATGCCAATTCGGTCCGGAGTAAAAAAATTCGATCGAACCGAATTGGCATCTCGGTATTGATGGTTTTTGTAAATCTCGGGGCAATCATGCCGTTTGAGTAAATTTAATTATTTTAATTATGGTTTTTAAAAAAAAATCCCGTGAATGGGGTCCACATACTCATTACAATTTAAATTCTTTTTTGCTTGGAATTCGCATCCTCTGAGATATCTCAAAGTTTGAGAAATCTCAACTGTTAAATTACGTTCTGCACGAACTCGAGGCACCTATAATATTGGTCCTGCGCTATCCCCAAATAGACATCGTACATGTTGGTCACGTAAAAGTTGAGACATCTCAGTAGACATAAAAAAAATATATGAGGCCGCATCGGCATTCTGCGACCCCCTAACTGGAGCCGCAAGGACATTGTTCGGACCTCAATTTTTGAGACCGCAGAATACCAGTGCGGTCCGGGTAGAATTCGAATTCCCAGAAATATAGATGTTTTATTTTTATATTATTACTTCTTTTTTTTGGCAAAGAATTAGTCGAAAACCTTTTGTTAAGAGCATCTATGTTTTGAAAGTGATCCTTATTAAATTTACAACAAAATTAATGCTGGTCGGACGCTAGGATGACTGTCGTGTAGGGATCAATGTGGTACAACACCTGGAATAGTGCCATTTAATTATGTGAGGAGATCTATTCTTACCAATAAGAGCAAAGAAACAGACAATTTGTAATATATAATTGTATGATCGCCGCCCTTTCATACAGGCAATTCAGTTGAACTTCAACTATTCTTTATTTATAAGAACAGCTTGATTAAAATATACCAATGATTGAAAAAAAAAAGAGAAAAAAATATGGCAGATGCAAGTGCAACCATCCAGTAAGCAACTTGGCAAATTTAGATTCCAAAAAGTTTTCAACCGGAAAGGGTTTCACAATCATAAAATTAATCAAGGAAATTCAATTGCTCAATGCTTTATTTTTGTTAATTCTTAATAGTAAACAATTGAGACTCAAATGAAGAAATAAAAATCATTAGATTTTACGTAGTGCCCGTACACAAAAATAAATTTTGCAGCATCTCCAATTCATTTTAATGGATATTATTGATATGAAGAAATAAACTCTTAGAAATCATACACATTAATTAGTTGATATCTACAAGTCGTCATGGATGTCTATCAAAGTAAAATCGGAATTTTACAAAATTCGAGTACACATAGGAAAAATATGTCGATCAAATTTAATTATTTGATGCATTGCAATTGCATCAAGGGTCAAGGAGGGCACAAAATGGCACAATCTTGGAAAATAACTAGATAAGTGATAGGGTATGCTTTTTCCATGTGCCAGTTGGTCAAACATTACTAGAGATCAGGGACTTCTAACCGAGTCGATTGGAATTCGGCATATATACAGAGGGTTCGTTTGAGATTTGTGTCAAGTTAAACTGACGACTCAGATTTAATTGTACTCAGTTAGGTATTGCACTGAATCTGAATCCCCCCCAAAAGTGCCCTAGCAATGTTGTGGGGCCACTGTCAATGATAGTAGGTGAAATGGGGGAACAGCTTGGGTCCGATGCCCATCGGACTCAAATTAGGGATCTGATGGGTTTATGGGCCGTCCGATTAACTTTAAGATTCGTGAGAGCGCATTTTAAAGCAGGCTCGAAAGTTGAGGTGCGAATCTTAAAGTAGATCGGATGATCATCGAACCCATCGAACTCACTTTGAGTCCGATAGACATCGGACCCAAACTGTCCCCGTGAAATGGGGTAGTAGGAGTATAGGGTGCGTGCCCAATTAAAAATGGAAAATTATGTCCAAACACTCAAAAGTCTCAAACAGGCAAGTTACTTTATGCTATTAAAAAAAGTTAAACAATGAGAAACGCACCCGAATCAGAAGCCTAGAGATAGATTTTTTTTTGTTTTTTTTAAACAATGGTGTAAAGTACAATTTCATTAAATAATCATAAAATTATATCCATAGGATTTAATAACATTAATATCAAAACACATCGACATCTAACCAAGAGCGGAGTCAGATTTTCAAGCTATGAGAGTCAAACGTGAATGTGGTCAATCATATAAAATTTTTATGCTATGAATGAGAGTCAATTTTATAGTATTTATAATCTTTCAATTTGAACTACACAAAAATCATATATAAGTATAGAATTTTTAAAATTAAATGGGGTCAGTTGATCCCCATTCACATAGTGTAACTCCGCCTCTGCATCTAACAACATCAAAACACATTAGTATCTAACGACACAACATCAACATCTAACAACACAAACATCTAAAATAGCATAACAAACACTCTCTCTCATAAGCGGGTAGGGAGACCGACACTGACGACATCTTCAGCATCAGCTGGCCATTAATTGAATGAAGGAGGCATCTCACTAGTATCGATCGACCAGCAATCGAAGAAAGGAGACATCTCTCTCAGACTCTTGTCATTTGAGAAATTGCCAATACCTGAAACAGGTACAGATGCAGCAAGTTACACCAAATTAATGTTTCAGAGCATTTTGTAGAAAATAAGAATTTCTTATTAAAATCAACATTTTTTTTGTTTTTTTCCAATTTACAAATAACATAAGGGATGATGGATCAGTGTCCATGACTAGTGTATTGCATTAGAAAAGAAGGCAGATTTTGCCCTAATCAAATGAGTATTTTACCCGAATTCAGAACTAAACCACAAGTAGCCTATTGAATTTAGATTCTTTATCATTGCTTAATTAAGCAACTTATCATTTTTTAATGAAACAATCAAGCCGTTAGGGATAACTTAATCATTTCTCTAATTAAACAACTGTTGCTTATGTGTACTGCAAATACCCAAGTAAACTAAAACACTAAAATACTGCTGCTAGTTGTATCCATGATAATATTGAAGGACCAGGTTTTATCTGTATGTTAAAGGTCCAGCCTAAAAAATATTTGCAAATAAAAAAAGGCATCTAAAATGTTGTAAGCCTAAAAGCACACCTGTTTGAAGAAGCATCGGCCGACATTTTTATTAATATCCAAAGTTAATTACAAATTAATTAATATATCCATGATTCCCGAGTTTTTCCAAAAATGTCCAAACCGGCTATAAAATGAATTTTTTTTTTTTTTAGAGACACTATGAAGAGCAAGATAATGAAATCTAACACTAAAAATTTGAATTTTTTGTTAAAATTATTTGTTATATTACTTCTTTTGATTTATAATTAGCATATTTATACTAAAATACACTAGATTACTTGAAATTATGTTGAATTACACTAAATTACATTAAATTATGCTAAATTACAATAACTTCGCTAATTCATAAAAATGCGAATAATGTTGTAATTTACCGTATTTGATACGGATCGGATCAACGGATAAAGAAATGGCATTGACACCCCCGGGAACAACGGTCAATTCAAGGCAATTTGAAACGGGAAGACGTAAATGATAGAATATTCCCTTGTAATAATTTATTCAACTAAACTACTTAATTATTTGACCTCTTTAATTGAAGAGATCCGCCAATTGAGGAAGGTTTGACATAGATGAGGAAGGTGTACTTCTAAATTTGTTCTTATTAAAGTTATAATTAACGAACGCGTAATGAAGGCATGAAAATTTCCATGAAGATATTTGAATTCTCTTTTTAGTTATATGAGCCTGATTAAATAACTAACGTGATAGAAAGAATCATCTAATATTTTATAACTGCAAGAATGTAGATACTTTTGATTCTTTTATATATATATATATATAAGACTTGGTAGAGCCTCTTGATTCAATACAAAAAGATATCTGTAACTTTTGATACTTTTGATTCAATACAACATATTTGTAACTTTCACAAAAAATATATCTTAGGCGTCAGCATAGGTCATTATTGAATTTTTGCACTTGAGACAATCTCCATGTAGTTGTTCAACAGATATCTGTTTGGATTTAATTTTTCATTTGTTTTCTCTTCTTTAAGATAAATTTATTCCAATTTATTCTTATAGGTATGTCACTGTTCTGTTTCTAATATTGTAAGTGGTCTATCTTCTTGAATTAGTTCCAATTCATGGAGAAGTGTCAGTAAGGTAGTTTTTTCTTCTTTTTTTGTGCACCATAAAAGTTTCTAGCCCATCCCCTGATCCTTTTTCTGACATGTTTCAATTTACAGTTCATGATTTGGTTAAATCTAATAACTTAAGAGGACTTTCATTCCACCATTTAGGAAAGAGGTGGAGGAAATCTTTTTGTTTCAGCCACAAAGGATCAAATTTGAAGTCATTTTTCATTTGAGTAATATTTCTCTGTGTATGAAAAACTAAGAGGCAATAATATGAGGCATTACTAAGATCAGCAAGAGAACTATCAGGATAGGTAAGATCCCATTCTAAAGTAGTGAATATTATGAAACTACAATTTAAATATGAAAATATCTAATTTAAGATGATTCAAAAAGATTTATCTCAAACAGAGATTTTTTTCAATTTAACGAGATATAATATTAAAGAAACTAAATCAATACATTAATGAAGACAGAGTAATTTGAGACACAACTAAGCAGGGATGTAATCGTCCATCAACTAAAAAAATTGTGTTGTGTTAATAATAAAAATTATTGTGTAAATATCAGCTCCCTAATATTTGCCTATCCCAATCAGAACTCAAAAGAAAATAGCACCCAATAAAAAATAAAATAAAAATAGAAAACAAAGAGAGGAGTTTCGTTTGATACACTTGAGAGTAGGTCCAACGGGCATCAGACCTACTTTGGTTCGATGGGCATGAGACCTATTTTGGTTCGATGGGTTTAATCACCGTCGATTTTTTTTTTTGAAGGACAGCTGGCAAGTAGCCAGCCGTCGATGTATTAATGAAAAAAATAGTTACATCTCCAGAATGGAGTTTCGTTCTTTATTACACAGAAATCACTTAGTAAAAATAACACTAATGAGCACTGTGAAGGACCTCGCTTGGTCTTCCGTGCCCATTTTTCCCCTGACCCTTCTTGCACTAACAATTGGTAGCCCAAAGAGAGGATTCTTCTGTTGCCTCATTTATTAATCTATGCATTTGTCTGCGGTCCTGAGAGAATATCCGCCAATTCCTCTCTCTCCACAGCGTGCAGAGGCCAATTGCCCATGCCCCGTCCCATTTTCTTTTCTGTTCCCCTGAGAGTGTAATTCTATGGCTCCACCATTCTTCATGGGCCACCTCAGTATGGGTTGGTGGCCGTATGTTCAGTGTCCAAAGAGGCCTCTCCAAAAACCTCTAGCAAAGTTGCAATTCCAGAACAAATGGTCCCGTGTTTCGTACTCTTGAGTGGTGCACATGACACAATCCCAGTTGACCGAACAACCTCTTTTTATGAGGACCTCTCTGGTCAGTAACTTATCATTAATGACAAGCCACATGAAGATTCTTACCTTCATTGGTATCTTTAGCTTCCAGATTGCCCTATAGAATTGGCAGCCGATTCCTTTTCGGTGTAGCACCTTATAGGCTGATGCCGTGGTGAACCCCACTTCCGTCCATTTCCAGGTTAAGCGGTTGGTGAGTTGGTCGGGGGTTGTTGAGCAGTTGAAGAAAGGAGAGAACTCTACTAGTGATTTAAGGAAGTAGGAACCCTGCGTACCCAGATCTGCGTGGTGCGTAAGTCCATACAGTTGCAATAGCGTCTTTGCCCATAGTCCATTTTCCTCGTTATGTAGTTTCCATAACCACTTAATCATTAGTGCGGCGTTCTGGTCAGCTATGTCTATTATCCCCAGGCCCCCCTCTTGTTTGAGAGCGCAGGTTTTTTCCCAGTTGACCAAGCAATTAATAGGTTTGCATTGGTCGTTGCCCTTCCAAAGGAACCGCCTTCGTTGTCGGTCGATGTGTTTGATTACCCATTTCAGCAGGCGAAATGCCTGGGCATAGTGCAGCGGGAGGGCCGACAGGACCGATTTGACCAATATTAGTCTCCCTCCATAAGATAGGAGGTTAGACTTCCAACTCGCTATTCTGTTGTGGATTGCCAATATAATCGGTTGGAATTGGTCCTTCTTCGGTTTGCGTATCGTCAACGGTAGCCCGAGGTACTTCATTGGGAGCTGTGCTGGGGGGCTGGAGAGAATTCTCTGAATGACAGGGATGTTCTGGTTTGGCACCGATATAGGGAGGAAGTTGCTCTTTGCCCTATTTATTTTAAGCCCCGAGAGTGATTCGTATGATTGCAATACGAGTGTGAGTACCTTAAGGGTTTTGGGTGCGCTTCCGCGATGATGAGAGTGTCGTCGGCGTATTGTATGATTGTGGGGGAGATATGGATCGGTGTCTGCATTGCTTGGCCCGCATTGGTTAAGAACCACTTGAGGGAATCTGCCACTATGATGAACAACAGTGGGGAAAGTGGGTCTCCTTGTCGCAACCCCCTTTTGTGCTTGAAGCAGCTCGTGAGCTCTCCGTTGATTTTAATTACCGAGTGTGAGGATTGCAGGATATTTAAAACTGTTGAGAGCCATCGAGGCGGGAATCCTCTTTCAATAAGCAGATTCGTTAGGAAGCACCAGTCTACCATATCGAATGCTTTCTCGAAATCTACTTTGTATAGAACAGTCGGGGTTTTGTGTTCATGCGAAGCGTAGAGCAGCTCTCTGGCGACTAGGAAGGATTCTATCAGGGATCTGCCTTTGACAAAGGCAGTTTGGGTGTTGGAGACGATGGTTTGTAATTGTGGCTGCAGTCTGTTGGCCAGTATTTTGGTGATTAATCGAATGATTGTGTTGATGACACTTATTGGCCTGTAGTCTGTGATTCGGTTAGCACCTGTCTTTTTAGGGACCAACGTGACTGCTGCTCTATTCAGGCATGAGATGTCGGTTCTGCTATTGTGTAGCTCGGTGACCAGTTTGAAGATATCTTCACCGGTTATGTCCCAGAACTGCTGGAAGAATTCGATTGGGAGTCCATCTGGTCCGCTAGCCTTTTGCTTTGGCATCTGATGAAGTGCCATTTGGATCTCCTGCCTTGTGATGTCATCATCGAGGTGTTTGAGTTGTTGGTCCAGTTTGGGTCCGACTAATCCCGTGAGGTCGAAGGTTGGCCTGTCAGCGCGTGTTTGACCAAGTATCTGGGTGAAGTGCGATAAGATAAAGCCCTTTAAGTGTTGTTGTTGAACCACAGCACCATCATCTGTAGAGAGGGATATTATGGCATTACGGTTTTTCCTACCGTTGGCCACTGCATGAAAGTAGGCCGTATTCTTGTCCCCCAAGTTAAGCCATCTACACCTGGACCTTTGCTTCCATTTTTCTTCTTTTTCGCTCGCCAATCGGATGATATGCTCCCTGAGCGATATTCTGAGTTGCATTTCAATCCCATTGAGATGCCTATGTTCTTCCGCCTTGTCTAGCTGCCTGAGCACCCATTTGGACCGATTTAATTTGTTTTCTGATGAGTGAAATTTGTGGTAGGCCCATTCTTTTAGTGCCCGCTGGACCGCAAAGATTTTGAGTTGAAACTTTTTTGCAATGTTGTTACCATGTTCAATGGATCCCCATACTGCGGCCGCAATCTCTCAGATTTCCCGGTGGTTGAGCCAAAACAGTTCAAATTTGAAAGGTCTGTTCGTCCCGTTGCCATGGGGCTTGATTGTCAGAACTAACGGGACATGGTCTGAAACTGGTTGCGGTAAGTCTATTAAGGAAAAGGACATTCCAAGGGAGTTCCAGTGGCCCGAGATCAGTGCTCTATCCAGCCTAGATAAGGTTGGGTGGGGCCGTTTACTGGTCCAGGTGAATCTTCGGCCATGTATTGGCACGTCGATGAGGTATTCGTCAGAGATGAAATTATTAAATTGGAACATGGTGCCTGGGTTTCCTGCGCCCCCCGTTGACTCCTCCCGAGAGCGAAGCATGTTAAAGTCTCCGACAATGATCCACGGGTAATCATTCAAGAGCCTTAGTTGCCTTCACTCATCAAGGAATTCCCTCTTTTGTCGGTCTGCTTGCGGTGCGTAAACCCCTGTTACAAAGAATGTTAAGTTGGCAATTTTAAGGACCGCACTGACGGTCCAGTTATGCACATATTTAGTCACACACGAGTATGCAGTGCTCCACGCGAGCACCACACCTCCTCTAGAGCCCTCTGCATCTAGTGCTATAAATTCTCTAAATCTCGAGGGGCATACTTGCCTAACTCAAAATATAGAGTGCTCGCTCCATTTAGTTTCTTGTAGACATAATAAGTCGCATTTAGAATCTATGATATTTTCTTTCACAATCGCACACTTGTGATAATCTCCCAAACCGCGGACATTCCAATTCAAAAGGTTAATTTTAGATTGCATAATCATTGAACCATTACACATTGCTTAAAACAAAATAAAGGGATTGACTTGCTTAAAATCAAAAACGAAATCCCCAACTACCCATTACTATGCCCTAATGGATGCTACCCAGCCCTAATCGGCGAGGTTGATGCTCTCATCGTCAGAGAGCTCTTCATCGGAATCATATTGCATGGCTTCCAGGGCCGACTCATAGTATTTGTACCCCTACTCCGGTGCTGTTGGTTCGGCTGCCCCCGAGCCCTGTCCAACCTCCACACCTGGTCCGCTTCTATTGGTCATCTCGCAATATTCCTTTACCTTACTGACGGTGCCTTCATCCAACGGATGGTCTTTGATGGTCTCATCAGCAAGTGCTTGTAGCAGTAATTTTTCTTCTTCAACCTTGTTAACCTTGCCAGGTTGATCTTGTCCTACCCTCTTCCTTTTTGTTTTTTTTTAGGCAACAAAGGAGGTCGGGCCGCCTCTGTTTTGGATCCTCCTACTACGCCTTAGTCCTGTCTCTTCCCCTCCAAGCGGGTCTACATTGAGAGTTACGGGTCGGTGAGGGGAGTGGGGCTGCTTTTCTAAATCGGTTTATGTTTGTTGCTCGGTTTCTGTTTGCTGTTGAGTGAGTGCCGCCTGGTTTCTGACTTCGGCTCCTTTTCCAATCCCAAATTCCATCATGAGACAGTGGGTGTCTATGTCTATCGGGTCTGAGAGGGAGTCCCTTGGATCCGCATCCATACTCGGGTATTCATCATCACTGTTGTAGTACCCCTATTGGGTCGGACTGAGCGAGGGGATTAATGGTTCGGAAATTTCCTTTGTTTCGGAGTGCGCCTCATACTCAAATTCTTCACCGACAATCCCTGTGGTTCTTCCCAATTTTTGGGCCGGCCTTCATGGTCTAGAGAGACAGGCCTGGGAGAAGGGATAAATGGATCGGCTTGATGCAGGCACGAGTTGGTTTTAATTGATGGTAGTCCTGAGTTGGGTTTCTTCGGCTCGGCCTGTTCCTGGCCCAAGCTCTCTTGCGCTGCCTGTTGGAGGCCCGAATAAACCTGGTGAAGGTCCGACTGGGCCTGCTGATTGACCAAGTCAGCCTGTTGTAGGTCCAAGCCTTGTTGCTGTGCCGTTAGCTGGGCTTGGTTTATTATTTCATTTTGGGCCATACCAAGGCCCGTCATGTTGGCAGTTTGATTGGGGGAGCCCTGTTGCCACAGCGCTTGTCCCCGTGCAGTAGTTTCAAGAGGCGCATGCGTGGGTGGGGCCCGATCCTGCACCTGCAGAGGAACTCCTGTAGTTCCGTACTCCAGAGTTTGAAAAATCCCAAACGGCGCCTGTTGTACCGCTTCTGACTCAGTAATTAAGTCTTATGGTGCAGTTGGTGTTCTCCAGTTGCAGCCCCACTGGATCCCTCCAGTGCAAGCTCCTTGCCTCTGCTGATGATGGTTGGCCGAGCCTGGTTCAGCCTTGGCGGCTCCGAGAGTGGTGCGTCTCTGGCCTGACATCTAGCCTCGTAACATGGGCTCTTTCGTAAGACGGCATGCAAGTTATCTCTCTTGTCTCCTTCCGGCATGTTCTCCCAGGCTTCGAACAGGGTATCAAAGATGAGTGAGATACTGTCTTCTTCTTGGTGGCCTTCCTGAAGATTTATTACCGCTGTGTTTTCTGCTCGGACTTCGTCAAAGTACCTGGCCGAAGGGGTGCTATCCAGGGGGGTAGAGAGTGGCACCGGCTCTTCTATCCATCCATGCACCGTGACCTTGAAGTCTCTAGCTATACCTCTTATCCACATAGTAATAGCTTTCGGCACAGAGGTTAGTTTCGGGACAGCCATCACCATCATGACCTTGTCGAGGGAAGTGGTGTTGGTAAGCGGTGCATGGTCTAGTACAACCCCAAAGGAGCTCACGGCTGCTAGGAGGTGCTCGATGGACCAGCTTAGAGGGGACAAGTTGCTAAGTTCAAGTCAAAGCTTGTATTTGAGTTGCATGACATACCCGTTGATCGCCGGGTTCCAAGGGTACGTGACGTATCCTAGAGTTTGTAGTTGGCGCGCGTGCGACATAAGAAAGGTGTGGCGATCAACTCCCGGTTGTAAAAGCAAGAGGTATTGTGGCCCCGTCATGTGGGTCAAGGGAAAGGGATATGCCGTGTTA
This sequence comes from Carex parvula, assembly GCA_025461045.1. NCBI lineage: Eukaryota > Viridiplantae > Streptophyta > Magnoliopsida > Poales > Cyperaceae > Carex > Carex parvula. The sequence continues at coordinate 181,886 of JAJGRW010001182.1, read as the reverse complement.
CAAGCGCTCATTAATACTTCTTGGATGGAGTTGAGGTCGTGGTTCTGTTGGAGCCGTGCATCCACCACAACCGCTCGGTGCATATCCGCCCTTTCCCTTTGCATTTGGTTTGACTCCGGCATGAAGACTGTGGCGGTTTTCGGCCGGTCTTGCGGCATGTCTTTTTCTCCTAGATTGCCTCGAGGTTGAAGGGGATCGAACTTAGGTTGGATAGGTTTAGTGCATGAGCGCGCTTCATGCCCGGTTTCCCAACACGATGCACATACACGTTCAGTTTTGGGACATTCTCTTTGGTCGTGGCCAATGGCTAGGCAGTTGTAGCACCGGCCACGCCAAAGATGGTGGTTCGGGTTGGGTGGGGTCGGTAGAGCCTGTGGGGTGTCGTCCGATTGGGACCCCCATTCCGCTGATGTCGGGCCGACGCTCGACCAAGGGTTTTGGTCGGTGAAGAGCTGCCACGGGTGGTGTCTTTGAGTGATCTGGAATGGGAGGGTGGTGGGGCGCCGTAGCATGTGAGCATAAGTGCTAGACTGTGGTGGTGTGCGGCTTTGTTGTGGGTTGGGGTTGGGGTGTTGTTTGGCTGCCATTGGCACTCTTGGATGGTGTGATGGTGGTAAGTTTGGCTGGTGTGAGGTTGAGAGGAGAGAGACTGAGGTTTTGGGTTTTGTAAACAGTGGTTTGTGGAGGGGAGGGGATGGCTTGTGTAGGTGGGAAGGTAGTACTCTGCGCCGGGTGAGGGTGAGGGGTGATGGGAATAAAGCAAGAATGCCATGACAGGGGGTATACCGTACCTCTAAGGAATGTTCAAAGGACTTACCTACCCAGTGCTTTCGGCTGGGGAAGTGGTTGAATCTTGACCTGGAGTGGGGGAAGGAGTCTTGTCTTCCATGCATTGGTCTTTTCCCCGGTACATACGGCCGTGCATGCCTTCTGAATCGGTGGTTGAAGGGTGTCCTTGGTTGCCGTTGGTAAGTCATCCATCCTTCGCCTAGGGAGACGAGCTTCCTTCTTGCCATCGAGCGATATAGTGCCTCATTTATTTTGAAATTGAGAAAAGTCTGCCATGCAATTTTAAGAGATATGAAAATGAGAAAGTAATCACCGTCGATTTGCTTTAAGAATCGTGCAGAACGCTTTAAACTTTGTGCGTGTCTGTTTCACTTTTCGTGCGCACAAATCTAAAATTAGATCGGACGGTCATCATGCTCGTTGAACCTAAAAATAGATCCGATGGGCACCAGACCTACTTCGTTCTCGCCTTGATAAACCTATTTTAGGAAAGGATATAGCACACATCCGTCCCTAAATTTTCTTATCTTTTGCCTACGGGCTTTTCTTCAGAAATATTTCTTATCTCTACTTCCGACTGTGTCAGAGAAGATGGGCTTAAGACGGACCCTTTGCAAGAGTTAATTTCACGAACTGCAATCTGAGAATTTACAAAGATTTTATTTGGAAATTGATTTTGATTATATAAGATAATAAGAGATATCAATCTTGAAAAGAAAACAAAGTTTATAAAACGAGCCTTCATCAGAAAAGCATAAAAATTGAATGAAGCAATCCCAGTGTGAGTCCAATCGACCTGGCCCAACTAAGGCCCATATATCAACTCCGTTCATAATCCAGGATTCTTTTGTTGTTTGAGCAGGGCCCTGTGCAGTGTCCACGCACTAATTATAAAGCAAAATAAGCCCCACTGACGTAAAGCACCTCTCTGTCTCAGTTCTACTATTTTGTTTTTTCTCCATTTATTTCTTCAGCTGAAGTGCCCGGTTTTTTTTATTAATAGCCCCACCAAAAAAGAAAATATCAAATGTGCCCTCGATTCCAAAATTTTACTAAAAATACCCTACCCGCCCTCCGGCCGTGGGGCGGTCCATTATTTATTTTTATTTTTTTGTTTTAGAGAATATGAATAGCAAGATGCTTAATTCGAACGCTAAAAATTTAGATTTTTTTTTAACTATTTGTTAGATTACTTCTTTAAGCATATTTATACTAAAATATGCAAAAATACTTGTGTTAAATTACGTTGAATTACACTAAATAACTTTAATTATGCTAAACTCTAAATCCTAAACTCTTATTTTGAACAATTTCTAAAACCATGAATCCTAAATCCTAAAAATTACCGTACATTAAATGATTTACAATTTTCACATAACATATTTATAAAAATTAGTGATATTTAAAAGAAACCCTAAACCCTAGTTTCCGACATTTTTATTAATAAATATACCCACGTTAGCTGGGTTTTTTGTTAGATTACTTCTTTTGATGTATAATTAGCATATTTATACTAAAATATGCTAAATTACTGGAAATTATGTTAAATTACGCTGAATAACACTAAATTAAGTTAAATTACGCTAAATTACATTAAAGTATGCTAAAATACGGTAAATTACGCTAAATTACATATAAATAGGGACAATATCTTCACTAAAATGTGAAAAACGACGATGAAATTTCAAACGTCCATAAAATGGCACTTGAGTGTCCGATTTCAGCAAATGATCACTTTTCGGAAAGCTTGCGAAAAGACGCATGCGTCCGTGCTCGCTATGCCACGCTTTGCCGGATTTCAAAATTCAGAATTGCCAAAAAACTAAGGAAAGAGCCTCAAAACTAGAGTTGAAGTTTCCGATTAAGATTTTCATTTCTATATTCAATCTAAGTAGCTCAGTAAATTAGTTACATAATGAACTTGTAGAATACCAATTTTTACTATTTTCGGAATTTTTTTACTATTTTTTTATGATTCATGAAAGATGGCACAGAATCGGTCTACTTTAACGTAATTTTGAGTAGTTTAGCATAATTTACCGTATTTCAGCATAATTAGGCGAAGTTATTGTAATTTAGCGTATAGCGTAATTTAACATAATTTCAAGTAATTTAGCGTATTTTAGTATAAATATGCTAATTATACATCAAAAGAAGTAATCTAACAAATATTTAAAAAAAATCTGAATTTTTTTTTTTGATGAATTGGCAGAGGCTGCCAAATAATTTTATTGAAATGAAGTAACCGTTTACAACCTACTCCAAGTGCAGGGTATTACATAAGTATTTACAAGCAACTCCCCCCACACTAATTACAGTAATCATGTCAACAATAACTAGCAGTTATAAAACCACAGTCTACCTGTCTGTACAGCCTTTGATGCTGTTACCTCCGGTGGAGTCAAGTCTCCTCTGAAAATTAGATTATTGCGCTGCAACCAAATTTGCCAACAAGTACTGGCAAAGAACACCATCCCCAGCTGACGAGCCCTTTTACCCCGAGATGCTAAAGCCCGCCACGATTTACTCCAAATTGTGGGAATGTCATTGGCAAGATGTACCAGTGGGATTCCTGTCCCTGTTGCCACTATGTCCCAAACCCGTTTAGCATAACGGCATGCAAACAGTAGGTGGATAGCTGATTCGTGCGGACAACAGTTGCACAGAACACACTCACCGGGGCAATTAAAGTTTCTTCTTCTGAGAACATCTCTGGTCGGAATTTTTCCCCACAACAGTAAATAGCAGAAAATCCTTACCGTTTGGGGTGTCTTGATTGTCCAGACTCTGTAGAACTGCCATCTAGTGACATTTTCTGATTTAATAGTTGTATAAATGGACTTGGAGGAGTATTGGCCGCTACTTTCCCACCTCCATCGTAGTGCATCTCCTGTTATCATACAGGACCAGTGAAACAAGGGCAGGATTTTGAGCAGATTTTTTCCAGAAGAAAGACCCTCTCAAATTCCAGCGTGTTGTACCTCGGATCGTAGTGGTTCGGGTTCTGATTACCGTGTCAGACCACATGGCAGTCGGTTTGGCATTTGGCCGCCACCACCATCTGAGTAAGAGGTTGATATTCTGAACCAGCAAGTCTATAACGCCTAAACCCCCCCCCCAAGGCTTCGGCATACAGACCGTGTGCCAGTTGATGAGAGAGAGGACTCTGTCCGCCCCTTCCCGCTTGCCCCAGATGAATGTTCTTCTAATAAAGTCGATTCGTCGGATCACCCAACTCGGCAGTTTAAAACAACCCATGTAGTACACCGGCATTGCTGACATGACAGACTTTGCGAGTTGCAGCCTACCACCACGGGACAGCAGCTTTCCCTTCCAGCCCTGTAATCTGTGCTCCAATTTTTCAATCAGCGGTAGGAAGTCCGCCCTTTTAGGTGCCGTGATGGTTAATGGCATACCAAGGTATGTGACAGGAAGGGATTCTCTTTTGCACCCCAGAATTGCCATGGCTGCCGTAATCTGAGGTTCATGCATGTTGAAAGCAACCATTGAGCTTTTGGCGAAATTTATGTGAAGACCAGAGACCGCTGAGAATACCCTTAGGAGAAGTTTAAAGGTCACCAAGCATTGTGGATCGGCATTGGAGATGAACACTGAATCGTCAGCATATTGCAATGCCATTAGTGAGTCTGCAATTTTCCGGGAGATAGGTTTTCTGAGGGTGTCATTGCACACTTTGACCATCCGTTGCAGAACATCTACTGCAAGTATGAAAAGCATAGGCGAAATGGGATCGCCCTGCCTCAAGCCCCTTTCATGCATGAAGTAGTCCGTTGATTCGCCATTAATTGCTATTTTTGTAGAGGCTGATGTTAAAAGGGTTTTAATCCAATTGATCCACTGTTCCGGAAAACCCCTAGCCTCCATGATTTGATACAGGAAGCCCCAATCGAGTGAGTCGAAAGCCTTACTAAAATCAATTTTTGTGAAAACAACCGGTTTTTTGGAGTGAGCGACATGGTGAAGCACTTCCCTTGTGGAGATGAAATTTTCGGATATGAACCTGCCCTTTATAAACGCAGATTGCTTGTCTGAGATCAGGTGGGGTAGAGAGCCCGCAAGCCGGTCAGCGAGAACTTTGAAGAGGACCTTCGGAACTAGGTTGATTATGCTTATTGGTCGGTAATCACTGACTATTTCGGCCTGTGCTAATTTGGGTAGCATGATGACCTTGGCTCTATTCCAATCCTTCAAATCCAAACTTCCCTCGTAGAGCCGGTTGAAAATATGAACAAAATCATGTTTGAGAAGGTCCCAATACTGCCGAAGGAATTCATTACTCAACCCATCTGGGCCTGAGGCTCGGTTGGCAGCCAAGGCCTTAATCGAGTTGTGGATCTCCTCTTCAGAGAACCTTGCCGCCAAGTGGTTTAGATCCAAAATCTTGGGATACAGCCTTTTCGCATTGAACTGCACCGTTGGAATCTTAGTGCCTATAATTGCCATTAAGTGATCTTGGAAGGCCCGCTTAATATCTGGGATAGTGGTTAGCGTGCGCCCGTTATGCTCTAGCCGGGTTACCATATTTTTGGTAATCCGGGAAGATGCCATTTTGTGAAAATATCGAGTATTATTGTCGCCTTCTTTCAACCAGTGGCAGCGAGATCTTTGGCTCCAACGTTGTTCTTCAATATTAGCCAATTCGAACACCACCTTTCTGAGGTCAATTCTTCGTTTGAACTCCTCCGGCTGTAGTGGTCTCAATTCCTCTAGCTTGTCATACAAAAGCACCGCCTGTTTACTCAACTGGACGCGTTCGTACCTGATCCCAAACCTCCCTTTTTGCCAAACCGATATTTCTCTGTACAACTCATCAATTTTCAGATAGAACCCCCTTAACCCATCAATTACCCGGAATTCCTCCTTGTTCCATATATCCTGTATCTTTTGGCGAACCTCTGGGTATTTTAACCAGTAGTTTTCCCACTTGCATTCCTTTTTGACCGGTCTCCGCCGGGAGCATGATAGCAGTAGCGGACAATGGTCGGACACTACCATTTCCATAGCCTGTAATGTGATTATTGGGAAGGTTTGCGACCACACCGGTCCAACGAAGACCCGGTCAATTTTTGAGAAATTGGGGGTCGGTCGTTTGTTTGACCACGTGTAGGCCCTATTTAGCAGTGGCACGTCCTCCACCTCTAATTCTCTGATCAAATCGTTAAATAACTGCATTAGTGTAAATCCTCGAAGCTCTCCCGGTCGGTCAGTGAGCCACCTGGTGAGGTTGAAATCGCCAAGCAGTACCCACGGATCACTGACTAAGGTTGCCAGCTGCCTTAACTCCGAAATAAATCCTCGTTTTATCTCTCCATCATCCACACTTGGTCCATACACGGATGTGACAAGGAATGTGCTGCCGGACTGTTCCTGTCTCAATAGCGCTGATACCATGTGCTCAGTTGTCCAAGAGTTTAACAGTGTAAAATTGCGCTTCCATGTAATAATCATCCCCCCACTAGAACCTCTTGCCAGTAAAGTTGCTCCCTTTCTGTCGAAAAAGGTTGGCAAGGCTCTGGCATGGTACCGCGGGTCATCCGAACTCCACTTAGTCTCCTACAGACAGCAAATATCACAGCGTGACTCCTTGATCACATTTTTTACTACATTGCACTTCTCCTCCCCCCCTAAACCTCTGGTATTCCAGGATAAAAATTTATTCTTTGCAGATTCATAAGAAAGGTTGCGGCCATCAGTAAAGCAGCGGCTCTCAGGACTTTACAAGTCCTGAGCAGGGCCTAGTTCCCCAACATCAGCGTCGTCTCCCTCACCTTCACCCTCTGCTAGTTCCCGTAGCTGTGATTCCGAGAGGGGAGAGTATGCCCTCAGTCGCTCTTCATTGTCCTTCTCTATTTCTCGCCGCACGGCTTCAGGAAGAAGTCCCCAGTCCTGGGCTAGTTTTGCAGCATATGAAGTGGATACTTGAATCTGGTAGAGGCCATCGAGGCCCAATGATAGATCTGTATCCTGGCCCATTCCCTGTAAAATTCCCGAAGTATTTCTCTTAGAAGGCCCTGTATCCTCAAGTGGAGCATTGGTAACGGGCTTCCTCTTGGACGCACTCCGTAGCATATATTGGGCCGACCCAGCCTTCTTTGGAGTGGCTTTGGATGCTTGCGGGCATGTGGAAATTAAGCGGCTGTCTCCTAGCGAGATAGGACCCAGGTCTGAGGATCGGACAGTATAAGGGCCTGAATGGTCCTGGCTGGTTCGCAGAGCTGCGGCTGCCCCGACATGCAGGCGCATGGGATCTTCGATGGGCAAAGGTGGTGTTGGTTCTGGTGGGGCGAGTAATGCTAAGGGGGTCTCAGGCACGGCATTCTCATCTCTTCTCTGAAGGATTCGGATTGGAGAACCCTGTGGCGGGTTGTGCACACGGTTTGTGGCAGAAATGGGGCTGGGGGGATCACTAGTTGTTGGATTATTGGAACTCAGATCATGTGAGGCGATCACCTCCAAGGACAGGCCGAGGGGCTGGTAGTCGTCGTGACTTCCGGCCGCTGGAGAAGCGGTAGACCCCTGGAGAAGCGGTGGCGGTGGATGTGCTCCCGTCACAAAGGCCCGAAGGTCCGGAGGTAAGGAATCCACTGGTCGGCCTTGGCACATTCGGAGCCACACTCTTGGGAACCGTAATCATTTCCTCGTCATCCTGATCCCGCAGTTTGTGCGGCGAGGAAGGTGAACCCCCATCGGACATCGGTTGCGGCGAATCAGGTCTGGTAAACTCCGGCGGGCAGTCAGGCATGTCTGCTGCCGCATAAATGGGGGCCTGTACCCATTTAATCGGTAGAACTCTGATAACCGATGTAATACCCCCAATCAGTGTTTCAATTTGATGCGGTATACGGTCAAGTCTGTCTGTCGCCACCACCACCGACTAGGCCGCGTAGTCGGCTGCGTGTGAGGGAGATACGGATCCCAGATATAGCCCAAAGGAGCTTACCATGCGTATTACATAAGTCTCCCGCCAAAGCCTAGTCGGCAAATCCCTGAGCTCGAGCAGGATTTTGAATTCCGGGACCACCGTAGTGGCTGCCAAATAGGGACTCCAAGGCTGAAAGTCCAGACCGAGATCCCAAATATGTGCCGGAATAGCACGAAGGAATGTGTCTGGTGCTAGTGCCGGGGGCAAATAGATGAGGTAAGAGGAACACGAGAGCGATGCAACCATTATTTCCTCCATTTTGACCAACTCAGTAGCGACGGCGAACTCTGCCACCATGTCCGCCAGAAGCTCTCCTTCCCATTACAGTGCTTGGACAACGACACTTTGGCTTAGCCGCTTAATCTCCTTCTCATACTCTTCGTCCCTGTCCAATAAGCATGTCATCTGTAGCGGCCTCTCTTGCGGCATGTCCGGCCAACCATGAGGCCGGGAACCCAGTAATAATTCATCGAAAAGGGGCTCGAGAGGGGGTTTAGCCCCTTTTGTTTGTGTCAACTGACTCTGCTCGCCCGGTACCTTGGTCTTTGTGAGGCAACGAGTGCCGGGGTGGCCATCCTTCCAGCAGCGGCCGCACTTGATGGGGTTACGGCACATTGACTGGGTGTGGCCGGTCCTGCAGCAACGAAAGCAACGGTCCCTCCATTCATGAAATGCTAAAGAGGGTGGGAAACGGAGCTTGGTGGGGCTGTGGGGAGAAACATAAGAGACATAATTGTTGGGAGGCCTGGGTAATGGTTTGGTTTGGCTAGAGGTCTGTAATGGAGGGAGGTGTGGTTTCTGGAAAGGGGTTTCTCTGGAGGGAGGGCGGCTAGGTGGTGGTGGTTGCTGGGCTGGTAGAAGTGGGGGGTGGTTAATTGGAGGTGAAGGGGGATTGGATGATGAAGCGATGTTGGAGGTCGCCAGTGGTTTGGGAGGTGGTCGCAGAGACGGTTTGGTTGGGCTGTTGGTGGGTGAAGTTGGGCGGGAGGCGACCACCTGGGCGAAGGTCTTGGCGAAGGGGATGAAGGGCTTAGCCTTGACGGGAGAAGGGCTGAACGGCTGCTTCCATTGGTCGGGGTACCTCCGTCGCCGGTGAACGACTTGCCAATCGCCTTGGGATGTCTTTCCTTCCATGCTTCCTCTTTTTACACGAGCAATTGTTCGATCAATACTATAGTTATCAGATACTTTAAAAAAAATCTGAATTTTTAGCATTCAAATTCAGCATCTTGCTATTCATATTCTCTAAAAACAAAATAGTGGACCACCTCACGGGGGGGCGATCTGCTATGAATAGTGGACCGCCTCACTGGGGGCTGTTAGGGTATTTTTAGTAAAATTTTGGGATCGAGAGTACATTTGATATTTTCTTTTTTGGTGGGGGTATTAATAAAAGAACCGGTTACGGAACAGTCCCACAAACACTACAAAGAGAACCAAAAAAATAAATCTCCAAGGACTATTTGAAATTTTTAGATTCTATAGTTGATAAATCTATATGTTCATTTTTATTTGCCAGTTTTGTGATGATAATTATCAAAATCAATAAAATAAATAGGCAGTATAGAAGTAAATATATTACTTGTTTCTAATTAATTTAATACATATGGATAACAAAAGTTGGAGAACAAGCCAAAACGACACCACGAGGGGTGAGGGGGGCACCGTCCTGGAAAGAGAGAATTAGTTTTCAGGTTGTATGATTGTTAAACCCTAGCTAGAAGTCAAAAACAGAAATGTTCGGTTTGCAAACGAACTATAGAAGAGGCAACAAATGTCCGGGTCGAGATGTATGAAAAGACTATCATTACAATCCCCAACGGGACCCAGCCACTTCATTTGCACACTCGATGGCCGGAGACTTTTCCAAATATATGTGTATATAAATATAATAAGAAAAAGCAAAAACGGGATGAGATGTTAATCAGATGCAGAAGTTGTCTAGGTTCAATGGATACCTGTAAAGTTAAAAAACCTTTTTAATCCGCAGTCACATTTCAGTGTATGGAGCGGTGGAGCATAGGATTTTGCTATTTTTTTTTTTTTAAGGTTGGCACTTTGCGGTGGAGCATGGGATTTTGTTATTTTTTTTTTTTTTTGAAGGTTGACCGCAAAGTGCCGCCAACACATATATTGATATAAAGAAAATGTTTATTTACAAGATTCTTCTCATCAAATGATGGCGAATTCTCTTTTTAATTAAAAAATAAAAATAGAGTTCAACTAGCAAATATTGTCGCCAATAAGGCACAATAATGGCTCGCATAATTGGCTCTCCATGCTAACCCACCCTCACCTATCTTGAGCCCAAAATAAAACATATGTTGTCGTATCATTTATCAACAAATAACCCGGTTTATGCTTTCTAGTGAACACCTTCCTGTTCCTCTCTTTCCAAAGTGCCCAGAATTCTGCTGCCCAGACACTGTTCCGGTGTGTGCGCTCGTGCTTTGATGTCCCTTGTTGCAACATGTCCCAGTTGCGTCTGAGATTTGTATCCATCCTTTGAAAAAGATTGTAGTGCAACCACAACCCTCTCCAGAAGGTCCTTGCATAAGGACATGACCGCATGATATGGTTTGTTGTTTCAGTCGTTGTTGAGTTGCACAGTTTCCACTCCAATTGAACCGTACACCCCTGATTGAGAAGAACCTCTTTTGCTATTTAAATATAAAAAAAGATTAAGTTGTTTAATTCCTTTTATTTTTTATATTTTATATATAAAGTTTGACAGCTTAAGTTATAATTTAATTTAATTCAATTAAATTCATTTGAAGGAATATAATTTTGGGTCCCTCATGCGTAATGAATGTGGATTAAGTTTTTTCTAGAATAGGGTGACAATTAGCCATTTTACAGATTTTTATTCATAAAAAAAATATCTTCAGTGGCTATAAAAAACCTAATCTAATATTTAAACCACGCAATGCTATACAATGACACGTTACTAACTGTGTTTTCAACAATATTTTCCTGATTATTACACTTCACATGTAGTCTCTCTAGTTAGAGTCTATGATTGTCTTTGTTTTTTGCGTGAAGTCCTCTTATTTCTTTCACGCCATAAAGCCCAAAGCCCCGCCCAAGTTGTTTTCCATACCCGTCTCTAGTGGTTTGACAGTGCCCTTAAGGGTTGTCCGAACCCGGTCTGCCCGTGCCCGGTGCCCGGGTATACCCGGGTAAACGGGTACACGGGTACGGGTCTCAAATGGGCAGGGTGGCTGTTTTTGGAAACAAACCCGGGTGTACCCGTACCCGCCGTACCAGTGCCCGCTGCCCGTCTGCCCGCACCCGCCACGGGTGTACCCGCACCCGGTAACCCGTGCCCGTACCCGTACCCGTGCCCGTGCCCGCTGCCCGCCGAAACAACTTTATTTCAAATTTTTTTCCCCCCACTGGCGACTGTTAACAGAGCAGTTTTAGCTACAGGCAGCGCACTGAGTACAGCAATGCATGTGAATATTGCGCTGCATGAAGCTAAACCTGCTCTGTTAATATACTGAGCCGTTCTACAGTTTTGGTTCAAATCACACTGGCGACTGTTAACAGAGCAGTTTTGGCTACAGGCAGCGCACTGAGTACAGCAATGCATGTGAATATTGCGCTGCATGAAGCTAAACCTGCTCTGTTAATATACTGAGCCGTTCTACAGTTTTGGTTCAAATCAGTCAAACCGGGTGGGTCCCACCTGTCATTTCTGTCCCGTACGGGTGGGTCCCACCCGTCAATTCTGTTTTTTTTTTCGGATTTATTAAATTTCAAATATTATTCTCCCTCCAATCAAAACTCTATATATTCACCCCTCTTCCTCTCAATTTTTTCACACCCTCTCATTCTCTCAATCTCTCAATCTCTCATAATCTCATTCTCTCAATCTCTCAATATTACTATTTTCAGTTTTTAAATTTATTGTTTGAAAAAAATATAGTTGTAAATTTAATTCATTCTACAAATACGCAAACGGAATTACGAAGGTATCGGAATTACGAAGTTCGTAACCTCCCGCAAGATTTTTCTTCGAGATTTAAAGTTACATTTATTTCATGTTAGATTAATTTATTTTTGTAGAGTAAATTTAGTTTATGCTAGATTTTTTTTTGTAGATTAAATTTAGTTTAATTTATTTTTGTAGAGTAAATTTATTTTTAATAGGTTAAAAAAATATGTTAGATTTGTTATTTTGAATATGTGAAGTAATTAGATTTGTTTTGAATAGGTTTGATTTTATTTTTGTAGAGTAAATTTATTTTTAATAGGTTAAAAAAATATGTTAGATTTGTTATTTTGAAATTTGAATATGTGAAGTAATTAGATTTGTTTTGAATAGGTTTGATTTTATTTTTGAAATTCGGATTTATTTTTAATAGGTTAAAAAAATATGTTAGATTTGTTATTTTGAAAAGGTTGGATTTTTTTAGTAGGTTATATTTTTCAAATAGGTTATATTTGATTTTTTAAATTCGGATCTAAATTTAATAGGTTAGATTTTATTTTTTGAATAGGTTAGATTTTATTTTTTGAAGATGTTATATTTTATTTTTAAATAGGTTAGATTTTATTTTTTGAATATGCTATATTTTATTTTTTAAATTTTGAATAAGTTATTTGATCATTTGAATATGTTAGATTTATTTTAAAATAGGTTAGATTTTATTTTTTAATTTCGGATTAATTTTTAAATATGTTAGATTTATATTTTTTGAATATGTTACATTTATATGTGAATATATTAGATTTATATTTTACTAGATAAATAAGCTAGATTTATATTTTATTTTTGAATATGTTGGATTTGGTAGAGTTATTTTTTTGAATAAGTTAAATTTGTTATAGTTATTTTTTTAAAATAGATTTTTAAAATAAGTTAGAACAAGTTGTATTTATTTTGAATTAGACTTAGAATTTTAAAATTTGAATTAGATTATTATGAATTAGACTTAGATTTATTTTTTTATATTGTTTTTTTTCTTTTGAAATTCGGCTGAGGCATATTTTTTTTTTTTTGGTTCGGATCCCTCTATCACAGAGACAGAGGGCAGAGGGCAGAGGGCATATTTTAAAAAAAAATTTGGTTTGGTTCGGATCCCTCGGCCTCTTTCACAGAGGCATATTTTAGAATTTTTTTTTTTAATTCGGCAGAGGGCATCAGGGCAGCAGAGGCTTGTTTTTTTTCTTTTTCTTTTTCTTTTCTTTAATTTAATTTAGATTTATGTTAAATTTGGATTCAATTTAGATTTAATTTAGATTTACATTTACATTTATATTCAATTTTGATTTAATTTAATTTTGATTTAGATTTATATTTTGAATATGTGAAGTAATTTACATTTATTTTTTTGAATAGGTTTAAAAGATGACATCTCCTATTGACGAAGAGAATATGGATTTTGGAGCGAGATTTTCACAAGAAATTTTTGGCCCGGCTATGCCACCACCTAATAATCCACAAAATTATCCCCAAAATTATCCACAAAATTATCCACAAAATTATCAAAGAAGGGATCAAACGCTAGATTTAAATTATCAACAACCCCCCCAAATGTATGCACCGTATTATACTTCAAACGATCCAAACATGTATATTCCACAAGAAACACATCAACCGACACCACCATATGCATATGGAGGCACTTCTTCTGTAGCATCGAGTCAAGTCACCCCCCTATAGAAGGTACTCCGTCGAGAAGTGTCACTGAAATTGAAGAAGAACCAATCCTTCCTCCGACAAGTGTCCCCCCAGAAGGACAAGTGGTAAAGAAGACTAGAAGAGTTCCTGAATACAATCAGCCGTGGGCCAAATGGTACAAGATTTCCACAGATGAGAACGGCAACATGCAAACCCTCGAATGTAAGGTACAAAATTGCAAGAAACCATTTTTTGTGTATAAACAAAGTAGTGGTATGACCAGCTTTAAAAGACATGTCGAAATGCACCAAAGGAAGGGTGAGGTTATATGTGAAATGTTGGACTGAGATAAATCCAAACCCTTATGTGAACGCGGATGGTACTAGAACCAACCCAAAATACGATGAATCAAAAATGCTTAGTGAATTGGCCCGGTACATTACCCACAAAGAACAACCAATAAGCATGGGTGGTTGTATGAGTTTTGCCCGGTTAGTCATTCGGGGGTGTGCTCAACCAATGTACAAGAGGATCCATCATAGAAAGATGGTTGGTGAAATTAAAAACCAGTTTACCAAAATAAAAAATGATCTCTGAGCTATATTTGCATACCAACAAAATAAGGTCTCAATTACCTCCGATATATGGACTGCCGGTAAGCATGGCCTTGGGTACTCTTGTGTTACCGGCCATTGGATCGATGATCAGTGGGTATTACAAAAAAGGATATTAAGTTTTTGTGTGTTAGATTCTCCGCACTCAGCACATGTAATTTTCAAATCCATTATTGAGGTGTTAGAAGAGTATAACCTTAAGAGAGATAGGGATAACAAGGTTTTTTCTATTTCATTCGATAATGCTAGTAACAATGTAGCTTCCATTGAGATTTTTAAACGGTCACTAAATCCGATTATGAATGGTGCAATGTTTCACCAAAAGTGTGCTTGCCACATACTTAACCTCGTCGTGAAGGCGGGCCTTAAAACAGAAGCAGTAAAAGATTTGATCAATAAATTAAAGGATTGTCTGTCCCACATTGTTTCAAACCAAGAAAGAAAACAACGGTTTGGTTTGATGTGTGTCAACTATGGATTGAGCAAGTTGAAAGTTCCTTGGGATATAGATACCCGTTGGAACTCTACCTATAGGTTTCTGAACCGGTGCCTTCCTTACAAAGTCGTCATAGGAGAGTTTTTGAGAGGCTCCACCCCCGAGGGAATGGCATTGGAGCCCAGCCTCGAAGAATGGGAGCAACTACAAATCCTGAGTAATTTCTTATGAATCCTTTTTTAATGCAACCGTCCAATTATCCTGCTCGTACTCACCGACGGTATTTGAGTTGATCAGACATCTCTATAGCATCTCCAAGGTGTACCGTGAATTGGAAGAAGCTGAAAGCAAGTACACCACTCTCACACCGATCGTAGATGCCATGAAAGAAAATTTTCTAAAATATTGGGACGATGTACCCCTCCTGGCCATTATCGCAAGCTGCCTCAACCCGACATACAAGAAGTTTTACACAATCAAAATAGTTGCAGCGTACAAAGATAATCTACATTTAGACAACACCGGAGTGGAGGCATTCGTGACTTCGAAGTTCGATGAGATGTTTAACATATACCACTTAAGAATGGATGACAACCAAAACCCGTCTTCGTCCCATGCCGGTCCTAGGTAACAATTTAAATATCTACATTATTTTAATCTTTATTATTTATAATATCTACACTATTTGTCTACTAATTTTTTTAATTTTTTAATAGTTCCACTTCAAGGAGCACTAGCAGCGGTGGATTGTTAGCAGATTTCCAATCGGAGATCCAACCGCACACATCCACAAATGAGCTACTGAGCTATTTTGCGGGGTAAACGAAAAAGAAGATGAATTTGACATCATGACGTGGTGGAAGAGGAATCAAAGAAACTATCCAACACTGGCGATGATGGCCCGCGACGTATTTGCCGTACCCGTGTCAACCGTCCCTTCCGAAAGTTGTTTTAGTTCAACGAACATGATCCTCTCCGATAAACGCAGTAAGTTGGGTGCACATGTTTTGAGAGACTTGTGTGCTTGAAAGATTGGATTGATGCTGATGAGCGCAACCAACATCGAGATCATCAAGAATCATCATCCGGAGTCGACACTGAAGAAAGCGGTACCGAGCCGCGGCCCGCGGCTAATTCGGATTCAGACGGTGCGGAAGAGAGCGAACAATTGTATATGAATCCAAACTACTAAATAGGTAGTGTCGGTATACATTTCTAACATCTTTTAATCTCTATGGTTATTTTTTAAATTATAATTTCTAAATGTTTCAATAAGTTCTTAAATTATTCATTTTAAAGAAGAAAAAAGTTAGAACTCCGCCTATGTTATTTTACATAGCCGGTCCCAAGTCCGGAATAAAGGAGGAGGGTAACTTTTATTTTGAATTTAGATTTAATTTATATTTAATTTATATTTAATTTAGATTTAATTATATTAATTTAGATTAATTAGATTTGAATTTAGATTTAGATTTGTTTTTTTTTTCTTTTGAAATTCGGCAGAGGTTTATTTTATTTTTTTTTTTTAGTTCGGCAGAAATGCAGAATCCAGAGGGCTGAACTGAAATGCCTTGGTTTTTTTTTTTCCTTTTATTTAATTTAATTTAGATTTAAATTAGATTTGGATTCAATTTAAATTTTAATTTAGATTTACATTTATATTCAATTTAGATTTAATTTTATTTGTATCTAAATTTAGATTTGAATTTTTATTTAATTTAGATTTAGATTTATATTATCAATTTAAATTGAACGTTTACAAAATATATTATCAATTTAAAATGTTTATTGTTTTAAATTAATTGATTTAAGATATTTTTGATTTATATTTTATTTAACCTATTAATTTATATTTGAATTTATATTTAGATTGTTTTTTTTCTTTTGAAATTCGGCAGAGGCTTATTTATTTATTTATTTTTTTTTTTAGTTCGACAGAAATGCAGAATCCAGAGGGCTGAACTGAAATGCCTTGGTATTTTTTTTTCCTTTTATTTAATTTAATTTAGATTTAAATTAGATTTGGATTCAATTTAAATTTTAATTTAGATTTACATTTATATTCAATTTAGATTTAATTTAATTTGCATCTAAATTTAGATTTGAATTTTTATTTAATTTAGATTTATATTATCAATTTAAATTGAACGTTTACAAAATATATTATCAATTTAAATGTAAAATACAAATTTCGAGATATAAATAAATTATGAAACTATATAATTAGAATGAGAGTTTGAAAATAAATAAAATTACTCGTGTAAAGAAATAATATTTCGTACGACACGTAATAATATTCGTACGACACGGTAAAAAAAATAAGAAAACAAATCATAACACAAAACAAAAAACAGCAAAAAAAAAAAAGTCTACCCGTGCCGTCCTGCCCGTGCCCGCTGTACCCGTGCCCGTTGTACCCGTCTACCCGCAACGGGCACGGGTTTGAGACGGGCAGGGCGGAGTTTTAAAAAAAAAAACCCGCCTACCCGTGCCCGTTGTACCCGCCTACCCGTTGTACCCGTTGTACCCGTACCCGTCCTGCCCGCTGCCCGGGACGGGTACTGCCCTGCCCTGCCCGAGGTACCCGTTAGCAAATGACTAGGCAAGGCCCTCTAACGATTTGTATTAATTAAAAAGATATTTACATGTGCCAGGGGCACCTGGCTTTTCCTCAATCACAGTCTCACTTTACACTAATTAGAAAACAGAACGCAAATAAGTATACAATAATCTTTTGTTATTGTTATTTATTTTTGTTATCGTCACGGTTGCTTTTGTTATTTTGTTATTTTCTTGTGTTAGGTGCTGGGATATGAATGGGCTGGATTGATGAGGAAATATGTGGTGGAGCCGGCCCAATATTTTCGGGTACTTAATCAATTTCTTTCTATACAGTTATCTTTCAGATATTTTATTCTTTCTGGCACCAGCTTGGAGACCAATATTTTCGGGCTCTCTCTGGCTGTCAATGACCATAACGGCCACAGTCTCATATTTTTTTTTCGGCTCTCCCTGGCCGTCAATGATCATAACGGCTACATTTTTTTTTCCACGCCTCTTTGGCCGTGATGGACCATCACGGTCCATGTTTTTACTTTTTGTTAGTTAACCTGTGTTGCTCATCGGGCTGTGATGGTCCATATCGTCCAGAGGACGTTATGGACAATCACGTTTTTGTTATATCTCGAATTTCCGTCAAATACTTCTTCAATGTCGATATTTATTTATTTTATTTTCTATTAATAAAAATTTCGGCAGCATTATATAAATATATATAAAATAGATTTGTATAAAAAAAACTATTAAATGGATAATAAATATCTGCATTTGTCGTTGACTTACATCAATTACATTATTTCTAAAAATATCAACTTTGTTTGTAAGTAGTGCTTAATATATATAATTTTAATGTTACATTTAGTAGAGAACAAAATTATTCTTCTAAAAAAAAGTTTTATGATATTTTAATAAGATGGAATATATTTTTTACATATATTAATATGTTTTTTTTTTTTTTGTAATTTCTTGAACCGTGTTGTGATAGAAATCCTGATGTTATTTTTTACTCAAAAGTAAGACTTATGTTTTCGCTCTAACTTTACGTAGCTCTCTCACGCTAACCACTTGAGAGTAGGTCCGATGCCCATCAGACCTACTCTGGTTTGATGTGTTTAGTCACCGTCGATTTGCTTTAAGATTCGTGCAGAATGCTTTAAACTTCGTGTATGTCTATTTCAATTTTTGTGGACACAAATTTTAAATTAGATCGGACAGTCATCATGCTCGTTGAACCTAAAAGTAGATCCGATGGGCATCGGACCTACTCCGTTCTCCACGCTAACTAGTATTACCAACGGTCAGGTCAAACAATTTCAAATTTGAATAATTTGGATCAGACATGTTTACTTTCTGGTCTTGCTATTTTAGTGAAGTTCGTTAGTTAGAAATTTCAGTTATTATATATCAAATGTCAGATCATCAATTTGAAATCTCAAGTAGATTAATTTCCACTAAAATTGAACTATGTACTAATGCAAAGTGATGTTTATGTTTCAAAACGGAGCAGATTTGCGTTCACCTTATTTTCACACCAGCATTAATTCATTATCTCCTTTTTCTCAACAGACGCTCTCTTTCTTTCTTCTTTAATGTCGAAATTTTTATTTTTACCATCTTAAAAAATGGTTAAACCAAATCATCATGATTTCTGAAAAATTTCATTTTCACCACATTCTCAGTTTGAAACTACAGACATAAATTGAGTGTCAGCAGTTTCAAACTAAGACAGTTTAAAATGTTTTATATAAAAGGAGACTGGTGGTAGAGAGAGAAACTACTGTTGTCCTCAGTTTGAAACTACTTACGCCTAATTTTTGTTCGCAGTTTCAAACTAAAGATGTAGTGAAAATGAAAATATTCAGAAATCGTGATTATTTGATTTATGATAATATAATTAAAAATTTCGGTCTTTAATGACTATAACGGATTCAATAGTGAGAGCCTCCTATATATTTGGACTCCCGTCCGTGAAATCGGTTTTTCAGCTCTTGTCATCAATGAACGAACATAACTCGCGCGAGTTGAAGCTAAGGTAAGCTTATTGAAACTTACTTGAATTTTATCTATTTTTCCATTCAATAATTAGATGATTGCTAGCTCAGTTGATGTCATCTCTGACTCTTCGGGCCTGGTCGGCCAAACACTGTGTGCGTGGGAAAAAAAAAATTTACTCGGACTTCGCAAATTTCAGCCCACACACACAGTATTTCGGCCATTCAAAAACTTCTATTCCCGTTCCCTTTAGACGGCCGAACAGGCCCTTCCAGTGTCCACTTGTGTGCTTGAACTTTTGGTTTTATTAGAGACGACAAAGGTCGAGAGTGTGAACAGGGTACATAAAATTGCAAATTATTTTTGTGAAAGCTAGTCGATCAAAAATTGAATGATCACAAAAATGATAAAAAAGAGAGCAAGTATGTGTAGTGACTTTGTGGAGCAAGTGTATATAAACAACAATTTTCAGGTTTTTACATATTATAACACAAAGTATACAAGTATTAATATGATCAGATATTTAAAGTTATAAATGGATGTGTCCATTGAAGGCAGAACTGGAGACAAGCAGATCAAGATAGAAGAGAGTCTCTGTTAACAGTATTCTGTTATTGTTTGTTTTTTTTTTTTTTTTTTTTCTGTTTTGCTGTTGTAACAGTTTTATCATTAGATTGAGACTTAGATTGTATAGCTGATTCTCTCTATAAATACCATGTAATACTCAATTACAGTTTAATGAAAACTGTTACAAAGATTCAAATAGAATGTTTCTTGCTTCTCCTCTCTAAATTTCAGATACAAATATTTTTTGAAGTTGGTATAAACGATTTTCGTGGGATGATATGATAATTACTTTTTTTTGGGGTTAGTGAAAAGTTCCACTAATAGATATATATAGATATATTGAATAAGAAAATTATTTACAAAGTTATGTAATTTCTGTTTGTAAAGAAATTACAAATGATGATATGATAATTATAATTTTAATTATAGGAATGTGGATCAATTGTCAATTACTGTTATCTTGCTAATTAGCATCTGTTTGAAAGTACCACATCAGATGTTATAAATAGTAATTTTAGGGATGAAATATTAATACTGGTAAAATTAGTTTTTATTACGTCAGAGAAATTGAAATTAAAGACGTAATGATGTACTGAAAACCTGAAATTATTGTAAATTTTTTATTAAAATATTGATGTGATAAATATATATATATATATATATATATATATATATATATATATATTTTTTTTTTGACGATTAAAGAAATGATGATGATATGAACCAACCGGCGAATAAAGGTAATAACGCAGAAGTGTCACACTACTGAACCAAAAATTAGTCCTTTGATCCAAAGAAAAAGGTTGAAAAAAGTAGAAAATCAACACTACTCGGGTGTTTAACATGATCGACAGATGGCAGATCACTGTAATTTGAAGGGCTAAGATTCCATCGTCAGCGTGTTCGTAAGATTAACCGTAGGATCTCCAGTGACTATAACATTTTCCTCCTGGCGCTCCAAATTGCATATTTCTGTATTTTTTGTTGTAATTCATTTAATGTAGTGAGCAACTAACTGGTTTGTTTCTAGTAGCTCGTTACACAATCAATCTATAGAGTACGTTACAAACTATCTCAAGGCACCTAAATAAAACCCTCCGTCGATTTCTGATTTTCCACTCTGCTTGGTTCCGTAATTTTTCATCTCGACCCCGATCCGCAAGGCCACAGCGAAGGCCTAAACACTCCCTCCAGATCCCAGACATCCTTCTCAGATAACTCAAACCGAGATCCAGAGACCCTTCTTCCTTCTATCTTCCCTCATGGCGTGCATCAAGAGTGCACAGCGATCGGCGCTGGTGGCGATCGCTCCTGACGCGCCGTACCTCGCCGCTGGGACTATGTCCGGCGCGGTGGATCTGTCCTTCAGCTCCTCCGCCAATCTCGAGATATTTAAGCTAGATTTTCAATCCGACGAGCCTGATCTTCCTCTTGCGGTGTCAGTTCCCAGTCCGGATCGGTTCAATCGGTTGTCGTGGTCTAAACCAGCTTCGTCTGAAGAGTTCTCGCTGGGCTTGCTTGCTGGCGGGCTTGGCGACGGATCCATTGGTGTCTGGAACCCTTCGACTATGATCAGGTGCGTGTAATTCAACAGATCTGGTGCATTATAGGCCATGGTTTTGTAAGACCTGAAAAAGTAGATTGCATTTGTGAGTACGGAATTACATATTTTATGAAAGGAAGGGGATCGAATTATCCTTGATGGATAATGAGTGTTGAAACTTATTGATATAATTAGCTGTTACTTTATTTGTCTTATGATTAGTAGATTTGTAATTCCTAGTACAAGATACTGGAATTAGAATCTTAATGGCATACAGATAGAGACCAAATGGAATGGAATTTTGGGAAAGAGAATGCATGCTATCTGGAACTTCAAATTTTGACTTGTTACTGAGCTCTTGAATAAAGCATAATGTTTTGTATTTGATTTGGAGGTATAAAAAGATCATATCAAAACATCATGTATTCATGTGGACACTTGAGCTTAACCTGAGTTTCAGATTGCACTGAGCTTATTGTTATTTTGCTCTTTAAGCTATTGTATGTTCTATTTGAGATTTTGCAGTAAGTGAGAGTTACTGTGCTGATATTTATCCAACCTCTATTATGTGTTATATACAGTACAGAGAATCTTCTATGGAAACAAACCAAGTGTTGTAATTCTGGTTTGAACCAACAGTTTTAAAATCTGAACAATTCAATGGAGCCATCAGCCTAACAAAAGTACTCCGCCTTTTGTATGTTGTTCTTTATCCTGGCAAGTTATGATGCTTTACATTTTGTCCTTTTATGTTATTCACGAAAGCTCCCAAGATCAAGATGCAGCTTTGGTGGCTAGGCTTGAGAATCACACCGGACCGGTAATAATGTCGACACCAGAATTTATTTACTACCTTGTCATCATTATCATTTTGCTGTATCCGGGCTTGTCTTCATTTAGTGGACTCTACTTTTCTTTTGTAACTCAAAACGTAGGTTCGTGGATTGGAATTTAGCACGATGGCACCAAATTTGCTTGCTTCTGGAGCTGATGAAGGAGAAATATGCATCTGGGATCTGGCAAAGCCTCCTGAGCCAAATCTTTTCCCACCTCTGAAGGTATTATATTCTCCTGCATTAAACATGAAATTTAAGATTGGTAATTCTTGCATGGTTCTTTTTGAGTTTTCCATATGTTCTGATAAAGGCATGAATGTTCCTTTCTTTCAAAATAGGGAGTTGGCTCTGGGGCTCAAACAGAGGTCTCTTTTGTCTCTTGGAATCCCAAGTTTCAGCACATACTAGCTTCAACTTCATATAATGGCATATCTGGTATTGCAATTCAGAGTTTTTTTTTTTTTTTTGGTCAATTTGCTGTGGGGAGAGTGGAATACTTACATTTTTTTTTTTTGTTTCTTATGCTTGATTTCCAGTTGTCTGGGACTTGAGACAGCAAAAGCCCATAACAAGGCAAGTACGTAATTTGATGTTACTTGATTGCCAGTAGTTAATGCAACATCTTTCTTTCTCATCTATAACTTCACTTTGTCCTTGTTCATCTCCTCTAACAGCTTTTCAGACCCAAATAGAAGGAGGTGCTCAGTTTTGCAATGGAATCCTGATATGTCAACACAACTAATTGTTGCCTCTGATGATGATAGCTCTCCTTCTCTCAGGGTATGATTATTATTAGTCTAAATTTTTATTGTCATAATTTGTCATGAGTTGAAGAATTGTTGTTAGAAATTTTAAAGAGCAAGCCCCATTTCTGAAATTCTGGAAGCTCTAATTGTTATGTTAAAACTTAAATGTGGAATGCTATTTCCACAATGAGATTGAAATTGCAAGAGCAACTTTCTGAATTCTGTTCCTTGTTTGCATGAGGGTCACTTTGCTTGTTTTTATTTTTCATAGCATGAGGTGTTTTGTAATAAAGTTCCTTTGAAGGAGATCTCTTATTTTTTTGTCAAGCTTTTGCCTAATTCTATCTTTTGAGACCAAGAAAGACAATAATTGGTAGCACAAGCTATCAATTAGGGTTTTAAATAACTCATCAGAATAGAAGAAAGCACTTGTCATTCCATCACTTCATAGTTTCATTATGTGGTTGTTATTAGTGATGCAAAAGATTTGCTGCCTGTAGTCATTTCTTGTTTACCTTTTCCATTTTACTTTTGACAGGTGTGGGATGTGAGGAAAACAATATCACCTTTGAAAGAGTTTGTTGGACACACAAAAGGTTTAATTTAGCTCTCCTCTTGAAGATTTCCAATCTGTTCATAATTTCCTATGAATGCTTGCAACTTTATACTTGTGTACTATATATATATATTTTTTTTTGCTTTGTGTTTCTGGATACAGGTGTAATTGCCATGTCTTGGTGTCCCTATGATAGCTCATTTTGCTTACCTGTGCTAAGGATAACCAGAACTATTTGTTGGGACACTCATACGTGGAGAGGTAAAGCATCGTGTTTTCATTCTTAATTCCTGTACAGATCTACATGGAACTGCATCCACCCTTAATAAAATAACATTTTGTTGTGTCTATTTACTTCATTGTGATACAGAGTAGCACGTGAACTTCCAGCTACGCACAAACTGGAACTTCGATGTTCACTGGTACCCGAAGATTCCAGGGGTCATTTCAGCTTCCTCTTTGACGTTATAGATTGGAATATCAACATAGAGGTACTGTATTTTTGTTGTTATTAATTTAACAGTCATTTTTGACTCAGAAAGATGATGGATTTTCATGACATCATATTAAATATCCCATTTTCCAGGCTGTGCCTCATTCAGGTGGAGAGGGATCCTTTTGTACTGTTCAGGTATTCTGAAAGTACCTATTCACATATTTCTCTTTCAATTAGTTCAACTAGTTTCATTGGCTATATTCAATTTTTTTTAATTGTTTCCAGCTCGCACGAGGGCCACCAAAATGGCTGAAATGTCCAACTGGTGCCTCCTTTGGTTTTGGGGGGAACGTTCGTCCTTTTCGTGCTAATCCAGTTTGTGCCACATGCCCCAAATACTAATCTGAGGTACTTCAAGCTCGTCGTTCTTCCGTAACATAGTTATCTTTTTTTCTGCCATTTAATGTCTGTTTTTTCTTTAGGTTTTTGTGCATGAATTAGTTACTGAGCATACTCTGGTTAGCCGATCAACTGAATTTGAATCTGCGATAAAAAATGGGGAAAAAGCGTCACTCCGAGCATTGTGTGAGAAGAAATCTGAGGAGTCCAAGTATGTCTTCACCTTTTAAAAATCATTAATGGCTTCTTGCAGGTGTTTCCTGCTTTCTGTTTGCTGTAATGTACTCCAACAGCTGTTCTATAAAATATTATATATAAATGGTCTTGTGTTTCTTTTAGAAGTGATCATTTATCTCATTCCAGATATTGTTACCTTCCCCTGTACTGAGCAGAGACCAAACACTTTGATTGATAAAATCATCTCTACCAATGAAATACGGGCCAATAGGTTATGCCCAATTTGTTGTGTTGCTTTTCTTGGTTTAATTTATTTAATTGAGTTTTTGAACTGCAACCATTTTCTTCATACAATGTTACAAAAGCCATTGGTTTGGTGCTAATTTGGTTCTAGTTTTGGTCATTACTGATACCATCAAGAGGATTATATTTTGTCTGCTCAATTAATTTCAGTTTATTCACTATATATTGAATAGATCTGAAGAAGAGAAAGAAACCTGGAGCTTTTTGAAAGTGATGTTTGATGAAGAGGGTGCTGCAAGGACAAAACTGCTGGATCATCTTGGCTTCAGTGTACCAGAAAGCCAGACTGTTGACTCCATTAATGACCTTGTGAAGAACCTTGAAGACTCCCTCAGTTTTGACAACAACAGCAGCACGTTCCTGAGGCAAGGGATTCTCAATTCCTGGTTGACAATGGAGATGAGTTCTTCAACAATCCCCAGAC
>JAJGRW010001182.1:118842-151086 GCA_025461045.1 Carex parvula | reverse complement strand
TTCGGTTTAGGCTAAAAAAGCCCCCAAACCGAATTGGCAATTCGGTTTGCTCAATTTTAGAATTTTATGTGGCGTGGTGCGGAAACGCTGTAAAAAAAGGGTAAAAAAGGGTAAACCGAAATGGCAATTCGGTGAAGCAAAAAAGAAATCCCTTAAACCGAAATGGCATTTCAATTTTTGCTATTTTTGTAAAAAATTCGGTAATCATGTTGTTTTTTTTAAATTAAATATTTTAATTACGGTTTTTAAAAAAATCCCAGATAATTAGTTATTGTACTTTCCTATATCTGTTGATTGTTCAGTTGAAGAAAAAAATTGAATAATAGACGAAAAAGAAAAAAAAAGGGAATCAGATGCTTGAGAAGAGCTTCTCTTGTCTATGAATCTTAAAAGAGAAATCATGAAGTACTACCTTTGTATTTTATTATCAACATTAGTATTGAATGAAACCGGTTCATTATAAATCACTTAAATAAACTAAATAATAAAAACATTAAATTAAGAGAAGGGAGGTAGCACAGTTGGTTAGGAAAAAAATTCTAAGACTATTGGTTACTCAAAGGTCAAGAGTTTGATTTCCCCTAACGACTTCGCAGTCTCCGCGAAAGTTATAAAAAAACACACAGTAAATTAAATAATAATGCTATTAAATTAAGTTATAAAGTGTGTATATTTTTTGGTTCAGTCAAAACGGATTTTAGGCCTCTTCGCTATAATTTTTTTTTTTCATTCAGCGCTTGATCAAGATCTATTTAAATAAATTGAACCATAATGCCATTAATTTATATATTAAGCTGAATCATAAAAATGATAAATGATGATGATATCGAATATATATATTAGTATATCAGCTTCTATCTTAAGAAATGTTATTATTAATATTTTGATAAAAATAATTATAAATAATAAGTCTTGATTAATAAAATTAATGGACCAGCCGGCCATCAACTCATCAATGCTAATAAGTATATTTTTTTTTTGAGAAAAGTTGAGTTTAAACCACCCAACTATTTTAATATCTATTAGAAATCTCTCATTCCCAGCTAAACCAACCCAACTAACGTATTGACTTTACTACCGTTGTTATCTTTCTCAGGATTCCTTTTGATACAATAAGCTTGTCCGAACCTACAACAAGCTTGTTCAATATCATAATCTCAATTCATATGATAATGGTATTTTACTGATTGTAGTTAGAACCCTAATTTCATATTATTATCCTTCAATTCATGAAGAAATATATAGATAGAGCGGTTCTTTTCATTTTTCTCTACTTATCTCTTAAAATTAAAATTCGGGAGCAATGTTGGCACCTCCTTCTCTCCTCTACCTTCTCGTTCTTTCCGATTGAACTCGTTATACAAACTTGAAAGCATTTTTTTTTAGTAAAAGTTAGAAATCAAGCTATTTACACTACTACAAAAATATACATTGTACACTGCACACTGTACACGGATTTGGCAATTTTATATAAGAACCGTGTACCAAATATGATGTTTTAAGATCTGAACGATTTCTACACGGCTAATTAGTTAATAATCAGTGTAGAATTATTACAGAGAGCTACACGGTTTATTAGAAACCACAAATCCGTGTGTAAAGAAGTCCGTGTGCAAGTTATTGAGAGAGCTACACGGATTTTTTTAAAAGTCCGTGTAGGAATATATACACGGATTTTTTATAATATATCCGAGTAGAAATGGAAGTTTTGTACACGGATTAATAATTAAATAGCCGTGTATGGTTTAGTTGGAGAGCTACACGGATTAATAAGTAAATATCCGTGTATAAAAGTGTAGGGTTTTATAATGTCTTCTCCTTCCAGCGCCGTTTTGATCAAGTCTTTTTATATATGCACCTCTGTACATCTCTCTGAACTGAGCTTTTTCCTATCAGATTTCTGCGAATTGAGGCAAGCAGCTGAGATCTGAGATATTTGAAGTTTGTATTTTCTCCTCTCCATCTGTCTAAGGTTAGTAATATGTATTTAAATCATTTTCTTCCTCTAATTTTCTGTTATTTATGCTTATTTAGGTCATTTCATGCATGCTTGATTTCTGATAATTTTAGATGTAATTAATTAGTGTATTGTTGTCCAATAACCGACCTATAGATGCTTTTAGGTCCATGCCCGTTCAAAATTAATCCAATAGAGATTAATTTTGGATAGTCCCCGTTTTGGGACTGCTCTTTGAATATTATGTCTCATTTAGGATGTGAACACATATTAGCGGAATTTAATTAGTATTTGAGGAAAATTCGACAGTATTTTCCCTTAATGCTCCTACGAGTATGTGGTTCGTACGCATACTTGGGGAGTTAAGGGGAAATGCTGCCGAATTTTTCTCAAATATGTGTTCACATATGAGACATAATATTCAAAGAGTGGGTTAGGATTGTAACCGGCCCTTTGTAAGCCCAAAATTTTGTTACAATGGAGAATGTTGATCACGCATGATTAATTGATCAAATCATTTTTTTTAATTTAATTTACAGATGGATCGAAGTTGGATGTATGAAATGCGACGTGACAGTGAAGAATATTTGGTTCGCGTTGATGAGTTTATAAAATTTGCTGAGAGTTATAGAGTGAAGAAAACAGAAGAAGACATTTTGTGTCCTTGTAAAGATTGTAAAAATTTATTAAGATTTTTGGACATCGAAAAAATTAGAGCTCATTTGATTTGTCGGGGATTTAAGAAGAGATATACATGTTGGTTCATGCATGGTGAGAAATTTGGGAAAAGTAGTAGTGCCAGTAAAGATTGTAATCGTGAATTGAATGATGAGAATGTTGAAATTTCTGATAATTTTGAACTTGATTGGAACGAGGATTATGAGAGTGTCGAAAATTCTGATAATGTCGAACCTGGAAATGACGATGGTGAGAAGGAGATGAATTTTGATGAAAATGTAGAACACGAGTTTATTGAAAATTTTGAGGAAATGTTACGTGATGTGGAAGATGAAATTAGTGTTAAAAATTATGATAAATTTCAAAATTTATCTAATGAATCCAAGAAGCTGTTGTATCCCCGGTGTACCAAATTTACAAAACTGTCAGCTGTGTTGAAATTATTAAATTTAAAAGCAGACAATGGTTGGAGCGATAAGAGTTTCACGTCCTTATTACAGCTTTTACGAGAAATGCTCCCAGATAACAACGAGTTACCCGGTACAATATATCAGGCAAAGAAGTTGATATGTCCAATGGGGTTGAAGATCGAAAGAATACATGCATGTCCGAATGACTGTGTATTGTATCGTAACGAGTACGAGGCCATGCATGTATGTCCTAAATGCGGTGTTTCACGGTATAAACGTAAGAACCAGGACACTGATGATTGTAACGAGGCCACAAATGGCCGGCCTCCGGCTAAGGTGTTGTGGTATTTGCCGATAATACCGAGATTCAAACGGTTGTTTGCGAATCCCAAAGATGCAAAATTATTGCGCTGGCACGAAGAAGAGCGCAAAAATGACGGTAAACTAAGGCACCCGGCTGATTCTCCTCAATGGAGAAATATTGACAGACATTTCAAAGAATTTGGTTCTGAAATGAGGAACCTTAGGATTGTGGTGAGCTCAGATGGAATGAGTCCGTTTGGAAGCATGAGCAGTCGGCACAGTACTTGGCCAGTTCTTCTAGCCATCTACAATCTTCCTCCTTGGTTGTGCATGAAACGCAGATATATAATGATGTCATTACTAATCCAAGGACCCAGACAACCCGGAAATGACAAAGATGTATATCTTGCACCATTAATCGAGGACCTCCAAAAATTGTGGCGTGATGGCGTCCCGGTCTGGAATGCGTACTGCAAAGAGGTCTTTCAATTGCGGGCCATGGTGTTTTGCACCGTAAATGATTTCCCCGCGTACGGGAATTTGTCGGGTTACACTTGTAAAGGAGCAAAAGCGTGCCCGATCTGTGAAGATGACACGCAGGTGCTGAGGTTGAAAAATTGTCAAAAGAATGTATTCATGGGGCATCATAGGTTTCTTCCTATTAATCACCCATATCGTAAGAAGAAGATGGCATTCAACGGGAAAATTGAGCTTGGAGTGGCTCGTCATCCATTAGACGGGAAGAGTGTCTTCAAACGGGTAAAAAACATTGATGTTGTTTTTGGAAAATGCACCAAAGCACCACCGAAGAATATTTGGAAAAAGAGGTCCATATTTTGGGAGCTACCGTACTGGAAGCATTTAGAAGTGAGGCATTGCCTAGATGTAATGCATGTTGAAAAAAATGTCTGCGACAGTTTAATTGGTTTATTATTGAACATTCCGGGGAAGACTAAAGACGGTATTAAAGTGAGAAAAGACATGGTAGAGATGGGAATACGACACGAGCTCGCACCGCAGGAGAAAGGGAAGCGCACATACCTACCCCCCGCACTGTGCACAATGTCAAAGAAAGAGAAAACAAGCTTCTGTGAATGCATCATTGGTATAAAAGTCCCATCAGGGTATTCTTCGAATATTAAGAAGCTGGTGTCGATGAAGGACCTGAAGTTGATTGGTATGAAATCTCACGACTGTCATGTTTTATTGACACATATAATTCCCGTTGCAATTCGGGGAATTTTACCAAAGCACGTTCGTCAAACCATTACGATGCTTTGTTCTTTCTTCAATGCAATAAATTCCAAAGTGATAGACCCTCTAAAATTGGACTCTTTGCAAAAGGAGGTCGTCGTTACTCTTTGCCAACTTGAGATGTATTTTCCGCCATCTTTTTTCGATGTTATGGTTCACCTTGTTGTTCATCTTGTGAGAGAAATTAAGATTTGTGGTCCCGTGTTCCTGCGGTATATGTATCCATTCGAGAGATACATGGGCATCTTGAAAAAATACGTAAGGAACCGACATCGACCCGAAGGTAGCATTATAGAAGGATATTCCACGGAGGAGGTGATTGATTTTTGCACCAACTACTTGACCGGTGTGGATCCTATTGGCGTTCCAAAATCTCGATACGAGGGAAGGCTCCAAGGAGTCGGGACAATTGGGTTGAGAGCCGTAGTTGCTGATCTAAATGAACTACAAAAGGCACATTTTATTGTACTACAACACATGACAGATGTTGCTCCCTATATAGACGAGCACATGACAATCCTTCAACAACAAAACTACACGAGAAGTCAGAAGTGGCTTGTTAACGAGCATAATCGTTCTTTTATAGGATGGCTGAAAGAAAGAGTGAAGTCACACCCCGTACCTGAAATTGTTAAACTGCTGGGCGAAGGACCCCAAATTGTTGTTAGAACATTCCAAGGATACGAGATTAACGGATATACATTTTACACAAAATCCCAGAGTGATAAGAGCACGATGCAAAACAGTGGGGTGACGTTGGTGGCGACCTCTCAAGAATTCAGTAGATCCGGAGATGGCCGGGCTCTAATAGCATCAAAGTCATATTATGGCGTTATTGAAGAAATTTGAGAGCTCATTTACAGTCCTCACCTGAGCATTCCCCTGTTTCGGTGTCAATGGGTCGAAGACCGAGGTGTTAAAGTTGATAGCGACGGGTTCACACTCGTTGATTTTAACAGGGTTGGGCATGTTGATGATCCGTTTATACTCGCCAAGCAAGCCACCCAAGTCTTTTATGCCACTGACCCGAGTGATGATAGGTTGAGCGTCGTCCTATCCGGAAAAAGAAGGATTGTCGGGGTAGAAAATGTCGTCGATGAAGAAGAGTACGACCAGTTCGACGAAATACCTCCTTTTTGTACCGACGTGCAAGCTGAGGTAGCAACACTTCAAGGGGTAGACGAAGCTGACTACATGCGGTCCGACCACAATGAAGGATTATGGGCCGAGGGTACTGTTCAAATAGTGGAAAAAAGGAGAAAAAGGAAAAAAAAAAGCATAATGTATAATATTTATTTTGTTTAAAACCGTATAGCTTTTAATATTACAACTTTAGCTTATAATATATCAAATAAAAAAGGAAAAAAAGAGGAAAAAAAAGAGAGCATAATGTATAATATTTATTTTGTTTAAAACCGTGTAGCATTTAATATACAATTTTAGTTAATTTATTATTACTTTAGAAATATTAGTTGCTTGTAACTGAACTGAATCTGGGACCCGCCTGTCGGACCTATTTATACACGGACGTTTAGATAATAGTCCGTGTAGAAATGGAAGAGAGCTACACGGTTTATTAGCTAGATGTCCGTGTAGAAAGAGAATTGCACACGGTTTATTAGCTAGATATCCGTGTAGAAAGAGAATTGCACACGGTTTATTAGCTAGATATCCGTGTAGAAAGCGGATTGCACACGGACTATTAGATAAATATCCGTGTATAAATAGGTCCGACAGGCGGGTCCCAGGTTCAGTTACACAATTTTTTTGCTCCCTATATCCCAAGCGCCTGATATTTTCTTTCCCCTTCTAATTAATTTCGAACTCTTTCAAATTCTGCCTCCTCCGCCTCCTCTCGTTGCTCCGCCTCTCGCTGCTCCTCTCCGTCGGCCTCCCCTCTGCCTCCTCCGCTTCCTCTCAGTCCTCCGCCTCTCGCTGCTCCTCTCCGTCGGCCTCCTCACGCTGGTCCTCTGCCTCTGCCACATTTCGCTCCTCCACCGCTCCTCCGCCTCTCCCTCCTCCTCTGTGCTCCTCTACAAATATCGGTATAATTTTTGTAGTCATCACTTAAAATCTTTATTTCTGTATTTTAGAGATATAAGTTTGGTGTAGTCATCACTTAATGAATGCGATTAATTTTAAGTTTGGTGTAGTCATCACTGTATTTCTGCCTCCTCACTTAATGAATGCGATTAATTTTAAGGTGTAGTCATCACTTAATATAAGTTTGGTGTAGAGATATAATTTCTGTATTTTTGGTTGTAGTCATCACTTATTTTAATTTTTATCATTTCTGTTTTTTGGACAAAAGAGTAGTAGATTAATTTTTGGTATAGTAGAATTAATTTTAATTTCTGTATTTTTAGTTGTAGTCATCACTTATTTTTATCATTTATGTAAGGTGTAGTATAGAGATATAAGTTTGGTTGCTTTTAATTTTAACTAAAAATATTTAATATTTAGGGTTTAGGGTAAACCGACATGATTCTTTTAGAGTTTGTCAATTTGCTCTCATTCTAGAGATTTTTCGACTCAACTATTTGCATTCTCTTTGTACACAATTGTGATTTGATCTTTAATTTCTTGCAGAACCATGTCGGTTGAGGATGAGTATGTAGATATGATGGCAGAAGAGGAGCAGCAAGCTACTGCCTCATCAGAAAGAAGGAAAAGAGGGCCGACAATGTGCACGGGCACGTCCGAGCAGAAGCAATTGGAAATCTGGTTCACGGAAGACGGGCGTGCGCAGGGTGAAAAATGGCAGAAATACTCAAATTGGTGTACGAGTTTGGTGAGGCAAAAAGCGAGTATCCTTGTAGAGAGATGGGATCATTTTACGGACGAGGAGAAGGACGAGTGGTGGAACATGGTGAAGGTAAAGTGCCTAACAACTCGTTGCTTTATTTTCACTGATGTATCTATACTTGAATACACTAAATTTTGGTGTCAAACAGGCACAGTGGAACATCCCGAACGACGTTCCAAAGGATAAGACTCTGAGGATAATGAATGAGGGCTGGAAGCAATTCAAGATCACGTTGAAGACGGTGTGGATGGATAAAGGGAGAAATCCGGTAGGCTACTACAAATGACTAAAACAAGAGGACTGGGAGGCGTTTCAAGCTTTGAAGTCGACCGAAGAGTTCCGGGTATCTAACTCGTGCCAAACTTATGCTTATTATTTATCGATATGTACTTATCTTTCTAAAATTAACTGATCGTTGCATTGTTTCTGTGAAGGCAAAAAGTGATAAAGGCAGGAGGCTCGTTGCCTTGAACAAGTATCCACACCATCTAGGGTCAGCTGGTTACGAGGGTAAGAAGGCAGAATGGAGGAAAATACTGGACCAAAACAAGGATTCTGACTCATCCGTGGTTAGGATCCAAAATCCTAGGGGCCAAGATTGGTTCATGGGTAGATCCGAGGTAACCGCTGACGGGAGGATAGTACTCTCAAAGGATTTGCAACCCGTGGCTCAAAGAATGGTAAGAGTCCTTTGTTATTACTTTGTGACACTCATGTACAAAATTATAACTCCGAAGGTACATCACTTGATCTTTTGCTATAACTAATTCTTCTACTTGAACAGTTGGAGGTGGATGAGGAGGTCAACTCGGGTGCCCGTAGTGTCGAAAGACAAAATGATTCATTGGCCGCAGCGCTCGAGAATCCAGAACACCCGGGTCGAGTAAGGGGTGTAGGGGCCTATAGGGGCTGGAAGGAGGTGTTCCGAGTGGAGGGACAAAAACCTCGAAGAAAATCTCGTGCCAAGGTAAACAAAGACGAGATAGTTGCGCAGATACGCGCGGAGGTGAGCAAAGAGTACGACGCAAGGTTTGCTGAGATGGAATCAAGGTTGTTGAGCCAAATTAGATCAGCAACTACGCAGCCATCCGAGCAACCACCTCCTATTTCGTCGGGAATTCGGCGAAGTAGTCAAGCATCCGGCACGTGGGCCTTAGACGATTTGGATAATCTCAAGGTAATCAATACTTGGTTCATAATATAAAAGGTAATTAAAACCTGTTTGTAACCTTGTTATACAATATCGCACCATTAAAATAAACAACTTTCTGATAATTGCAGGACCCCAGAGCATGCGACCTTGTCCTGTGGCCTGATAGTGTTCCTCTGACCGTTGCTAAGGGTGTTGTACATCCAGGAGCCAATACTGTACACTTACCTCAGCTAAGGCCCGACCATGCATGGGTGCAGGTTGACTTAGTCGTGGATGGATGGCAGCGCGTACCCCTTCCTGTCCCTTCCGATCTCATGCTTGTGCTTGATGATGCACGGATGTCATTTGTCCAGTGGCCCAAGGGTCAGATTATTTTGGATCAGGTAATCCATAAAAAAATTCATTTATTTTGTTACATTCAAATCATTCTTATTTGTTATACTTGAATAATCCATTTATAATTTGATACAGACACGAGGAGGTGATGTCACCGGTACGGCGATGTCACCGGTACACCAGGAGGTGGCTTGCAACGTCGGGGCTGACGCGCCACAATCACCACACCGTCCTATGGTCACCGAAGAAGAATACAGTCGTTTGCCCAATGATTTGCGCATTCTCCACGACCACTTGATGACGGCGCCCGAAGGCATGAAGGATATCATCATCCCTGTCCCACCTGGGATGTTTCTACACGAACCGGTGACATCGCCTCCTCGTGTCAAATTATAAAATTGCTAATTACATTCACTCAATTTTGTAAGGGCTTTTGCGAAATATATTAAAGAGGGAGGATCATATAGCACGGGCATGCGCAAGAAATCTAAGTTGAATTGGAAGTGGATGTTGGTGAGCACACTTTATGAGTTAGTAATTTATATCTTGTTCAAAAAAATATTGTCATTCTAACAAAGGCCGCTAAATGTAAATTTCAGAGCCCGCAACAGTTGGAGGGTTGGGAATGCGCTTATTACACGATGATATTCATGTTTGACTTTGTCGAAAGAATACAATTTCTATTCCCAAAAGCGGTATGTACTTCATATTAATTGTTCCTATATAATAAGAAATTGATATCTACCTTTTATGAAATACTAACTATTATCAAATTATAATTGTAGAATGTGACAAAGCAACCGCATTACACCAAGGATCAGATCGACGATGTGCGGTGCATGTGGGCAAGGTGGTTTACTATGGAATTTTGTAATCCTCGATATGGATTTGCATAGAGTTGTATAAAATATTGTATAATTTAGTATATGAATTTCTTGCTAATTAATCTGTTTCGAATGAATTTATTATTGCTATATGAATTTTGTATAATTCTGTCGCAAAAAACTGGCTAGCAAAGCTGGAGGCTAGCCCAAAAACAAAATAGACAAAAAAAAAAAAGATTAGCTATTTATACACGGATATTTAACAATTGTCCGTGTATGATAGAAAAACAAAAAAAAAATTAGCTATTTAACACGGATATTTAACAAATGTCCGTGTATGATAGCTAAGAGAGCTACATGGACATTTAATACAAATCCGTGTAGAAAGAGTAATCATACACGGCTTATTTATAAGTTGTCCGTGTATGATAGCAGTGCTGTAGGCGAAATACAAAAAAGATTAGCTATTTATACACGGATATTAACCAAACGACCGTGTATGATAGCTAAAAGAGCTACACGGTCTTTTAATAAAAAACCGTGTATAAAGAGTAATCGTACACGGTTACTTAGGGGATATCCGTGTAGCTCAGTAACTTGGAGAGCGACACCCCAGGTCTTTGTACACGGCGGTTTACAAAGTAATCCGTGTAGAAATTATTATAATCACACACGGTTAAATATCCGTGTGTAGTTTCTGACTTATTCATACACCCTGGATTTAAACACGGCAGGAAATCCGTGTAGCTCTTCCATTAATGTCCGTGTGCAAACTCATTTTCTGTAGTAGTGTTAACTACTTAATATCACAAAGAATTTTTTGTTCGAATTTTGAACCTGTGACCTCTTACACAAAAGTCATTGTCTTTGCCACTAGATCAAATACTAGTTCTCAAAACAAATTCTTAATATTTTAGTTTATCTGATTTAATATTCAGATTAGTTTATTTGATTTAATATTCAGTTTATTTTATGGAATAATAATTAATAAGTATTATTATGATATTCTTATATATCTACTTTATTTAATTATATTAATAATTTTATTTATAAGAATAATTGTATAATATCAAGTGTTGTAGAAAAAAAACACAAGAATTGCCACAATTTTTCTCAGAATATAACCAAACATTAATTCAACAGATTTTCATAATCATTTTCATACATTTCTAATATAATGTATTCTAGAAAATTAACTTGTGGGTTCTTGTATTCATAAAATCTCATTCTGCATAATCACGTGACAACAAAAAAACCCTAAATAACTGAAAATTAACGAGAAACTGGTTCATCATTCGGCTTACATTTGATAAAATAATAATTCATTATCTTATTTCAGGTGTTCTGCGGTTCACTGTCTTTATGAATATGTTTTATTAATTCATTTAGGATTCAGGGAAAAAATAATACGGATTTAGGCTATTTGCCAGCATGAAACACTAGGCAAAATGTAGTTCTGAAAGCGGTCTTGAATAAAAAATATTGCAAGTAAGAAATCTCTATTTTTTTTGGGTCAAAAGCTCGAGAAATAAAGACGAACCAGATTGATCAAAATGTTCGACCATTTATGGTTTTCATAAATTTGATAATATCAAAACATATTGTGTTACTGCATGTTTGGTCAAAAAGTAAATTATCCGTTCATAGGGGTGCAAACAGGTCGGATATTATCCGTTCGTATCAGGATTTGTATTCGAAAATTAGATACTGATATCTGATATTTGAATATCTGTGTGGATACGGATACAGATATAGTTTAAATTTTAATTATCCATATCCGAATAATAGATATATACTATATAGTTTAATTCATATTATGAAAAAAATTATGTTATTCACTATTATAAAAAGTAAATATTCGTATCCATATCTTTTTAATATTTAATCTGTATCTTTATCCGTCTAATATCAGATATATCTGGATAAAAACAGATAAACAGATATAGTTCATCCCTAGATCTAAATATATCTGACTTTCTTAAAAGTTGGCTAAGTGGCATGAGTGAAAAAGTAAATAGTCCTCATGGATCGACCTAGATCGATACATCACCTTCAATTATTTCTTTTAATCTCATCTATTATTACTATTTACGGGTCCTACACAGTCAATATTTTTAAAAGTTCTTTTTACCTGAGAGATTAATTTTTGTTAGTATTTTAATCTTGCCGAACATAACTTTCTATATACTGATTAAGTTTGATCTTTAAACCTCGTTATCTGTCTAAATCTTAATTCTGCTTGTCTTCTTTAAAAAACCTCCTTTTAAATTAAGATCAATATCTACTTAAAACTTCTCAGAAACCATTACCTTAATCCATCACCGGAACTCCACCTCCTTGGCACAAATTTAATCTTTGGTTCTGTCTGATTGTGGAGGAAGATGTAAAGTAAATTTCTTATTTTACACTTAAGCTATCAAACAATTAGAAGTAAAATTTAAATTAATTCAAAATAAATTAGATATATTAACTTTACATTTGAGAGTAAGTTAAATAAATTAATTCAAGACATCACAGTTGGAAACTAACGAACAACATTCTTTTTTTCTAAAGGATTTAGCGAAACTTATGCCTTTGTTCGCGATGTATTTGGCATACAAAACATTGCACCAAAAGGGAATAACATGCCCGTACCAACAAAAGACTACGGAAGATTAAAGCACATGCGAAGGTTAGAGTATTTATTTGGGTAATGTTGCAAACCAAATTATTAACAAGAGAGATCCTAATCAAAAGAAGATGCCAATCGGTAATAGCGTGTGTTATGTGTGGGGATAGTGAGATGGAAATTGTTGTTCATGTCTTGTGGAATTGTCCATTTGCTACTGCTCTATGAACAACTTTACTAAACATAATGTGCGCGGAGACAGCTCTAGGAAAATATTGTTGAAAACACAGTTAGTTACGTGTCATTGTATAGCATTGCGTGCATGGTTTCTTAGAATAAAAATATTGTTGAAAGCACTGAAGATATTTATTAATCTGTAAAATATTTGTTGAAAGATATTTTTTTAGTGGCTAATTATGAAAGATATTTGTTGAAAGATATTTTTATTCATAATGAGGTGACAATTAGCCACTGAAGATATTTTTTTATGAATAAAAATCTGTAAAATGACTAATTGTCATCTTATTCTAGAAAAAACTTAATCCACATTCATTACGCATGAGGGACCCAAAATTATACTCCTTCAAATGAATTTAATTGAATTAAATTAAATTATAACTTAAGCTGTCAAACTTTATATATAAAATATAAAAAAATAAAAGGAATGAAACAACTTAAATCTTTTATAATATTTAAATAGCAAAAACCCATGCTCCACCGCTCCATACACTGGTGACTGCGGATTAAAAAGGTTTTTAACTTTACAAGTATACATTGAACCTAGACAAACTTCTGCATCTGATTAATATCTCCCGTTTTTGTTTTTTCTTCTTATTTTTATATACACATATATTTGGAAAAGTCTCTGGCCATCCAGTGTGCAAATGAAGTGGCTGGGTCCCGTTGGGGATTTTACAAAAAAGATGATAGTCTTTTCATACATCTCGACCCTGACATTTGTTGCCTCTTCTATAGTTCGTTTGCAAACCGAACAATTCTGTTTTTGACTTCTAGCTAGGGTTTAACAATCATACAACCTGAAAAGTAATTCTCTCTTTCCAGGACGGTGCCCCCCTCACCCCTCGTGGTGTCCTTTTGGCTTGTTCTCCAACTTTTGTTATCCTTATGTATTAAATTAGAAACAAGTAATATATTTACTTCTATATATACTGCCTATTTATTTTTTTTATTTTGATAATTATCATCACAAAACTGACAAATAAAAATGAACATATAGATTTATCAACTATATATAGTATCTAAAAGTTTCAAATAGTCCTTGGAGATTTATTTTTTTGGTTCTCTTTGTAGTGTTTGTGGGACTCTGTTCCGCGCTTCAGCTGAAGAAATAAAGGGAGAAAAAACAAAATAGTAGAACTGAGACAGAGAGGTGTGGGGCTTATTTTGCTTTATAATTAGTGCGTGGACACTGCACAGGACCCTGCTCAAACAACAAAAGAATCCTGGATTATGAATGGAGTTGATATATGGGCCTTAGTTGGGCCAGGTCGATTGGACTCACACTGGGATTGCTTCATTCAATTTTTATGCTTTTCTGATGAAGGCTCGTTTTATAAACTTTGTTTCCTTTTCAAGATCGATATCTCTTAAAGAATAAATTGGCAGAAATTTATCTTAAAGAAGAGAAAAAATGAAAAATTAAATCCAAACAGATATCTGTTGAACAACTACATGGAGATTATAAAGTTTGTTCCATTCTATTCCGCAATTCTATTTCTGTTGAACAACTACATGGAGATTGTCTCAAGTGCAAAAATTTAATAATGACCTATGCTGACGCCTAAGATATATTTTTTTTGAAAGTTACAAATATGTTGTATTGAATCAAAACTATCAAAAGTTACAGATATCTTTTTGGTATTGAATCAAGAGGTTCTACCAAGTCTTATATATATATATATATATATATATATATAAAGAATAAAAAAATATCTACATTCTTGCAGTTATAAAATATTAGATGATTCTTTCTATCACGTTAGTTATTTAATCAGGCTCATATAACTAAAAAGAGAATTCAAATATCTTCATGGAAATTTTCATGCCTTCATTACGCGTTCGTTAATTATAACTTTAATAAGAACAAATTTAAAATTCCACCTTCCTCTTCTATGTCAAACCTTCCTCAATTGGCGGATCTCTTCAATTAAAGAGGTCAAATAATTAAGTAGTTTAGTTGAATAAATTATTACAAGGGAATTAATATTCTATCATTCACGTCTTCCCGTTTCAAATTGCCTTGAATTGACCGTTGTTCCCAGGGGTGTCAATGTCATTTCTTTATCCGTTAATCCGATCCGTATCAAATACGGTAAATTACAACATTATTCGCATTTTTATCAATTAACAAAGTTATTGTAATTTAGTATAATTTAACGTAATTTAGTGTAATTCAACATAATTTATTGTAATATAGTGTAATTCAACATAATTTCAAGTAATGTAATCTATTTTAGTATAAATATGCTAATTATAAATCAAAAGAAGTAATCTAACAAATAATTTAAACAAAAAATTTTAATTTTCAGTGTTAGATTTTATTATCTTGCTCCTTATAGTGTCTCTAAAAAAAAAAATCCAATTTATGGCCGGTTTGAACATTTTTGAAAAAACTCGGAAATCATGATATATTAATTAATTTGTAATTAACTTTGGATATTAATAAAAATTAATGTCGGCCGATGCTTCTTCAAACAGGTCTGCTTTTAGGCTTACAACATTTTAGATGCCTTTTTTTATTTGCAAATATTTTTTAGGCTGGACCTTTAACATACAGATAAAACCTGGTCATTCACTATTTATCATGGATACAACTAGCAGCAGTATTTTAGTGTTTTAGTTTACTTGGGTATTTGCAGTACACATAAGCAAAAGTTGTTTAATTAGAGAAATGATTAAGTTATCCCTAACGGCTTGATTGTTTCATTAAAAAATGATAAGTTGTTTAATTAAGCAATGATAAAGAATCTAAATTCAATAATCTGCTTGTGGTTTACTTCTGAATTCGGGTAAAATACTCATTTGATTAGGGCAAAATCTGCCTTCTTTTCTAATGCAATACACTAGTCATGGACACTGATCCATCATCCCTTATGTTATTTGCAAATTGGAAAAAAAGCAAAAAAAATGTTGATTTTAATAAGAAATTCTTATTTTCTACAAAATGCTCTGAAACATTTGGTGTAACTTGCTGCATCTGTACCTGTTTCAGGTATTGGCAATTTCTCAAATGACAAGAGTCTAAGAGAGATGTCTCTTTCTTCGATTGCTGGTCGATCGATACTAGTGAGATGCCTCCTTCATTCAATTAATGGCCAGCCGATGCTGAAGATGTCGTCAGTGTCGGTCTCCCTACCCGCTTATGAGAGAGAGTGTTTGTTATGCTATTTTAGATGTTTGTGTTGTTAGATGTTGATGTTGTGTCGTTAGATACTAATGTGTTTTGATGTTGTTAGATACGGAGGCGGAGTTACACTATGTGAATGGGGATCAACTGACCCCATTTAATTTTAAAATTTTTATTTTTATTTATGATTTTTGTATAGTTCAAATTAAAATATTATGAATACTATAAAATTGACTCTCATTCATAGTGTAAAAATTTTATATGATTGACCACATTTACGTTTGACCCCCATAGCTTGAAAATCTGGCTCCACCCTTGATTAGATGTCGATGTGTTTTGATATTAATGTTATTAAATGCTATGGATATAATTTTATGATTATTTAATGAAATTGTACTTTACACCATTTAAAAAAAAAACAAAAAAAAATCTATCTCTAGACTTCTGATTCGGGTGCGTTTCTCATTGTTTAACTTCCTTTTTTAATAGCATAAAGTAACTTACCTGTTTGGACATAATTTTCCATTTTTAATCGCAACCTATACTCCTACGGGTCCGGATCCCCTAAAGTAACTCAATTTTTGAGTTTTGGATCGAGACCGTCAAATTCGAATCTATTGCTCGGGATGGTCTCGAAATTCAAATCTATCGTCAGAATGTGTGCACTCCTCTTCGGAATGGATGATCTCGGATTCGAATCGGACAGTCCGGATCTAAAACCCAAACATTGAGTTACTTCACTGGATCTCGATTCTACTCCTACTACCCCATTTCACCTACCATCATTGACAGTGACCCCACACATCGGTGGACCTCGCATTGCATGAATGCGTATCCTCTGCATTAACTCAAAAATAAATCTTTTGAGTTAATAAATCTGAACCGTCTGATTTTAAACAGAGCCAATCCAGTTTCTAATTATAAATTAGAAGAATTTTCAATATTCGTGTGAATCTAGTCCACACGAATCTTAAAACAGATTGAATGATAAAAATTCATTAACTCAAAAGATTCTCTTTTGAGTTAACGCAGAGGATACGAATTCGCATAGAATAGGTGCTAGGGTACTTTTGGGGGGATTCAGATTTAGTGAAATACCTAACTGAGTACAATTAAATCTGAGTCGTCAGTTTAACTTGGCACAAATCTCAAATGAGCTCTCTATATCTATGCCGAATTTCAATCGACTCGGTTAGAAGTTAATATGAGCTAATTGTACTCAGTGAGCTGTTGAGGATACGGATTCGGAGGCAGGGGCAGAAGCGGTGGCGGGGCCGGAGACCTAATCTCTAGTAATGTTTGACCAACTGTCACATGCAAAAAGCATACCCTATCACTTATCTAGTTATTTTCCAAGATTGTGCCATTTTGTGCCCTCGTTGACCCTTGATGCAATTGCA
The DNA here is from genome assembly GCA_025461045.1 of Carex parvula. Taxonomy (NCBI): domain Eukaryota; kingdom Viridiplantae; phylum Streptophyta; class Magnoliopsida; order Poales; family Cyperaceae; genus Carex; species Carex parvula. Next base: position 133,990 of record JAJGRW010001182.1, on the reverse strand, counting down.
ATGCATCAAATAATTAAATTTGATCGACATATTTTTCCTATGTGTACTCGAATTTTGTAAAATTCCGATTTTACTTTGATAGACATCCATGACGACTTGAGATACCGAATTGTAATGTGTATGATTTCTAAGAGTTGATTCTTCATATCAATAATATCCATTAAAATGAATTGGAGATGCTGCAAATTTTTTTTTTTTGTTTCTTCATTTGAGTCTCAAATATTTACTATTAAGAATTAACAAAATAAAGCATTGAGCAATTGAATTTCCTTGATTAATTTTATGATTGTGAAACCCTTTCCGGTTGAAAACTTTTTGGAATCTAAATTTGCCAAGTTGCTTACTGGATGGTTGCACTTGCAACTGCCATATTTTTTTTCTCTTTTTTTTTTTTTCAATCATTGGTATATTTTAATCAAGCTGTTCTTATATATGTGGTAAGTATAATTGTTATTAACAATAAAGAAGATATAGTTGAAGTTCAACTGAATTGCCTGTATGAAAGGGCGGCGATCATACAATTATATATTACAAATTGTCTGTTTCTTTGCTCTTATTGGTAAGAATAGATCTCCTCACATAATTAAATGGCACTATTCCAGGTGTTGGACCACATTGATCCCTACACGACAGTCATCCTAGCGTCCGACCAGCATTAATTTTGTTGTAAATTTAATAAGGATCACTTTCAAAACATAGATGCTCTTAACAAAAGGTTTTCGACTAATTCTTTGCCAAAAAAATAATAATAATATAAAAATAAAGAACCTGCTAACTGTCTCTCAAATCTAATTCCGGAGACTCCTCTGAACTATCGGACATTCTAAATTTCAGCGCTCTCTGTCCAGCCCGAAATTTTTATTTATAATATTTTCTAAAAAATAAACTAAAACATCTATGTTTCTGGGAAATTAAAATTCTATCCAGGCCGCACTGCGGTCTCAAAAATTGGAGTCCGCACAATGTCCTTGCGGCTCCAGTTAGGGGGTCGCAGAATGCCCATGCGGTCCCATATATTTTTTTTATGTCTACTGAGATGTCTCAACTTTTACGTGACCAACGTGTATGATGTCTATTTGGGGATAGCTCAGGACTAGTATTATAGGTGCCTCGAGATTCATGCAGAACGTAATTTAACGATTGAGATTTCTCAAACTTTGAGATATCTCAGAGGATGCGAATTCCAAGCAAAAAATAATTTAAATTGTAATGAGTATGTGGACCCCATCCACGTGGCATTTGGTTTTACAGAGTATGCGGACCCCACTCAAACTTTGAGATATTCCATTATGTTTCTGTTAGACAAAAACAATAAAAAAGTTGGGGCCGCACCAGTATTTTGCGGCCCCATGACAGAGGCCGCAGAGGCATTGTGCGGACTTCAGTCTTTGGGGCCGCATAATATTGGTGCGGCCTGTGTAGAATCCGAAAAACTCAGAAACAAGAGTGTTTTGATTTTTTTTTTTTAATAAATGTTATATATAAAAATTTCGATTGTCCAGCACCGTCCAGTGCCCTATCGAATTATTTAAAACTTTGTTTACAATTCTTTAAAAATACTACTATAAGTCTTTAAATCTAAATCTAACTTGTAAAATTTTGATATTTTACAGTTGACACTCTTGACCACGACGATCTTTTAGAAGGTCAGTAGCGTTTTTTCCAGCACAACTTCTTAAGGTCATAGGAACTTTAAATTTACTTCTATAACTCTTTAAAGTACTCGTGTCAAGTCTTTAAACATCTGTCTACAATAATTTAAAGTACTCGTGTCAAGTTTTTAAAACTTACATGTAACTTATCATTTTTTTATAGTAAAAACTTATAGACACTTTAAAATTTATTTTTCAAGCCTTTAAACTTCTGTCTATAACCCTTTAAAGTACTTATGTCAAGTCTTTAAACCTTACATGTAACTTATCAATTGTCGTTGACATTAAAAACTTGTAGACATTTTAAATTTTATTTTTCAAGCCTTTAAACTTGTGTCTACAGCCCTTTAAGTATTTGTGTCCATCTTTTAAACCTTACATGCAACTTATTAATGCTTTTAAGTAAAAACTCGTATGCACTTTAAAATTTGTTTCTCAAGCCTTTAAATCTCTATTTACAGTCATGTAAAGAAGAAGCTTGAGAATTGCACTATATTTAATGACGCTTTCACAAATACTACGATTTCTAATTTATGCGATATCTCATATAGAGAACAATATTATGTCATTTAATGTAGCGTGATTCTCAAGCTTCTAGCTACTTGTTTATCCAATTTATTGACTTTTCTCTTAAAATTCATTTTAATTATATAAGTACCCATTGTACACTTTCTAAAATATAAAATAAAAAATATAACTTGTTTAAGAGAAATATATAGCCTTCTAATTGGTTGGTTTTGAGAATAAATAATTCATTTTGTTAATTACTTGACTCACACACAAGCATATGCTTAATGTTAATGTGTATGTGCACAAGTAGAGAAAAAACCATTTGTCCTCACGAACATATCAATTAGAAAATTGAATATTTTTCTTATACTGACAATATATTTTTATTTTTATTAAAGGGTAAAATAGTTATTAAATTTAAGAGTTTGTAATAGAAAAGTCAATAATTGAGTAAATTTGTGATTTTTTGAAATATAAAAAGGTAAGTATGGTTTATGAATTTTAGGGGGAGAAAGACCCAATTTTGAGGTTTTTGAGGGGTATACATGAAATTCCCTACCAAAAAAAATCTATGACCTCCGTACAAAAAATAATCCGAAATTTTTATTTATACCATATATTAAGAAAAAAAATAAACCAAATCACTTCAGATTCTGAGAAATTTGACAAATACCCAGGCCGCGAAACCATTTAGCGGCCCCAGTCTGGGGGCAACCCAATGGCTCTGCGGTCCTTTTTTTTAATAAACAGATTGATAAACATTTATAGTTTGGTTTTTTTGTTGGTTTTGTTGTATTTAGATAAAAAGTCAAATGTAAGTTTATTTATTTGTTTAATTTTCAGCAAAATTTAAAATTAAGTATATTTTGCATCAAATAATAACCTAACAATAAATATAAAGAAGCCATAAATAGAACAATATAATGCATATGTTCTCACGAGTACAATAAAAATACATCTAATAAACCTAAAATAAACAATGTTCTTACCAATACAATTAAAACATCCAATACAATAAAAACATAAATTTAACTACTAAATAAACATCCAATCCATTGATTTCCTTTCAACCTGCAAATTTACAAACAAATAGTGACTGTTAAATCTAATTGTTTCAATAATTTTTTGAAAGTTGAAATTGAATAACAAAATAAATTAACTACCTCGTGCATCTCGAGCAGCTCTGTTATGTCTTTCCTGTGTATCTCGGTTGGCTTTGTGTCCTCTTCTCCTCATATTTTGTAAGTCCAACCACATCGGAATCCTGTTGTGTCGTCTTCTACGCAAAGTAACATTTTTTGTTTCTGGAACAAGGATATGGCCCTCGTGTTCAGGCCATTCCGACTTATTGTCATACACATGCCATTCACCCCTCCATGTGTGGATTAGTGTCTGGATGTGGTAGTAGTGACTTACAAAGCTGCCAGGGTCGATCCTCAGAGACGGCACACTAACAGAACATGAGAGCACCATATTTTGTCTAATTGAGGCTTCTGGCATGTGCATTCCACCGTGCGTGTTATTATCCCTGATGACCACCGTGTATTTAAAATTGTCCTTGGTAAACCGGCCAGAATCGTCAGGCAAGAAAGCATAAACTCTCTCTTGTGTGGAGGTTACTTCGAACTCGTTGTAGTTAACAAACCCCCCAAGTGTCTTCATAGTATTTGACCTCTTGAACCGTTTGTTAATAAGCTACGAACAATTAAAAAAATGAAGAAATGAATTTTTTTAAATAAAGTTATTAAAAATAGATGAAGAAAAAACTAAAAATAAAAATATCTTATGAACACGACACGAGAACTGTTGACATTGTCTTGCTTCAAATTCCACTTTGGCCCTCCTTTGCCCAAGCCATGTGACACATTTGTAAAATGTGTCCTCAATTATTGCGGCCACGGGTAACTTACGAGATGACCTGAAGACATTATTTAGCTACTCGGACTCGGGTAACCTCCGCATATAGGTCAATTACCTTGTATCCAACCCCAGGAAAACTCATGGTTTGGTTGTACTGTACATGCCAAACTCCATCATTCTGAATTGGAAATAGTTGGAACCAGGTTTGTGGTGAACTAGTGGGCATGCTAATTTTGGTCTGAATATTAAGGTCATACTGACCCTGATCCAATCTCAAACTCTGACAAATAACCGATTTAATCCCCACATAATCAGTACCTGGCATTACCAGAATCATAGTAACATGCTCAATACTATAATAAACCCCATTAGGGCCTGTTAAAACATCACCACCGGTGTAAATGGATACCATAAGACTCATTTTGAATCCAATACACACAAAACCTAAAATTAAAACTAAAATAAATTAATTATTAATCTACTGAAAAATAAAAAAAATTGAAAATGAAAGAAAAAAAAAACTCACAGACCATAAGCTCTTATCCAGGAGAGAAAATGAGTGAAGATGAGAAATAAAGTTCTGCCTCTAGATGAGTATATATAGAAAAATAGGGGCCTCCAAACAATTTAGCGGACCCAGACAAGGGCCGCTGGGCCATTTGGCGGCCCCCAGTCTTTGGGGCCGTAGCACATTGAGCGGCCTGGGTATTTCTATAATTCCGACGAAACATGGGTGTTTAGATTTACTTTTTTGTGAATATGGTAGAAATAAAAATTTCGGAAAAATAATAAATTAGCAACTGAATTATACCTGATTTTGGAAAAAAAGAAGAAGATAGTATTAAATAAACTGAGTATATCATACCTATAGGTGTATAGGTTTGATAAAGATTAAAGATAATTAAAAGCTTGGGGCTAACATTAGTTGACGACCAAGTTTGGGACCTTCAGTACCTTCAGTACAAGCTTGTGGCTAACATTAGTTGACCAATGATTTTTTTCTTTCAGGTTTTTATGATGTTGTGCTTGTATATAAGGCCATATATGTCCATAGAGCTGCTTACAGGTTCGTGTTCTCTCAAAGCAATACAGGTGAGACTAACTTTCTTTCTCTTTCTTTTTTTTTCTCCTTCTTTGTAGAAAAATGTGCAATTTTTAATTTTATCCTAATATCCTCCATATATATTTAGATTACTTAGATATTGTTATGTCATTTTAGTTCATTTAAGTAAAGTCCTCTTAGACAAGTCAGGCCAATTAATTACTGCCTTCTGTTCTTCCATACTATTTTTTTTTTTAACATTTTTCTTGCAATGTATCCCGCAATTATATGTACACTTTCTCTAATTGAGACGTTCTTTTGATCCTTTTATTTTTATTTGTATATATTGTCTTAACATAAATCCTACAACTAAATATTATGACTTGAGAAATGTAATAATTTTTTTATCCGTTTACTATATTAGCACATTTTTATCTCTATAAAAGATACTTTATTTAATTTATTTAATTTATTTTTAGAAATCACTTTTGGGCCCTTCAAAATGAATGATTATTAGTTCGAATGCATGCTACCACAGAATTTACAGACAAATTTGATTCAGACGTTCAAATTCCATTTAGTTAACTATGTGACAAGAACAAGATTATTTATATACATTAAAATGTTGGAATCAATAGAAATGACAAATATTCTCTAAGACTTGATTGTGCAGAAATTCAGAGCTAGCTATTTTGTGCTACAATGCAGGTCCCATGGAGAACAAACCTGCCTCCCACGAAGCAAAGCATGGTTACATGGTTGGAGCTGCACCTAAAAAGAACTTGATAGAAGAATTTGCCTGTATATTTAGAGAGACATTTTTCCATGACGACCCACTGTACCACTACAAGGATCAACCCAAACGAAAGCAATTCTGACTTGGTCTCCAGAGTTTGTTTCCTATTCTGGAATGGGGAAGGCAATATAAGTTAAACATGTTCAAAGGAGATTTAATTGCAGGCTTAACAATTGCAAGCCTGTGCATCCCTCAGGTATGTACCAAGAATATCTAAAAATTCATCTTGCATTTAAGATACTGACTCTATTGCATATATATTCTCTGATTTGCACACACATGCATTCTTTTCATTTTACATACAGATATGAAAAATGTTTTTCAAAGAATGTGATTACTACTGATATTGTCCGCTATCATAAAGAAAATAACAGATGATATTAAATATTTTGCTTTATAAATTGTGTTTTGTTATACATAATTATAAAATTACAGTTCTTTGTTTATCTATGTAAAATTCGATTGACGTTTTTAGTCTGTTTCTCATACAAGGATTTCACACTGATATATATATTTTTTTTTCTTTTTTCTTACTCAATAGGATATTGGGTATGCAAAACTCGCCAATGTTCCTCCTAATTATGCACTTTGTAAGTTGCATATATACTACTATATTTCTAATTGTATATACCTTATGAACAGAGGTTTTAGCGATTAATAAGGAGATATTGTTTAATTGACAAGGATGCGACCTCAGTTATACTACTATATTTCTAATTGTATATACCTTATGAACGGAGGTCTTGGCTACAAAATACTTCATTTTGTAATAACATATTTATGAAAAATTAACTTTATTCTTTTCAGATACAAGTTTTGTGGCACCTCTGGTCTATGCTGCAATGGGGAGCTCAAGGGATATAGCAATTGGACCAGTTGCAGTTGTGTCACTCTTGCTTGGTGAGCTTCTCAAACATGAAATTAATCCAAAAAAGCACCCGAATGAGTACCTTCAACTTGCTTTCACCGCCACATTCTTTGCGGGAATAACTCAAGCTGCACTTGGCTTCCTTAGGTAGGTTGTTACTGTTAGTTACATTTTTCTCTTAAAATTAATTGTGTTTCTAATTATTAGGACATATGTTTTCTCTAGCTATCTGTAATAAATAAATAATGGATTGAAATTAAGTTTACATATGAAGCACTATTGTTGTTTTGATAATTTTTAAAATTTATTGATCAATTTATATTTAGGCTGGGTTTCCTCGTGGATTTTTTATCACATGCGGCAGTGGTCGGATTCATGGCAGGGGCAGCCATCACAATAGGACTCCAACAGCTGAAGGGCCTTTTGGGAATCTCAAAGTTCACCACAAAAACTGACATTGTTTCTGTCATGCAGTCGGTGTTCGGTAATGTTCGCCACGGGGTAAGATTAATTTTCATTTATAATTGCAGTCCAAAATAGTTTTTCTGTAAACAATGAAGATTATAATGACAGCTTTTCTGGTACTTGTTTTTCTTTTTCAGTGGAACTGGCAGACAGTGGTTATAGGGATAATATTCTTGGCTTTCCTTCTGACCACTAAATATATTGTAAGAGCTTTCTCTTGTTCATAACTTTTCAAGAAAGAATTTAAAAAAAAAAAAGTGTTTTTCTAACAATACGTTGGAAAAATTGAATTTATATATAGGGATCAAAGAAAAAGAAGCTGTTCTGGATAGCTGCTATTGCACCATTAATCTCAGTAGTCATATCCACATTTTGTGTTTACATAACCGGTGTTGATAAGCACGGAGTTAAAATTGTAAGATTCTATATGATTTTTTCTTATCTTTTTCCTCTTTTTGCTATACTGGTCTGGATAAAGAAATGGCAGAGACGAGACACGCATAAACTAATCAGTACTGGCAAAAAAGAAGATAAGCGAAACCAAACACAATTGAATGACATTCTTATAGTTTTCTACAATAGATCCACCTCCGAAATTTTTTTAGTTTCAATTATCAAAATTCTTTGTTGAATCTCTGGAAATAGGAGAATCCATGTACTAATAAAACAGAGTGATTCTCTCTATTCCGAGAAATGGAAATGCTGATCATCCTCTTCTCACGAAATAAACAAGAAAAATATATAAGAAATAATGAGATAAACAAGATAACTCAGTTAAATAACAAAAACTGATAACTCGTGTTTCTCGGATAACTTTACTGATTCCAAATAAGAAGTTCAAAAAGTGTGAAGGTCAAAACAAAAAACTTCTGATACTTTTTAATTACTTAGTCATTTCGATTATTTATATATGTCCACAATTTGTAGGTGGGGAAGTTAGACAAAGGAGTAAATCCATCATCACTAAATAAAATCTACTGGTCGGGGCCGCAACTGATAAATGGAGCCAAAATTGGTGTAGTCGCAGGCTTAGTCGGCTTGTCGGTAATACCCAAATTAAATTAAAACTACAATAATAAATATTTCAATTCAATATTAAATTTTCTGTTAATTTAAACGAATAATATATGGGGAATCAGGAAGCCATAGCCATAGGAAGAACATTTGCCACGTTGAAAAATTATCAAATTGATGGAAACAAGGAAATGATGGCATTAGGCGTTGCGAATATAGCTGGTTCTTTCACTTCCTGCATTGTGGCAACAGGTACTAATAATTATAGTAATTATGAATTAGAATGATAATATTTTGCATATATAATCCTCGACACTTTTTTATGTTATAGGCTTATAGCAGAAAAGATCAACCATATATAAGAATTGATAAATATAATTTAATTTCTGCAGGATCCTTTTCAAGGTCAGCTGTAAATTATATGGCCGGATGCAACACACTGGTGTCTAATATTGTCATGGCTATGGTAACATTGCTCACACTGTTAGTTATCACACCGTTGTTTAAGTATACACCGAATGCTGTTATTTCAGCGATTATTATCAGTGCTGTTGCCGGACTGATTGACATACCAGCTGCGATTAGAATTTGGAAGGTTGACAAGTTGGATTTTCTCGCACTCATGGGGGCTTTCATTGGTGTTATTTTCAAATCTGTTGAAATTGGTCTTCTAATTGCGGTTTGCATCCATCAACCACACTATTTTTATTTCCAGCAACATTTTATTTTTCTTTTCATTTTTTATGATTATTTGACCGCTTCATAATGCATAAAATGATATTTCCTGTCCAATATATTATTGCAAGAAAAAATACTGAAATTAGCGCCGATTTTAGACAAGTCAAGGTCAAATAAACAGAGACCAAGTTTATTTATGGTGATTAATTGATTCAATAAAATGAAACATAACAAGTTCCTTTTTCTTTTTCCAATACATTATGAAACAGGTTGCAATATCAGTAGCTAAGATAATCTTTCAAGTAATGAGGCCGAGAATGTCTCTGCTTGGCAATCTCCCAAGGACTAATCTTTATAGAAATATTGAACAATATCCTGATGCTGTCAGAGTGCCAGGAGTTCTAATTGTAAGGGTTGACTCAGCGATTTACTTCTCCAACTCAAACTATATTAAAGAAAGGTAACTACTACTACTGATTTTTGTTTTAATTAAATTCAATTCCTTGAGAAAAAGGCACATGTCCTCTAATGTGGGAGGTCATGGGATCGAAACTCGAATGGGAGGTCCTTTATGGACAATTAAATGGAAGTTGGTACGCTAGACCTCCACTTTTCTATATCAACAAAATTCCTTGAGGCATTGGCCATGCTTATTTTAATGGGCACTGAGAAGGCTCTCCAAATCAAAAGTAAATTCAGAAAAAGAAACCAGCAACGGATAGTATAATTAATGCTAATTGATGAAGAAAATTACTTGCAACATTTGTTTTTATGAAACTTATTACTTTTGACCTCTGTATCAGAGCACTACGATTTTTGAGAGATGAAGAGGATCTAAACAAGGAGCATGGCCTACCCAGAATTGAGCACATAATGTTTGAGATGTCAGGTAGTACTTTATTACGTGGATCTATCTACTTTGCGTGTTGATAAATTAAGTTGCTAGTTAAATTTATTGACAATTATAATTCGTCATTTGTCTATCATTTTCTATAGCGGTGACCGACATAGACACCACTGGCATTCATATATTAGAGGAATTGCTCAAAGTCCTTGAAAAGTTCTACATCCAGGTCAGTATAAGATCCCCAGTATATACAATGAAGCAAGAAAAAGTTGAAATCTATGCATGAATGTGTACCAGTACAATCAGATATATACAAGCCATTCATGAACTTCCAAGGCTTCTTAAAGTTCATTCTAATAAGTAATAATTTACCACTTTAGCTATTAATCGGTACTGTGTCTTCAAATTAAGTGTGTGTGTGTGTGTGTGTGTGTGTGTATATATATATATATATATATACCCATCTTGACTTTTCAGGATGATAATGCGTGCCAAATATAAGCTACTATGAATGTTCTGTATTAACAACCAACGTTGCCATCACCAAGGACAAATATATATATGGCAAATACAATTATAATTGAATGAAAATATAGACAGATTCTAATTAATTTAACCTCTTCATCATCTTAGCTTGAACTTGTTAATCCAGGCCCAACTGTCATCGACAAGCTTCTGGCAGCCGACTATATTGAACTAATCGGCCAAGAACATATCTTTCTCACAGTAGGAGATGCCGTAGCATATTGTGCTTCAAAGCCCAAAGACACACAGAATGCATAATCAGGTAAACTTGATAATGAGCATAATATGCCTCACATAGACTCCCAATTATTAAAGTGAAATTTTGTATATTATGTGTGTTTGTGCTACAGAGATGGTGTTGCACTTGAGAAGTTTTCTTTCATTTGGTTTAAGGCAAAAAGGTTACCAGTTCCTGCTGTATGGGTCTGCAGTAATTTGGAATGTAAGAAAGTTGGTATTGATATTGTGGAATATGTTCATGGGGTGTAGGAGATAATTATTCGTCATTAATATTGTTCCAGAGAGATCTTGTAGTACTGCCCCTGTTTTACTTGTTGGTGAGTGTTTGGTTTTCTCGGCTTTGCTGTTGCACATGTAATTTGATTTATTTTATTTTCAGTTGGTGCATTATTTGGCAGAAAAGTCAAGTATTACAAGAGATATAATTTTTATTTTATTTTTTCTGCTCAATACTCATTGAGAAATTTCATTCTTTTTTACTCTTTTAATTGTAGAAAATAAATTTGGCTGAAAAACACAGTATTGTGCCCTTAATTTTTATTTGGTTTAAACTTTGTAGGTGTGAATTTTTCTGCACTATTAATTGTTCAATGTATTTTTAAGTTAAGACGCGCCTATGAAAAAAAATTATTTCACAAAAAAATATTATAAATGTTACATATCCTTCTATGCATCAACGGCACTTTTATCTCAATATTAGGCTAGACTTCTTCTTTCCCAAAGGACCTCTCATTCTCTAGAATATCAAAAATCGATTGTTCTCTCTTTTTCTGTATTATATTATAAATTTTCTATGAATAAAAAATTCTCCGCGCCTGTGCTACAATATATTTCGGATAGAGCTGGCAACGAGCTGGCTTAGTCCGAGCTAGAGCTCGCTCATGGATTGCTCGTTTTGGCAATGAGCGAGTCATAAGCGAGCCAACATTAGAGCCCAAGCTAAAAAAGTGACTCGTGACTCGCTCGTTTTGGCAACGGGCGAGTCGAACTAGCTCGTGATACTCGTGGGTCAAAATTCAAATGTATTAGATAATGTATTATATACAGTCAACTACCATAAATTAAGTTTGAAGCTAAATTCATATATACCAAAATATCAAATTCTCAAATTCATACAAATATAGTTCACAAAATAAATTCATACATACTAAATTCAACCAAATTAATGCAAATTCACAAATTTATACTTGGACTGAGTTGGCTCGCCAGCTCGCGAGCGAGATAGGCCCTAGCTCAAACTTATTAATTATGGGCTGAACTAGTGGTGAGCTGGCTCATTAACAACTCGGTCCACTAACTAACGAGCTGTTAGCGAACGAGTCAAATGCGAATGCGAATCGCGATTGATCCACGAGCCACCCCTAATTTCGGACCTTTTCCGGTCCATATTGTGGGACCATCATGTTAAGTCCAGTCCCAGGTTGACACGTATCAGGGATAAGAAAAAGATATTTCTTCTCATGAGATGAACGATCGAAATTCTAAAATCACTCTTCATGACTTGATCAAAATGCAGTGTAAAATTAATTGTAGTATGAAACCATGTTTTCAAAAAATGTCCAATGTAAAATTCTTGTTGACCACTAAAAATGTCTACTAGAATATTAATTGTAGTGCAAAATTTGATACAGCCTCTTGATTTAAACATTAGTTACCGTAGATAGATCTCTATGTTATGATGGTATTTAGAAGATAAAAAGAAAAGGGCGAACCAAATTTAGGTGACAGTTTTGAGAATCAACGTTAAAATTAATCAAAACCCCAAAGTAAAATTACAAAAATATTCTGTATTTTCAAATAAATTGCTTATCAAATTGGAGGTAATTTAAGGATGGTTTCATTAAAAACAAGGTACCAAAAAATATTGAATTTTTAGTTTCTCAAACCACTTAACAAATTACCAATTAATTGTTCTAATTTTTCTTTGGAATTTGCTACAATGGGCCAGGATTCATATTTAATATAATGTATTACTAAATAATATACACATTCATCAAATATTAAATTTCAGTATGCAATCATAAAAAAAGAAAATGGTCAACCAGAACAATTGGACGTTTACCAGAAAAATACTTGTGACCACTTCTTTATAATGATTTTTGGTCAAGATTTGAAAAAGATATTTAAATATAGGGAAAGACAAGTGAGGCGCTGAGAAATTTGAAAAGGAAAGAAATAATTTTCTTTCTTTCAAAATCATGCCTACAACATCTTTAGTTTTCTAATCAATTTGCTCGGATAGTTTATCCATCTTATTGGTCGTGTAATATTTAATTATAAACAAAGAAACGACTTTGCAGGCTAATCACCGAAAAAAGAAATTGAATTAGAAAATTTATAAAAGTCATGAGGCTGGCCAACATGATAAAGATAACGAGGAGGATTCAAATGCATCATGATTTTGTGCTTTAATATACTTCATATTCTTAATTTTGTTTTCAAAGTACCAACAGTTGATCCGAACCGCTCAACATGATTTCATATTAAAATATTCTTGGAGACCAAATTTTATATTTTTTAGAATTTTTTTCATATTCTTTTTACATAGGTACAATTAGGGCTGCAAACGAACCGAACCGAATCGAACTTACTCCCAGTTTGAGTTTGGTTTGAATTAATTTCGAACTAGGTTTGGTTTGAATTAATTTCGAACGAACGCAATTTCGAATCGAACTCAATTTCGAATCGAATTTTTTACGAACTCAATTTCGAACTTCTTCGAACTTTGTTACGATTTACGAATATCCAAAATTTTCCAAATAGACAACAAAGTTTTCAAATATCCAAAGTATCAAAGTACAATTTAAATATCAATAGAAGTAGAAAACAATCAATAAAGTCTTAGAATTATTACAAATCCAAATATTATCCTAAATAAAAAATTAAAGTTCATTACAACTAGGCACTAGCTACTGAAAAACCCTTCTAAAAAACCGTCACAGGTATCCAAAGCTTCAGCCATATATTTCGCTTCATTAAACTAACTACTGAACATCTACAAATTACTTTATAGATGCAGTAGCAAGGTTTTCAACATCCCACACTATTTTTGCATCATTAGCCTGGATTACCCGAAAACTCAGAATCCTACCATGAAAAACAAAATTTCTAGTATCAACATGAACCAGATATCATTATCAGCACATACCTACCTGACAATTCAAAATTTCTAGTTGGACTGGGCTTTTTGTTTCAAGAAATAATTTTCAAAAGTCAGAATCGAGGGCAGCCTTATATTTTCATCAGCGAACATAAGTTATTGGCAGAAATTAACGGTTTATGTTTGAGTTAATTTCGAACTAAATTTGGTTTGCGAACCTATTTCGAACGAACTAGGTCCAGTTTGAGTTTGGTTTGAATTAATTTCGAACTAAGTTTGGTTTGAATTAATTTCGAACGAACTCAATTTCGAATCGAACTTTTTTGAACTTTTTCGAATCAAACTAGAATCGAATTACAAACTACGAATTTTTTGTGCAGCCCTAGGTACGATATCACTTTTTCGTATGGTCTAGAGTCTCCTTAAAACAGTAATTTTGTACCTATATAAAATTATAGTAAAAAAAATTCTAAAAAATATAAAATTTGGCCTCCAAGCATATTTTATTATGAAGATCATGTTGAGTGGTTCAGATCGACTGTTCGGACACGGAGATAAATGATGTGGAGCATATTGGAGCATAAAATCATGGTGGATTTGAAACTCATAGATAATATATATTATTTATTTATTTATATTTTTTCTTTTACTAATGTTTTTATTTTTATTTTTCCAATCATGGTGGACCAGTGCCCCTCTGCTCCCTGGTTGGCAGCATCTTGTTTTGACATTGTGCAAATGAAAATTGAAATAATGTCCTTGTTTTTTATTATAATTTCATCAATTACGAGCCCCTTAAGTACGTCTGACTTCAATGTTTCAACTGGAATAATCAAATCACAAATAAGAAAAGAAAAGTGCTACCAATTAGTTATGTATAAATAGCCGTATGTATTTTTCACTGAAACACATTTGCATTAATCTACTATTCTTTAAAGAGATGTTTGTTGGAGGGCTTAAAGATAAGAAGTGCCATTTTTGTTATTCCAAATTAGATCGGTCATATTTTTATCTGATAGAAAATTAAATTTAAGGAGATTTAAGTTAAGCAGAAGAGACAAAATATCGAAAAGAAAATTTATGCTTATGTTGTCAACTTAAGATCTTGCAATTTAATTCCCGAAATTTTTATTAATACCATTTAAAAAAAAATAATAAATCAAATAACCATCGTTTTCTGACAATTCTAAATCTAGCATGGCCGCAGAATGCCGGAGCGGACACATTTTTGGGAGGCCGCAGAATGCCGGAGCGGACCCATATGAGGGTCCGCTCCGACATAGTGCGGACCAGGTCCGCTATATGCCGGTGCGGACCCATTATTTTTCATTTTAAAAATACGAAATTGTAATTTGTTAAGTGTTATTTATTTAGTTTTGAATGTTGTTTAAATTGATTTTTGGTCGTCGTATTTTAGATATGTCGTTCGTTTGAAATATTTTAGATATTTTAGATATTTTAGATATGTGTTTTCTTTGAAATTCTGTTGTGTACGATGAAATAATGAAATCAACAAAATAAATAAATAACAACAAAATCAAACCAACAAGG
>JAJGRW010001182.1:80015-111372 GCA_025461045.1 Carex parvula | reverse complement strand
CGACTGCGCAACCACAACAGTCATCCTTACCCGCCCATTCCTACCATAGCTGTGACCTATGCCCAGATAGTCAGCACGGCGGCACATAACCCAGGAAGATCCCTAAACAACCTACAAACACCTCAAGCTCGCCCAAAACCTCAAATCAGGGCCATCCCTCGTACACTCTCACTAGTCAACCCCCCACCCCGCTCCCCCTCCACCTTCTCCCAACCCTCGGCCAGATGCAAAAACTTACATCTCCCTCATAGTCCATACAGCACTAAGGTTCCCCCCTCACCTCTATTCCAAGAATGCCGCGGTCGATGTTTTCGCTGCTGTCGGACCGGACATGCGGCTGCGTCTTGCCGGCACCCGGCCAAATGTGGCAAGTGTTGGGCCGATGGTCATGTAGGAGCTCGGTGTAAAGCTCAGGCACCAATATCTCTCAACCCAGAAGCTGCACCTTATAGACCTACCACACCACTATCCCCAGATCCGAACCCCTCAGCCTAGAACCATCATTTGACAACCTTCTCACAGGCACTTACCCATCTCCTCCAGTGATGCCATCCTCACGGCCCATGTACCACACGTGCTTCATGGAGAGGGATGAGCACTACTATGCTGAATTAGATCGTCTCCAGAGAGCTATAGTAGTTCAAACAGTAGATGGTATCTCGACAGACAAAATTGCTGATATTATTGCGCAGTCAGGTTTAGTGACGGCAAGAGATCTTACTTTCGCAAAGCTAACTAGAGGTCGTTACCTGGTGCACCTGCCCATGAGAACCAAAGCTGCGGAGGTGATAACTGCAATCCCAGCAGAACCTTGGGAGAGAGGTCTAACCTTCCAATAATGGTCGCCTCTAGACTACTCATCCATTAATATCCCAAACTACCGCCTACTCATTGAACTTTTGGATGTCCCCCCGCCACTTTATCGAGAAAAAGCAATGATCAGGGCCACGGCAGGCATCGGCTTGTACCTGGGAACGGTAGACCAGGCAGAACCTTCCAACCTCACCACTTGGACAGCGATCATAGCCACTGATGACTTACAAAGAGTCCCCCAAGGAGTTAACATGGTGGTAGGAGGGGTACAGTTTTATATGCCGATCAATGCTCTCAAAGTTACGGCTGGTCCTATCTACCGGCCGCAGGATCTGCCGGTGCAACCACCGAAATTCAAGAAACCGGAACAAACTCCTCCTGACTTCAACAGTTCTGATGAGGACCATGACGCTTTCTTCACTTGCTCCAGATTCTTACTACAAGATCTGTTTAGGGGAAGAGAAATTCCACCGGAGGTGCAAGCCATGATGACCGGCAACAAAAAACCTAGATTGTCTAAAGATGACCTGACTGCCATCCTACTACACCAACAACAAGAAGAATTGGCAACAGACAATCCCACGCTCCAGTTAGCTATGGCTACAGCAGAACCGAGGCGTCAGGAGGTCTCACGTAGCAGAGAGGCAGAACCAAGGCCCCAGCTATCCTCGGCCACAAAGGATCGGCAGGCCACACCAAGCTTAATGAGAAGGTAAAATACCACTGCTACAGAATATCCACCCAGGGATGCGTCACAAACTATCAGGGAGAAGGGAGAGCAATTGACGGCTCGGTTACCCAAGGAAACAAATATCTCAAATAGAGACAAAATGGAAGAGTTGGAAGGAATTTCTGCTCATTCCCAAGAACAGAGGGGCGCAGGTACTAGGAAAGGCAAGTCACGTTCAACTAAAGACAAAAACAATGGCCACCTATTGCGTATCAGAGAAAAGGCAAAACCGATGAAAAGAATTGATATTAAATCAAGATACGGGCTGCTGCACAAAAGGCCGCATGGGAAAGGGCCGAACCAAAACCTGGTTGCGCTAGGGCCCAAACCACATGGGATACCCCAACAACACACACGAAGCCAAAACCGTGAAAGGCAGCAGCCTACTCGTGACTGCCCCCAATGCGATTTTTCCCATGCAGCCCAATCTCACTTCGGGCCAAAAGGAAAAATGGGCCCTTCTTCCAGGCCGTCTACCTCCAGAACCCAACCAGCAGAAATAGATTTAAGCCTAAATCCGTCTGATTTCTACCAAGTCCATGTAGCTGTCGGCAAAATTACCAGTCTGGCAGAGGGATGCGGTTTTTCTGCCTCCGAGGTTGAGGCGGCCATTAGAGATGAAAACCAAAATCTCCAAAGAGAAAATTCAGCATCAGAAGATCCGAGTGATTTTGACAACACCGTTGATGAGGAGCGGGTATGCACTGACCCGATATCAGAGGACGATTTGGACTCTGAAGGAGATGTCGCCCTTTAGAGGGATATCCCTTTCAACTCTATCTGAAGTAGTTAAACAGTTTCCCAATGAAGCAAATCAAAATCCTTTGCTGGAATACTAGAGGTTTGGGAGAGATTAACAAGTGTAACGGAGTCAGAAGTGCGATTAGAATGTCTAGATGTGAGATAGTTTGTATTCAGGAATCGAAAATAAATGAATTTGATTTCCTGTATTTCTCAAGATTTTTACCATCTTATTTTGAGAAGAAATGTGTATATATCAATGCTTTTAATAGCTCTGGAGGTTGCATTATAGCGTGGAAAAAGAACTATACACTCGTGAACTCTTGGTCAACCCGGCACAGTTGCTCGGCGGTGTTAAAACAAAATAATTCGGGTCAAACCTTTACGGTAACCAATGTGTATGGCCCTGCTGAAGATGCACTCAAACCTGAATTTCTGGCCGAATTGGGCAGGATGGTAGACCTGGTACAGAGCCAATGACTGCTACTAGGTGATTTCAACTTGGTGAGATGGATTGTGGACCGCTCTGGCAATATACGGGCAACCAATTTGATGGATCTATTTAATGACAGAATACAGGAACTACAACTGATTGATATTCCCTTAAAGAACCGGCTATACACATGGAGTAATAAGCGTCCCACCCCCACCTTCTCCCGGATCGACAGATGCTTTATGTCACCTGATTGGAGTGCGGTGTTTCCCATTATTACCCTGCATGCACAAGAGATGATAATTTCATACCATGTCCCCCTACTGCTAACCTTTAAACACCGCTCTCACCTCAAAAAACAGCCAAAAATTGAACTCTTCTGGATGCGGCACCCCGAAATGCGACAGTTTGTCTCTCAAATATGGGGGCAGCAAGGTGGCAATACTAGTGACTTCATGGATCGCACCTCCACCTTACATACCTTGCTAGGGAAATGGCACAGGGACCGACACGCGCAAATGGACTCGCAACTAAAATATTGCAAAAAGGTAATCTCATTCCTTGATTGCATTGAAGAGAAAAGGAATCTTGATAGACTTGAGTTCGGGTTCAGACAGAAGGTTCGTCAACGAGCCTATGACCTGGCGGTAGATGTTGAGATCAAATGGAAGCAGAGAGCTAGATGTCACTGGTTAAAAAATGGAGACAACAACACCAAGTTTTTTCATGCCTTTGCCTCATGTAGAGCAGCGACCAATACAGTAACAACCATAAAGCATGCCGGAGCGGAACTCACCAGTCAACAGGAGATTCGGTCAGCCTTTCTGAATCATATGCGCACTACCCTCGGCACTGCCAATCAGGCACTCCGTTTCACACCGCAAAAACTATACCACAACCATTCGGACCTCAATCACCTCACTGCACCGTTCTCAGAAAAGGAGGTAGAAAACGCGATCCGATTATTAGCAAAAATAAGGCATCCGGGCCCGATGGGATACCGAATGAATTTCTGCAATGGTACTGGCTGGAAATCAAAAGTGATATTATGCAGATAGTGCAAGCTTTCTATAACCATGAGTTAGACCTTTCTTCGATCAACCGAGCTAATATAATTATGGTACCTAAGAAGGAAGTTTCCGAAACGGTGCAGGACTACCGCCCAATCAGCATCCTGAATGTAATACCAAAGCTCCTTTCAAAGCTGCTGGCCGCTAGACTTTCTACCAAGCTGGACGAACTGGTATCCGCTCACCAAACAGCTTTCATTCGAGGCCGCCACATTGCGGAGAACTTCATTGTGACTAGAGAAATTCTAAGCCACATGCACTCCACAAAATCTCCTTCGGTATTTGTTAAAATTGATTTCTCGAAGGCCTTCGACTCAATTAATTGGGGTTTTTTAGAAGATATACTAATCTAGAGGGGCTTCCCAATTCGTTGGACAAGGTGGATAAAAGACCTGCTATATTCGGCCACCTCAAGGGTGATCATCAATGGTGAGCCCTCGGATTTTTTCCCTCATCAGCAAGGTCTCAGACAAGGAGACCCGCTCTCCCCGATGCTTTTCATTCTAGCAGTAGATGTCTTGCAACAGATGATTCGGGTTGCTAACACCACTCTAAACTCGGCCATCTCAACCAAGATTCAGGAATCAATCATTGCCTTGCAATACGCGGATGACACCGCATTGATTGCCAATGCAAGTACTGATACCCTAGTGACACTTAAGATCATCCTAAGGCTCTTCTCAAAGGTTTCAGGGCTTAAGATCAACTTCGCTAAAAGCTCCTTTGTTGATTTTAACCTACAACCAAATCAGGTCAGAATAGTGCGGCTGCTGCTAGAATGCCAAAGAACAACCCTGCCGGTAACTTACCTAGGAATGCCTCTGACAGCCAACCAACCGGCTAGACACTGCTACATGCAGCTGGTAGAGAAACTTGAACGAAGATTACAAGGATGGAAAGAAAAACTGCTTTCGAGAGGAGGGAGAGCCCAACTTGTTAACTCGGTACTCTCATCGATGCCAATTTACTTCATGAATTGTTTTCGGCTACCCAAGTGGGTCATTCAAAAATTGACAAGCTACGAAGACTATTCCTGTGGGGCAGAAATAACTGTGAAGGTCGGGCACTATCCTTAATTAATTGGGAAACGGCATGTTTACCCAAGAAATGGGGAGGTCTCGGCATCCGTAACATGGATTTGCAAAATATTGCTCTCCTCCTTCGATGGTGGTGGAGGCTGTATCAAACTAGAGACTCACTTTGGACCAGATGGGCAACACGGCTAAGAGCAAGGCCGGTGCAGGAAGGTAGGCCAAAACTGTGGCTGGCACAAGGATCCTTCTTTTGGGGCCAAATACTGAAGCTAGAACATCTGTTTCGATGGAGTACACGATGGGTCATTGGAGATGGCACAACCATTTCATACTGGTACGATCACTGGACATCAGCCCCACTTAGAACACGCACGGATGGCTTACCGGCGCCTGCCAATCGGGCATTATCTTTGGCTGAAGCAATAGCAGATCTTAATGGGTTGTTTCCGGAAGAGATAGACCAGCCGTTACTTAGTGACGGCCACGATGAGTTGTATTGGAGATGGAGTACAAATGGGGTATATGCAGCTAAATCTACATATGACACCATGGCTTCAGGGGGCAGAATCAAATCGGCCACCTACAAGGTGTGGACAGCCAAGTGCCCGGCCACGGTTAAAATCTTTGCATTCCTAATGCTACGTGGAAGAACCCTCACTCAGGATATGCTGCGACGACGAAAAATTCAATGTCAAATGGGCTGCGTAATGTGCCAAAATTGCCCGGTTGAATCGATATTACACCTTCTCTTTCTATGCCCGTATGCAGTGCATGTCTGGCACTGCGTCTCTTCTGAATTGGGAATTCAGCTATTCAAACCGGCAGGGACTGTAGAACGGATATGGCATGACTCTCAGTCTGCCTTAGCTAATCGTCGAACAAAGAGGAAATGGATCATGTGGTTTCTATGTGTCACTTGGCATATTTGGAAAGAAAGAAACGCAAGGGTCTTTAGAGAAGCAAGAAGGCCACCAGAAATATTGGCAAAACAGATAATACTTGAAGGGCGGCTCTGGAGAATATACTGCTAACAGAAAAGCTGGATTTTGCTTGCTAATATGAAGAAGACACTGAAGGAGGGAGGAGGCCAAAGAGAACCTCGGCTCTGCTTTATGTTGTTGTTTTGTTTTGTTTTGTTCTATTTGATGTGTGTTTTCTCTTTGTTTTTCTTTAGACAACTGGTTTTGTTCTTGTCTCTAATTAGGATACTGCTATTACTTCTTTCAAAGCAATACTGGTAGAAGTGAGATGATGAAATATGTACCTGATTAGAGAATGTAAGCATACTGTGGTATAATGCAATTATCTGGCAGCTTCTGCCAAGATTTCTCAAAAAAAAAAAAAAAAAAGCTTAGTGAGATAAAAGAACACAATAGTTTTACTCACAATACTCTCTTTTTCTAATCTGAATTTGTCAACCCATTCAGCTTAAATAACACACTATTCAGCTATATCGTTATTTCCATTAGAGACATTTATAAAGTCAGAGTAAAAGTAGCCCTTAATTCAAAAGAAGATAATAACAAAAAAACCTGATAGAAACATATACTCCATTAATTTATTGAGATGTGGGGTCATGGTTGGTTGACATTTATATTTTCTTCATAGAGAAGAACTTGGCATAGCAAAAGTCAGCTTGCCCTAGGACTTGCTCAAAATGGACATCATAAAAATGTCCCGATACATTGAATTGAAATGAATAAATAAACATATCACATTGGAGCACTACGCTACTAACATTCTTTTTTGCAAATTGTGGAATAAATCAAAAGGCTGACCCCATGACCCCTACCATTGTACGAATAACCAACTAAAAATTGCGCCATTTAGAGGGGAACATGATGCCTCGTTGTTTGCACGATGGTTCACGCTGCTTATCCTGTTGGTATCGAATCGAGATCAGCTCAAATTCGAGATTTATGAACAGTACTTTTGAAATTTTTGAAATCCGAGATCCAGTCGTCTAACTTTTTCTGTGCACGCATCTCGAAATAGCTCATTTTTCTGTGTACGTATTTCG
The DNA here is from genome assembly GCA_025461045.1 of Carex parvula. Classification (NCBI taxonomy): domain Eukaryota; kingdom Viridiplantae; phylum Streptophyta; class Magnoliopsida; order Poales; family Cyperaceae; genus Carex; species Carex parvula. The sequence goes on along the minus strand of JAJGRW010001182.1, from coordinate 104,531 downwards.
AAACAATTCAACGGCTGGATTCAGAATTTTAAGAATTCCAGAGTTACTGTTGATGATATCTGATTTCAGCAGATTTGAATCCGTTGGTATCAACCGGACAACAGAAGTCAACAAGCTTTTATTATTATTATTATTGTTTTTATATAAAGATGAAATTAAAACTTTCGAACTTTTAAATATTTAGAAAAAGAACCTTAAAAAGATATTCTCCCGTCAAATTTTACTAACCAGACGCCAGAAGAGAAGTCAACTTTTTTTTAAAAATTTAGATAAAAATGAAATTTAAAACCTTTTAACTTTAAAAATTTAGAAAGTAAAATATCAGTCAAATTTGTAACCCTCCTCCTTTTCCTGGTTATATTTTATTTCCATAAAATGTTGTATTTTTTGTTAGCTCGCCCTTTCTATCACAACTCATCTATTTTTTCATGGCTTGAAACAGACTGTGTACAAACTACACAAGCGGAGTTAGATTTATTTATCTAAATTCTTTTAAAGAAAACGGGGAAGTGGCAAAGTCTGTCCACTAGAGATGTCAATCGTGCGGAGAAATTTTCATACCTATATTCATATAAAATTACTTTTGACCATACACTACTTTTACCAATTAAGATAATATATAACAAAATGAATAACGGTAATTATCGAATAAATTAATAGCATGTAGAATTCAATCTAAAAATATAAAAAAAATAATATATATATATTAAATACATCATTTACCTAATTCCCGAAATAGAAAAAATTATAATTTTTGAACCCATTATTTTAAAAGATATAAATTATTAATTAAATAAAATTATATGAATGTTGTATAAATCAAATTTTATATAAATTACTAATTTAAAAAAACTATACAAAATGTTGGATAAATTAATTTTGAATTACTAAATAAAAAATTATATAAAATGTAACATAAATCAATCTAATAATAATAATAAAATATAGTTATATGTATAAATTTATCATATATAATTTAATTTATGATTATTAAATACCTATATAGGTAACAGGTATAAAATAATTCATAAGTCATACCCTATATCCACATCCGATAAGCTAACGAAGAAAGGAATTGAATTTTGTCCAAAAAATTTTGGTCAAATATTATCCAAGTCATACTCTAACCATCTAATTAGTTTTGAGATTCATGCAAATAGTTTAAACGGCCTAGTGAATATAAACCGTCCATGAGGATTTTGATGCTGATCAGGCGATTTCGAGCTGACTTTACATAAAACTTTGTCCAAAGCCTTTGAACAAAATCTCACCTAAAAAAAAAAAAAGAAAAAAAATTGACACCCTACTGCTGGTCCTATTTCTTTTTAAGCGTACTAATTTATTAGAGCCAATATATATATATATATATATATATTTATGCCAGCCGGCAGAATTTGGAATCAAAGAACTATATAAATTGAAACTCAATGACAATAGTTTGAGAACAAGTTTGGTTCATACCTCCGGTGCAATTCTATTGGACAACGGTACGTGCAGACCTGTTACTTAAAATGTAGCTGAACTACATATAAGACTTTATATAAACCTTATCTATTTGTTCATACCAGTATCAGCACTTATGCAATACAAGTGAGCCTAAACTCTTATCTTTTTATCTTTTCCTAAACAAAAGTAAACTTGTATGGGTCTCTTGATAAAAGACATCCTCCATGGTATCCTTAATTAGTTCCCTTTTTGTACTCTTTTCGTTCAAATTGCTTCACTGTCTTCTTGTACCAGTGAGGCCTAATTAGTAATTACTACTTTGTGTTTTTGCTCTCAATTACTTTTTTTTTTCTGCTTTAGTGCAAATCTATATTAACAAGTACAATGCCCATAAAAACCAGTCGCTTTAGTTTTCATTACTTGCATAACCATTCATCCTCGTCTTCTTTATCAGCGAGAAGAGCATTACAGGGGCTCATTATTTAATAATCTATTAATGTATCTTTGTTGATTTTTTGTGTATCCCAGTTCTTGCTTAATGTATTATTTAAATCCTTAGGCTCTGCAAAATTCACTGACATCTTTGTACATTTAAACTACAGATTAATGATGAAAAACTACCCTCTTTCATACCAATCAGTAGACAAGGAAACAGAAGCAGAAAGCCATTATATTCTCTCACAACATAACAGCAATGGCTACACGGTTGGAGCTCCACCAAAAAGTAGTGCAACTGAGGACATTAGTCATACTTTCAGAGAGTTCTTTTTCCATGACGACCCGCTATACCAGTACAAGGATAAATCCAAGAAACGGCAATGCTGGCTTGTGCTCCAAAACTTCTTCCCAATTTTGGAATGGGCAAGACATTATACTCTGAAAATGTTCAAAGGAGATTTAATAGCAGGTTTAACTATTGCAAGCTTGTGTATTCCTCAGGTAACAACACTTTTTTGTCTGCCTAATTAGTTCATACTATTATTATTTATCTTATATATTGCTCATGTATTGAACTCAGATGATTTAAAAAAAAGGAGGCCAAAAATAAGAGACGATCAAACAGAAATACCCACCAAACAGAGATCTATATTACAGAAAAGTTGTGGAACTAGATACATTTGAAACAAAATATCATTTGTGTATGTATATGAAACGAAAAAAAATATGAAGGAAATACATTTTGTTTTTTTCATTTATGCCGTACTTTACCATTCAATGTGATAATTAGCTGTTCTTAATATTTGATGTATCTATAAATTATCCTATCTGGTAATTAGTTTTTACATATCTGTAAACTCAGATAGCTTTATTATGATTCATTTACTAGGATATTGGTTATGCAAAACTCGCCAATGTTGATCCTCATTATGGGCTTTGTAAGTTCAATACTTCTTCAATTTTACTACAGTACTTACAAAGAAAATTGTTTCTGGCAGCTATTCTGCAGCTTCCTATGTGTCTTAATTATACAAGTACCAAACAACTCCATTTATTTTACTGTTTGAATTGCCAAGAAAGTATGTTGAATTATCAATTAAGAAAGTAAATTATGTTGAAAAAGATGCTACGCTCAGCAGTTATGTTATTGTGCATCTCCATTAAGAATGAATTGCATACCTGTCCTTGTTATCAATAAAACTTGTAGCCAACCAATCTTTATAATCTGAAAAAAAAAAAGAATAAAACCACAATTTCACTTGTTTGACTGGGAATTCTTTACTTAGTTCAATAGATAAATGAGAATTGGTACTGTCTTGGAGGTTGGACACCGAGAACAACTAATTTAACAGTACCTAGTATTAATTAGTGCATATGCATCGTGGGTCTCGAACACAGCACTTTTAAGTAGTAGTAACATGTATACTTACATTTTGATCTTTTGTTTGAAGATACAAGCCTTGTCCCACCTCTAATTTATGCGTTTATGGGGAGCTCACGGGATGTAGCGATTGGGCCAGTTGCAGTGGTTTCACTCTTGCTTGCGGAGTTACTACGACGTGAGTTTGATCCAGAAAAAAGCAAAGATGAGTACCTCCGTCTCGCCTTCACTGCTACCTTCTTTGCTGGAATAACACAAGCCACACTAGGCTGCCTTAGGTTTGTTGTTGATTCCTATTTTCTACCAAATACATTGTTTTCTCAAAGACTGAGGACCATATCTTGCTTCTTTTTCTCTGTTCACGATGTAAAATAACTGCTTTGCTCATACTTCCAAAGTTGCATTGTTGACTAATATCTTCCTTCAGATTGGGTTTCATAGTGGAATATTTGTCACATGCGGCAGTGGTAGGGTTTACGGCAGGTGCAGCCATTACAATTGGTCTCCAACAACTGAAGGGTCTTCTTGGAATTAAAAACTTCACAAGACACACTGATATCATCTCTGTCATTCACTCGGTGTTCACTAATGTTCAGCATGGTGTAAGAAGAAGGACATAGTTCTCTAATTCAAAGTTATGAAACTAACACATAACAAGTAAAAATGAGCTGAAGTGATAACAATCATCTGGCCTATTTTCAGATGAACTGGCAAACGATGCTGATAGGGGCGATATTCCTGGCATACCTTGTGACCACAAAATATGTTGTAAGAATAAATTATACTTTTAAACCTTTTTATCTGAAGAATAATCTGAAATTACAGTTTGTAAAAGTGAGTTGCTTTGTGCAATGAGACAATTCATCGATCCTGCAAAAAATTGGGCTGGATTAGATCTTAATTATAACAAACTAATAAACCTTTACGTAGGGGCATACCTGCAAAAGGGTCAGGTTTGCTTGGATTCTTTTCTAGATACTTATTTGTTATTTTAACAAGATTAAGCAAGTTAAAATGTAATTAAACTGTAATTAAGTATTTGATTAAAAGGCAAACTATCGCACTCAGCCCGTAATATACCACTATGTGTTACTATGAAGGATTTTTTCCGCCCTTTTCTTTTTCCAATATTTTTGAACTTCAGGGGAGTAGATGCTAAGGCAACATCAATAGCTTTCATTCAAATCATACAATAATTATTATATCTTAATCATAATATTTGTTATTAGGATTGACTTAATTAAACTAACAGATCAGTACATAACAGGGAATCTCAAATTTCAGACTTAATCATATGAATGTGTTTATAATTTAATTTGCAGTTATGTGTAGGACAAAACTACACCTTTATATTACTGATTCTACCTGCTTCTTTTGTTTACTATTGCTTCTAACATATTGCAATTATAGGCAATCAAAAATCCCAAAATTTACTGGCTGGCTGCGAGTGCACCGTTGATATCGGTTGTTGTATCCACATTTTTTGTTTTCATAACCCATGCTGACAAGGAAGGTGTTCAAATTGTAAGTTTATTTTTCTCTTCTTATAATTTTCCTCTTTATTTTATTTACCGATATATGTTACTGCGGTAATTAGAGACAGGACTGAGTAAATAAGGGAAATAGATAACTGAGACAAATATCCATGTTAAAAAGTAACTTCAATCTGAAATATCATATAGTGACAGAAAGTACCTAGTATGGTACCAAACTACTAGAGGTTCAAATATTGGTAAGGGCAAAAACACTTTTAAAAATAATAAAAACAAAACAAGTTACATGTTTCATATTCATTCTTCTACTAGCTTGACCTACACTGGCACACTACAACCGCCCACCAATAGAAATCTTCTATACTTAGATTAACTTTCTCATTCGTCCTCAGGATCTCTCAGTATATCTCATCATGTTCATCAATACAAGGTTAATTAATAATCAAGTTAATGTTAGGAAACCAATAGGCAATAACCAATAAACAAACCAACCAAAAAGTCATTCAAGCATTTCATCAAACATCTTGCGCACCCAAATCTCAATCAACTTGTAAAGCCTCTTAATTAAAAAAAAAAAAAACTTGTACAGCCTCACTCTTCCACTATTTTTATTTATGTTTATCATGGAAGGATGAAACTCTTTTTGCAAGAAGATGATGGAATTTTCTTCCGACTTGTGATCTATGAGAGACTCATAACATCAAATTGACAAAAACAAATTATTTGTACAGCTCACAATACAAATGAGCTGGCTCGGCTAAAATCTAGCTCGACTTGTTCTGGCATGAGTTCAAGCTTTACTTAGCTCGGCTCGGCTCAGCCCGTTAACAGTCCTATATATTACTACTATTATTATAAAAAAAGTTTAAATAAGACAAGAAAAAAACTGTATGAGATGTCCTATGAGAAAGCAAAAACAGGAAATGAAAGTGTGACAGTTTTGCGAACTTATATGTACGTAAATCAAATTACAGGTAGGTCGTATACACAAAGGGCTAAACCCGTCATCATTGGACAAGATTTATTGGTCCGGGCCTAATCTGAAGAAAGGGGCCAGAATTGGATTCGTGGCAGGGATGGTTGGTTTAACGGTAAATCCCTCAACACATGTAGCAAGAAGTTATAGTTCAATTCGGAATCATTACATTTTTACTTTATGTTAAATTAATATATGATGGAACAGGAAGCTATAGCAATTGGAAGAACATTTGCAGCAATCAAAGATTATCAACTTGATGGAAACAAAGAAATGTTGGCATCAGGAGTTATGAACATTGCGGGTTCTTTCAGTTCTTGCATTGTGGCATCAGGTATTGTTAAGCACAGAAAAGTTCAATAAAACGAAATACTTTTTGAATTCATGATCTGATTTTTTAGATTTTTAGATTCTAATAAAAAAATTATGACTTCTTCTGATGGACGAATACCAAAATATTGTAGGACTGGAACTTGTCATAAACGAAAACCAGTAATGTTTATAATTATCTAATTTTGTAGGATCATTTTCAAGATCAGCGGTGAATTTCATGTCAGGATGCTATACGCCATTGCCTAACATTGTCATGTCTCTGATAGTGTTGCTATTTCTAGTTTTAATCACACCTCTATTCAAGTACACACCGAATTCCGTTATTTCGGCGATTATCATTAATGCCATTATTGGATTAGTTGATTTTAGATCTGCATTCAAAATTTATAAGGTCGACAAAGTCGATTTTCTCGCATGCTTGGGGGCCTTCTTAGGTGTTATTTTCAAATCTGTTGAAGTTGGCCTTCTGATCTCGGTGAGTATTTAATGTCAATCGTACCAGTACCGTATTGAGATGCATGGAGATAATTCTGGTACTGCATGTGTCCTGTACCAATCATTTTCTTATTTCTGTTGCTTGTTCTTACAGTTCTCATTTTATTCTATCTTATGCATCTAAATAAATCATAGCAAACCTACATAAGATTATTCTAATTGTTAATGCTTTGTCAATTAGGTTACATTATCAATTGCTAAAATACTTCTTCAAGTAACAAGGCCAAAAATTCTCCTACTTGGCAACCTCCCAAAAACTACTACTTTTAGAAACGTTGAGCAATATACAGAAGCAATCAGAATTCCAGGAGTTCTGATCTTAAAGGTTGAATCAGCCATTTATTTCGCCAATGCCACCTATGTCAGAGAAAAGTAAGCCACTTAATTTTGTCCTATTAATAAATTTTTTTATTTATTTAATATGTTTAATTTTTGTAGCCTGGTCAATAGACTCCCCCATAGCCCATTATATTGTGATATTGCGTTTTTCAAGTTTACATATATAGTGCATCATGTTTCAGTTCCGAAACTTTCATGGTTATTTTTACCAGTCTGATTGCACCGGCCAATAAACCTTTATTTGCAAGCCTCGATCAGTTCCATATTTTTCCCTTCTTTTGTAAACCAGAAAATAATTGTTAACAATCTAATAATGGGCAAAGAGAAAATCTATGCCAAACTAAATTGTTCCAAGAAAAAAGTTAACTAATTACTTGCAACTATTGCACTTATAATTGACCATCAAAAAAAGACTATTAATAACTATTCATTTCAGAATACTAAGATGGTTAAGAGATGAAGAGGATCTAAATAGGCAGTATATGAAGGACAGAACTCAACACTTAATACTTGAGATGTCAGGTATGCAAACTTTAAGAGAACTTGTTTATTTATATGTGTGTGTGTGTGTGTGTGTGAGCTTAACAAGCTTTATTGCAATTTTTTGATGTAATTTCTACAGCTGTGACCGATATAGACACTAGCGGCATTCGTGAATTGGAAGAGTTGTTCAAAATTCTCAAAAGGTTATATATACAGGTTAGTAATTAGAACTGTCCAAATTGCATGATTATGAGGAAGAAAAACATATTTCATACACATGAATAATCATTTTTTCCGGTACTAACCAGTACAGTGGTATGTGGACTGCCATGATATGCCCCTCTCATTGATAATCCACATAACTTGGATTTTGAGGCTCATAACTTGGATTTTGAGGCTTATAATGACCAAAATTAAGAAATTCTAGCAATTACCACACCATTAGAATTGGACTGCATGGAAAAAGAAAATACTGGTATACATCCCTAGATAATTAAAATGGTACCAACAATTGAGACCATGAACAACTCATAGCGCTTATAACACAAAAAAAATTAATTATAATTACATAACTATTTTTTTTCTCACCTTAGCTTGAACTTGTCAATCCGGGCCCACTGGTCATGGACAAGCTCCTCCTCGCCAACTTTATTGACCTACTGCGCGAAGAACATTTGTTCGTCACGGTAGGAGATGCCGTCGCACATTGTTTTGCAAAGTCCAAAGCCCCGGAGGATGTAATTGTATGAAGGAAATGAATAACATGGTTAAGCAAAACTTTGATTCACTATCAAAGGGAAATTTTACCATGTTAGTGTATTTTTATGTTATAGAGAAAGTGTGTGCAACTAGAAGCGAAAGTTTTTATTGTGCGGATTTGGGTTCTCAATTTGTGTAGCAATTAGTGTGTATTGTGCATATATATATATATATACACCGTGAATGGAAGTAATAGGACATGTCAAAAGTCACGAGTAAAAATAGCCCTTATTTCAAAAGAAGTAATAACAAAAACAAATGAACCTAATAAAAATTCACAATGCCAAATACGAAATTATAACATCGCATAATTGCACTTTAATTGCGCTGTTATGTTGCATTTAACACTACGGTTATAATTCCTATATTTTTTTTTAAAGTTGGTGGCATAATTCCTATATTTTGAGGTGTATAACAATGTAAATACTTTTTTATCTTCAATACAATCGTTAGTGACAGCTCATGCCACTGATCTTCAATAAAAAAAAGATACATAATACTCCATTAATTTATTGAGATGTGAGGCCTTTGTTGGTTGATATTTATTCTTCATACAGAAGAAATTGGCAACGCAAAAATCAACTTAGATCATAGGACTTGCTCAAAATGCACATCATAAAAATGTCCCTTTGGTGACTCCTGCCTTTTTCTTCGAGGGGGAATCCCGGCAATTTCTCTTCGAGGATATAGATCGTTCTCGCTGAGTCCGTCTACTATGGTCATCTCAAGACCGCTGAGATCTAGTACGACTAACACTTCTTTCCGATGCCTGCTTCTGATGGGATTATGTTTCCCGCCTGATCAAAATCACCCAAGAGGTTCCGACCCTGAATTCCATTGATCGGTCCCGTCGCCCCGGCTGGGTTTGTGGGTCCGGGGTCCGGATGTTCAGGGATGGGACCATGATTCTCGGGGCCAAGTTCGAGATTCTCCGGACCAGGTCCAGGGTTAGTTGGCTGGATTATTGGGGCAGAATGATGATGCCGAACCTCAGGTGGTATAAGAACTTGGGGTTGTGGTAATGGGCTAGGATCTGTGTACGGATAATAATATCCTGGAGGAGCAATGCATGAAGTTGAGAGAAAGGTGATGTATACTGTGGGTATTGAGGAAAAAGGTACGGCGGGTATAGATATTGAGGGGTATATTGGGTGTTATACTGGGGTCAGACCAGCTGGTTCGGATCAGTTTCAGAGGCCGGTCCAGTTGGTCTCGTGGTCTGAGCAGTCACGGTAGGTGTGACAGTCGGTCTCGCAGTTAGGCCAATTGTAGGAGTCGGACCAGTGGTTGAGCGACTCACCCGTCAGATTCCGAACCCGATGCCGGTTGAGAGTTTGTTATTCCCCCTGATAACATGATCAGGGGACCAGTAGGTGTAACAATAGAATCCCGAGATCTCCGAGCAGGTGGATTAAGAGGATTTGGACTTGCTCCCATCGTGCTCGGGTTTCCGAGAGAAGGTTCCCTCTGGGGAGCATTGGTCCTCGGGCCCAATGAAAGGTTGGCTGAAGGTCAAGTGTTCTCAGCTCGCCGAGCGGGTCGCTCCACTTATCGAGCAGCTTCCGAAGGAGCGTTAACGCTAGACTCGACTTGCTTTTGAATCGTCATCATCTTGCTTAGTTGGAGAGGGGGCCCCACGGTGGTTGATACGTCCTATCCTAGGGGGAGTAGGTCGTATGGTGAGAGTTAGAGATTTGGGCTCGTCTCGTCTCGGGAAGACGGGCCGAGATTAAGAAAAGTGAAAAGTTGTGGAGGTATTCGGACTCTATCATGTATGATACCTCGCCTAAAGAAAAATTCGACCCTCGTTCCAAGGAACTGTTTGCCTTAAATAGGTCACCCCTAACCGTCATTTCGCGTTGTCAGAATGGTTATGAGAGTTCGAGGGGGAGTGATACTCGCATAGACTGCGGTGACGGGAAGCCGAGTCTAGACTAGGCTTCACTCGGGAATGGCCTTACTGAGCCTTCGTCGGGCAACGTTTATCTGGGCTTAGCCCAATAGGGCCTAGCTTAGCTTTGTAGGACCGGACCATTACCGAATCCGTGATCGGGCTGCTGGAGGCCTTACTTCATTTGTTCTCGGGCCTTACTTCATTTGTTCTCGGGTTGGCCCTCAATGGGGTCTGAGTCCCGGGCTGGTCCCGAGCTGTGACCGAGCTTGTTCAAGGGTCTTTTTTATTTGACCCCTGGTTGGCCCTCAATAAGGGTCCAAATCCCAGGTCGTTCATGGGCCGTGACTGAACTTTCTAAGGGTCTCAGGCTTTATCTCATTGGACTTCGGTTTGGCCCTTAATGAGGTCCAAATCCCGAGCTATTCATGGGCCATGATTAAGTTTATTAAGGGCCATTGTTCCATCCCGAGCTATTCATAGTCCAAATAATGCCTAAAAGTTGGTGTAAGGAGGCTCTAAAAGAGGCAAAATGTTTAGAAAGAGAGAGGGATGGATTAACATTTTCGTCTAAGGAGGGGTATTTAATCCAACCAAAGGAGGTGGTGTTCGGTCATTTTTGGATGGATTAAAAGTTTAAGGAAGAATGGTTGCCGAACAAGTACTTGGAATTTCAGAGTTAAAAAAAACTGAATGTTGTTTTGCTCTAGAAACGTAAGTTCGATCTCAAATTAGGCATCTCAATTAATTCCCAATTGACTACCGACTTTCTCGTGATTCTAATAGGTTTGATTTTCTGCTACTAATTAAGGAAATACTTAGAATCAATATCACAAAATTTAATTTCGTTTTGATTCTCTCCGATTAATTCTACAATCTAATTCGTTTTCATTCTTGTGTCCAGAACAAAAAATGATCTCCAAAGGAGAAAGGAGATTTAAAAACGTATTTTTCTTTTCACTTCCTTTATTAACTCAGTTTCTTAATTTAGTGGCTTCTTTCTTAATTAAGTCGGAGGGAGAGCCGACATTTTTATTAATATCCAAAGTTTAATACAAATTATTAATTATGCCCAGAGTTGTAAACTTTCGCTAAAAATACCCAAACCGGCCAGAAAATGGCCGGTTTACTCTCCCCCTAAACCGGCCATTTTCTGGCCGGTTTACTATTTTTTTTTTTTTAAAAAAACCCGCAAAACCTCCATAAAAGGGCACCCCCTCCCTCTGAATGAAGGCACACAGCCCGAGGCAGCAGCGCACTGTTAAGGTAAATTTTTTTTTTTATTATTTTTTTTTATTATTTTTTATTTTATAGAATAATTAATTATATTATTAAAAAATTTAAATTTAATTAAAAAAACCCTAAACCCTATAACCCTATAACCCTAAACCCTATAACCCTATAATCCTAAACCCTAAACCCTAAACCCTATAAGCCTAAAACCCTAAACCCTAAACCCTAAACCCTATAACCCTATAACCCTATAAGCCTAAAACCCTAAACCCTAAACCCTATAACCCTATAAGCCTAAAACCCTAAACCCTAAACCCTATAACCCTATAAGCCTAAAACCCTAAACCCTAAACCCTATAACCCTATAAGCCTATAACCCTAAACCCTAAACCCTATAACCCTATAACCCTATAACCCTAAACCCTAAACCCTAAACCCTATAACCCTATAAGCCTAAAACCCTAAACCCTATAACCCTATAAGCCTATAACCCTAAACCCTAAACCCTATAACCCTATAACCCTATAACCCAAAACCCAAAACCCAAAACCCTATACCCTATACAAATGTGTCAATTGTTTATTATTTAGTAATCTGTCAATTGTTTACTATTTAGTTATTTGACAAATGTTTACCATTTAGTAACCTGACAATATTTACCATTTTCTAAAATGTAGTTTGTTTACCATGGCCTTTATTTCATTATATTATGGTGGGAAGATGCTTAATAGTGCACAAGGGGCGTATTACAACAAAGATGCAGCTCATTCATTAATGATTCCAGATGACATCTCACTTTTAGACCTGAAATCTATAGTTTACACACACACCGGTTACAACCCAGAAAGGTGTGACCTAGAATTGGCAACCCGATATTGCCATCCCTTCAACGGAAAATGGATTGTTGCTAAACTGGTAGATGAGAGTACGTGGAGAGGCATGTTTGGTTATTTGAGGTCCGAAGGGAATTTTCTAATAGAAATATTTGCTAGAAGAGTTCCGGTAGAGCCCAGGGTTGGAAGTTCGGGCTCTGGATCAGTGGCACCACATTATACCCCACAACCAGAAACCTACAGACGTGACTCCACCTTACCCTCACTGAACCTGACCCAGAACCCTACAACTACGTCACTCCACCAGCACCTCAACGAAGACACTCAGTTGCATCCCCACCTAGACACAATCGAGGCAGACCAAGACACTCAGTTTCAACCCCACCTAGATCCGTAAATGCCACTCATTTACCGTTACCTCCAGTTTCACCTTACCCCAGACCTGCACCAGTAGACGATGCAAGCTGCCCGGACTTTGAAGATATTAATGAAATACCGGAGGACGATCTGGGGAGCAGGGATGAATTTGAGGGAGCCATGTGGGGGGATTCAGATCACATGGAAGGTTCGATGAAGACGGGTCGGTTGAAACAGCTGAAAGGCATACTTATGAGGGGGGCCGCTTAATGGCCGGACTGATACGCACCCGTTCCAAGACCTCAATGATGTTTCTGAGTTTAGAGAAGCAGATATTGGTTATTATGGGCAACGGATTGAGTACAAAGGTGAGCTGACTGCAAACCAATATTTTAAAAGCAAAGAAGACCTAATAAAGAAGATCAGAGAGCACCATATAACTAAGAATCAGGTGTTCAGATCTTGGAAAAGTGACAGGGATCGGGTTACTCTGCTGTGCAAGGACAAGAATTGCCGTTACGAGCTTAGGGCAAAGCCGACGGGATGTGGAGACGCATGGGTTATAACTAAGCAAGACAGGCCTCACACATGTAGGACTGAGAGTACGAGGGACGACCATGAATGTCTGACGGCAGCACTCATTGACGATGTCATTGAGAATGCCATTAAAAAGGACCCGTGTATGAGCATCCAGACGGTGGCAGACATTGTTTTGTCTGTGTATAACAATGTGACACCTAAATACAACCGACTGTGGAGGGGCCGTGAGCTGGCAATAGCCCGACAATTTGGGAGTTGGGAGATTTCATACAGCTTGCTGAGACCACTGTTGCTTGCAATTTGCCACAACAATCCCGGCTTGACCCACCAATTTCTGACCAGCCCGGTACGGAATAAGGAAACATGACTAATCATGCCAGGTGTTGCCCAGTTCAGAGCCGTAGCCTGGGCGTTTGGTCCATGCATTGCGGCGTTCCAGTACCTGAGACCAGTGATCACCATCGATGCCTGCTTCTTGTCTGGGTGATATGAGGGGAGGCTTTTGATAGCTTGCGGCTACGATGCCGAGAACCAATTGTTGCCTATTGCATTTGCAATTGTACAGCAGGAGGATACTGAGAATTAGGGTTTTTTCTTGCAGTGGTTGAGGAATGAAGTGCTCGGCCCGTGTAAATTTGTATGTGTCATATCGGACCAGCACAAGGGGATCAAAGCTGCACTGACAGCTGAATATGGATGGCCTCCCGAGCTTTTTGTGCACAGGTATTGTATGCAGCATGTTGCTGACAACATAGTCAAGAACTGTGGAGGAGACAGATGGTACGGATGGAGGTTCAGAGAAGGAGCAAAGAGGAAGAAGCCGAGAAGATTGAAAGAGATGTTCGAAGAGTTTGCTCATGTATATCTAACTTATAACATTTCGTTTAATTATCTATAAGAATTTTATGAAAATGAAATAACACCCCTTTGTTTTTGTGCAGCTAAATCTGCAGTGTAATGCATATTTAAAGAGAGTGGGCAAAGTACGTCCTAATGATGTGATGGAGCCGTCCAATTATGAGAAAATTTTCCAAACTTGTGACGGAGGATACCGGTTTGGTATCATGACAACAAACGGCTCCGAGTCGCTCAACAATGTCTTCCGAACGAGTTGTAGATTGCCTGTTTATGCCATAGTGGAGGATACGTTCTACACATGCAACAGATGGTTTGTTCAGCGGCGTCAGCGAGCAATGGAATTACAAGACAAGGGACAGGTTCTGTCTGACTGAGTTTTGCAGAAGATCAGAAAACGTTGGGAGAAAGCTGGAAAAATGCGGTTGGTGCGTTACACGCAGGGCCAATGCCAGTACCAAGTTTCATCCCCAAATGAGTACGTTCCTTGCACCCGTAGCGACATGGGCAACATAGAACCCACTCACAGGGAGTTCATGTATATTGTGACGCGCGGTCCCGACAGACAAATGGAATGCACTTGCAGAGGTATCCAATTAACTTCTATTCCGTGCGCTCATGTCTTAGCTGTTTGCCGTGACCGAAACTGGCAAGAGGACGACTTTGTTGCAGACTAGTATAAAACACCATATCTTGTCAGTACTTGGAACTATGTGTTCTCTCCAATTGGCAATATGGGAGACTGGCCTCCTAATGTTGGAGACAGAATCCTTCCGAGTAGTGGTTGGATTAGGAAGGGGAGGCGAAAACACATCTATCATGTAATGATGATGGATGAAATGGAAGGTAGACGAAGGGGGCATCAGGCTCACCGTTCCACTTCCGATAGGCAACGAAGAGGTATGTAACATTCATCCAAAATTATTTTTCTTTTCAATTTATACCAACTTACTAAGTAACACATGCAAATGCAGAGGCAAGAAACGCAGCAAATGCGGCAGAAAATGAGCGAGTAATGGCGTCGGGAAGTGGGTCCGGAGGGTCACGGCGTAGCTCAGCTACGAGCCGTTTAGATGCAGCTGCTATGTATGCCGAAGCAATGGGAGAGGCGGTTGACATAGGAGGAGAGGCGGTTGGGGTGCAAGGGGAGCCATCTGTGATCCAACCGAGGAGGTCCACTACTAGACGCACAACAAGGGCATCTACAAGCCAAGCAGGGACATCTACAAGCCAAGCAGCGCCATCTGGAACCCAAGCCGGGCCATCTACTGAGCAACCAGAGCCACCTGCTAGCCATCTCGTAAGTCATCTTTCGCAAGTGGTTTACTTCGGGGATTTAGACGTGGTAGTAATAGGTGATTTATATGCATGTTGTAAAATTGTGTGGACTCTATTTGCAAATTGTGTGTACTTTATTATTTTGTACGGAACTACAAGAAGTAATGAAATTAATTAATGATTCATGAAAGATGGCACATAATCGGTCTACTTTAGCGTAATTTTGCGTAATTAGCGAAGTTATTGTAATTTAGTGTAATTCAACATAATTTCCAGTAATCCAGTGTATTTTAGTATAAATATGGTAATTATAAATCACAAGAAATAATCTAACAAAAAATTTAAACAAAAGATTTCAATTTTTAGTGTTAGATTTTACTATTTTGCTATTCATAGTCTTAAACAAAAAAAAAAAGAGTAAACCGGCCAGGAAATGGCCGGTTTAGGGGGAGAGTAAACCGGCCATTTTCTGGCCGGTTTGGGTATTTTTAGCGAAAGTTTTGATCTCCGGGCATAATTAGTAATTTGTATTAAACTTTGGATATTAATAAAAATGTCGGGAGGGAGAGAGTAGGGGCAAAATAGATATTCATACAGAAAGTTTTCTCTCAGCGCTCAATAAATTATTTTGTGCGTTTAGAATCGAACGGCCCTAAGGTTAATGGAAATATTGTGTAGGTCATGTAAATTAAATTTTTGAATAGGACGGCCCTAAGTTTTTCTCTCAGCGTTCAAAATGAAGACACTAAACTAAATTTTTGATAAAATACTAAATTAAATTATCAAAATTATCTGTTTTATTATAGCATACCCTACATCTGAATTTTAAAAACGCTAAACTAAATTTCAAAATAAAAACATTTAAACTAAAAAATGAAAATATAACAAAAAACTCAAGATCTGAGACTTCATACATTTACACGAACATTACCTAAGAAAAAGTATGGTAAAGAACAAGAAAATAAAAAATATGACCGAAAAAAACTTAATCAGAAACTTCAACTCAAGTTTTGAGGCTCTTCTCTTTGTTTTTTTTTATTCTGAATTCCGAAAAATAGCATAACTGTCAAAATTGATATCTTTTTCTAGCTAGCTTTCCGAAAAGTGATCATATGCTGAAATCCGACACTCGAGCTCCGAGATACGTCTGTTTGAAATTTCCTCGTCATTTTCTGAGCTTCTCGGTGAAGATATCATCTCTCTTGCCCTAGCTCGCATGTTTACGAGAGATATTTTAGATAAAGAGTGAGGCTACGGTACTATGCATAACACAGTTTGGTCCGTGCTACGGCTCAATATTTGAGTTTTCAACATTCTAACGGTCGATCCGAACCGTTCAACATGATTATAAAGTGAATATGTACTTGCAAACCAAATTTTACATTTTTTCGAATTTTTTTACTATTTTTTTAGATAGGTAGAAAATCACTTGATCTGAAACTTCTGGACCATCCAAAAACATTGATTTTCAAGTAATTCAACATAATCTAGTGTAATTCAACTTAATTTATTGTAATATAGTGTAATTCAACATAATTCAAGTAATTTATTGTAATATAGTATAAATATGCTAATTATATATCAAAAAAAGTAATCTATCAAATAATTTAAATAAAAAAATTTAAATTTTCAGTGTTAGATTTTATTATCTTGTTCTTCATAGTGACTCTAAAAAAAAAAAAAAAACCCTCTAAACCGAATTGGCAATTCGGTGAAGGGAAAAAAAAAGTTCAAATCGAATTGCCATTGGTTTTTCTAAAAAACGAGGTAATCAAGTTGTTTTTTTTTTAATTAATTATTTTAATTAATTATTTTAATTATGTTTTTTAAAAAAATCTCTTCTTTTCCTCACCTTTTTAATTGAAAAAATAGCACATGATTAGATCTAGTTTGGTTCTTTTGTGTGGCAAAACAACTATCACTCTCCGTGTCGGGTCATTTTTATCAAGGTTTCGGCACCATCAAGTATCAATTATCAAAGTGTTTTCAATTCCGTTTGAAATTGCTTTTCTTTTTTAAAGAGGCAAAGCCCATTTCATTAATAAGAAAATATAATTACACGAAAATTACTATAACTGCACACCTAATAATGGTGTCCAAAATATCCATGAAAGCAAAAAAGTAAGCATAACACCAAGCTACATAACCAAGGTTCGGATGATTCTAAACTCCAGAAATAGACTAAAGTAGTAATAACTAAGCCACACAACACGGGGCTAAGGTTATAATCTAAATACAAAAATGGTCCTATGACATTCTTCACTGCTGGGGTGATGACTTTTGTGGCTGGTACAACACAATTTCCATCGGCATGTACGGGATGGCATCCTCAACCACTGGCATCCAGTCTTCAATCACATTTTTCACACCTTCCTTGACATTACCTGACCAATAACAAAACAAAGATTTAGTTTGAAATATCAGTGTTCTAGCTGAGTTAACATTGCAATTATTAAAACATCTATCATTCATATGTTTTCAAAGAGTCCAACACACAGCACTAAGTACCACTAAAAATCTTATTCTCGCTGTCACTGGCAATTGCTGGCAAAATTGATGATATATTCAAACTGACTCCATGTATGCATGAAGTCCTGGCTTTTACCAAGCCAAAACCATACTTTTGCTAGTGAGCATGTCAGAAACAAGTGAGTTCTTGACAATTTGGTTAGGATGGTATTATGTGATGTCAACCACATAAAAATCTTTATCTTGGGAGATACTAGTAAGCTCCACCAAATCAATTCTTGTACCAGAGGCAAAATTCCTCTAAAGTTTAAGAATTTGTATAAGGAGTGAGTAGTAAACTTCCCTGTGTGATCTCATTTCCATATTAGTTGATCCTGGGTAGATGTAAAAGATATTGTACTAATAATGCTAAGAATTTTAGCCCATTTTATGAGATCATACCATTCTAATGGTCTTCTAAATTGAACCCTCATTCCTTGTGATTCTATGACTTCCCTTAACATAATATTCTTATTGCTACAGTGTTTATAGACTATTGGATATCTAGTTGCTAATGTACAATTCCTATCCCATATGTCAGTCCAGAATTTACAATGTGACTGGTTTCTTGTTGTATATTGAACACTAATACAACCTATGTTTTCTAAGTTGAAAATGACTCTCCAAAAGAAGGAATAAGGGATATTATGGTCAATGTATTTGTAGGTAATAATGGTTTTCCAAGTACTTGTATAAGTACTATTTTAAACTTCCACCATCATTTTAATAGTAATTCAATATCCGTCCAAAGCCACTGAACACGAGGTCTAAAAATTATTAGTCTTGCTCATATGATTAATTAGGCACCAGCTTATATCTAATTGGCTTCCAAAATTCATGCATGGTGATTGGAGTTTTTTCTGAGTTGTATTTTCAAATATTTAATCACTAATTTTTGTATTTAAGCTGACGAGTTCGATTTTTCATTTTTTATTTTTTTCTTCTTTTTAAAGATGCAATATCACTGGCCAGTCCTACTGAATAGGTTTTATTAAAACTTGGGTTTGGTTTTTAAAAGAAAAAAAAGTATTTATATATGAATTCCCTTTTATGTCATTAGCTAGATAAAAGGAACCTCCTCGGATAACTCTACGCCCTTAAAATATTTCAGAAATATATAAAAAAAAGTATAAGAAAATCTCTTGTTTGGTTATGTCATTTGTCAGATTCTGGCCGGTTTCTTTTATTTTTTTTATTTTTTAATTTTTTTAGAGACACTATGAAGAGCAAGATAATGAAATCTAACACAGAAAATTCGAAACTTTTATTTAAATTATTTGTTAGATTACTTCTTTTGATTTATAATTAGCATATTTATACTAAAATACGCTAAATTACTTGATTATGTTGAATTACACTATATTACATTAAATTACGCTAAATTATATTAAATTATGTTGAATTACACTAAATTATATTAAATTATGCTAAATTACACTAATTTTGCTAATTATAATTAAATATGGTAAATTACGCTAAACTACGCAAAATTACGCTAAATTAGCCTATTTTGTGCCATCTTAATAAATAATAAAAAATAGTAAAAAATTCAAAAATAGTAAAAATTGGTATTTACAAGTTCATTATATCACTAAGTTATTGAGCTACTTAGATTGAATAATAGAAATAAAAATCTTAATCGGAAACTTCAACTCAAGTTTTGAGGCTCTTCTCTTTGTTTTTTGGTAATTCTGAATTTTGAAATCCTGCTTTGTGGGCACTGACGCATGCGTATTTTCGCAAACTTTCTGACAAGTGGTCATTTGCTGAAATTGGACATTAGGCGGCGTTTTATGGCCGTTTGAAGTTTCATCGTCATTTTTCACCTTCTCAGTAAAGATATCATCCATATTCATATGTAATTTACCGTATTTTAGCGTAATTTAACATAATTTAGCGTAAAAATGTAATATAGTGTAATTCAACATAATTTCAAGTAATTTAGCGTATTTTAGTATAAATATGCTAATTATACATCAAAAGAAGTAATCTAACAAATAATTTAAACAAAAAATTTGAATTTTCAGTATTATATTTCATTATCTTGCTCTTCATAGTGTCTTAAAAAAAAAAAAAAAAAAAAAACCGACCAGATTCTGACCGGTTTGGACATTTTTTGAAATACCCACCTGATTCTGAGTATATTTATTAATTGTAATTAACTTTGGATATTAATAAAAATGTCGCCTTATAGGTTGCTTAATTTTCTCTTTCATTGAATGTATAACATTAGGACGGATTAGTTAAAATGCATAATACAAAATATTAGTAGTCTGTTTGGCACTCAATATAAACTTAAATTTTAATATGTAGTAAGAAGTTCCCGTTTGATAGAACATATTAAGAAAGAAACTTTCTTTGAAGAACAAATGAGACAAGAGAAAAATTAACGAGGCTTAATCGAAGATAAAAATGACCTTAAAATTTCAGACAAAGAGATGAGACGGTAGCACAGTTAGCTAGGATAGAAATTTCTAGGATCGTGATTACCCAAAGATGAGAGTTTGAGTCCCGCTCACGACTTTGCAGTCTCTGTGAAGATTTTCAGGAGAAAAAGATTCAGACAAAAGAAGCTTAAGTTTAAGAGTTCGAGAAAAACGAACAAGCACTAGTGGAAAATGTGCAAACAGTATCGCCTCATCAGGATCGGTTAAATTAAAAAACTGACACTAATACATTTGAGATCGGGTAAATATGATAACCGCTTTTGATTGTTACGTATCAAGATCGGTTGCCTATAAACCGATCTAGATAATCCGTATTAGAATAGGATTATTATTAAACCAATCCGGATAATAAACAAGATCGGTTAACTAAGACACCGATCTTGATTGTTAAGTATCAGGAGCGATTTTTTAGTATCCGATCCTGACAGTTAACAGTCAAGATCGGCTAAATAAATAACCGATCCTGATAAATTTTTTCCACTGCATAAAAGGAACATATGAATTTTTTGATTCCATAGAATAACATATAAATTTTTTCGATTTCATAGAAGAAACAAATGATTTGTTGAATTTTTCATCGGACTCTTGCTTTTTTTTTAAGGTCCTTCATCCTTCGTTCAACTCTTAACATGAAATATAATTTATTAAAACATGTATCTTCATGTTAGGCTCGGTAAACCCTAATGGCACCAAAAGAGAAGAACCACTCACTTTACCTCTCTTCCAGACCTAAGTAGGGAAGAACCACACACTTTACCTCGAATGTCAATTTGTTCAGATTTGATATTTTCAATATAAAGCCATATATAAGCAGAAAAAATAAAAATTTAAACAAATAATTTCATATGTGTTGCTTTAAAAAAAAATTTTTGCAGAAACATAATCAGGATCGGCCTTTTATTTAGAACCGATCATGATTGTTAAGTATCAGGATCGGTTCTATATGAATTTTTTGATTCAATAGAACATGTAAATTTTTTCGATTCCATAAAAGGAACATATGATTTGTCGAACTTTTCAACATGAAATATAATTTATTAAAACATGTATCTTCATATTAGGCTCTTCCATAGAACGGTCTTTTAATAAACGACTTTTAAATTTTAGTAAATGAGTTAATTTCATTAAACACACTAGCTACCACCCTCTTTTGACTCACTCTTCTCGACTCTCTCCTGCACTCGGCGTCTCGGTATGAAATATAATTTATTAAAACATGTAACTGTTAGTGTAATAATCTAGAAGTCAATAATATGATAATTTAATTATATAAAGCCTTGTTCATGAATTGAATGATTAATAAAATGTCATTTTGTTTCCTTGAGTATTATTGAATTTATGAATCATTTCGAGTTAATGATTGGAATTGTGAAACTTCATAATATAGATGATAATACTCTAAAAGGTCACTGACCGAGGTAATTAGCAGGAACACTAATTACCACTACAAGGTTAGTATGTGGATTAAAAGATGGTCAAGTTTTACAGACCATAGACACAAAGTTGTCATTTTAATCACATAGATACATGTTCTAGGAACATGTGTATTGACAGACCCCGAATGAAACATTATACGGAATTGTGTTCGTGTCATTAATGCTTTCATTCAGTGTTAAGTTCTACAGTATGAGGTATTCATCTTTCCTAACTAAGAGATGTGGATGTGTGATTGTTACCTAACGCTATCTGTAAAAAGTAGCTATAACGGTAGCTCTTCGGATACATAACTTAGCTGAGTAGTGATGGTCTACAAAGTACTATTGTCCCTCGTATTTATTATACGAGTTTATAGTGTCACTGGGCCCCTTGATAGAATAAGATTATCTGCATGCGGTATGATTAACAAGAGTTAATCATATTTGATAATCTGTTCAAGATAAAAAAAAGATTAACTTTTCAAGGATGCCACAAACCTACCTTGAAATTAATCTGACAGCTATGAGACGAAAGAATTAAACACAAGTAAAATAGTTTACTGGATCGGATATTGTACAGGACAGCATCATCTGTGGTAATTTGGATGGTCATGAAGCGTTTTGCCAAGATGCATTCCATGATTATAGAAGTTAAAACGGTTTTAATTCTATTTACCCAACATAACACAGATCCTATCGGGTCACACCAATAGAAAAGTAATCAGAGAATTAATTTATTTGATTAATTATAAATGTTATAATTAATAATAAATGTCATAGAGATGACAAGCTTAAACACATTAAATTTATAGCGTGTTCGACACATGTGTATAAATTTATCGCAACAAGCACGTCCTTGCAAGCACACTCTGTTGCAAGCAGCTTACAAGCACCTCTGCTGCAAGCAGCTTACAAGCACGTCCTTGCAAGCACCCCTGCTGCAAGTAGCTTACAAAGCAGCTTACAAGCACGTCCTTGTAAGCACCTCTACTGCAAGTAGCTTACAAGCAGCTTACAAGCACCTCTGCTGCAAGCTGCTTACAAGCAGCTTACAAGCACGTCCTTGCAAGCACCTCTACTGCAAGTAGCTTACAAGCGCTTACAAGCACCTCTGCTGCAAGACTGCTTACAAGCACCTCCCTAACCCTATAAATAGAGGGGTAGGAGTAGAGAAAAATATAGAAATCTGATTCGCCGATTCGATTCGGTTATAATATTTTTTCTCTCCCAAATAGTGTTTTCGTAAGAAAAGAAAGAATACGTAATTTGATTACGTATATCTTGCGAGCCGTGAATAGTGTTTGCGGTGAATAGTGTTTTCGGGTTTTCGTGAATAGTGTATTTGCGAAAAACGCTGTTATAGTATTTCTGGCAAAAGAAATAATCGCTCTCTGGTTATTTCCTGGTGGACAACCGATAGAGGCACCATATGTTTGGTGCTCCGAGAGAAGTCATTGCTCCGAAAGAAGACATTGCTCAGATCCGGTCTTCTCGCTCGGTCTGCATTCCAATTGTAATTGGGAAACAAGGTATAAATGTTATATATATTTATTTACTTGGTAAATAGATTTAAGTTTTAGAAATCAATTACGGGAATAGATCCTTAAAGGATTAAAAGAACGATACAATCTTTTAATCCTATGCTTGAGTTAGACGTAGAAATTTTTGTTCTACGGTCTTTCCACAGCTTGAGCCTAAAAGTTAATCAACGGGTTTTGAACAGTCAAAAACCCAACAGTAACTCATATTCGTCCAGACCTAAGTAGGAAACAGATTGCGGCATCCTAAAGCATGTCAATTTGTCCAGATTTGACATTTTCAATATAAAGCCATATAATAAGCAGAAAAAATAAAAATTTGAACAAATAAGCCTTTTTCATAATTGTTGCTTTTAAAAAAAATTGCAGAAAGACAATCAGGATTGGTTTTATGTTGAACCGATCCTGATAACCATCAAGATCGGTGATCAGAGTCAAAATAATGATGATTTACGTAAGGTTTTGGCTTAGGTTTTGCATATTTTCTCACACTTATGTTTAATTTATTAGAGAAAAAGACTACTGTCACCCTTTTTTATGTTTTATTGCAGAAAACAGATTTTGGGACTATTTTACACCAAATGGAGTTAGAATCGGGTCAATCGGATCAGCGACGCTTATCGACGAAGTCTCTGTTACGATTCGTATGCCTAATACATATCAGGTCTAGCACAGACCAGAAGATAGCGCTGGAAGTATTAAACCCTAACCGTCAAGGTCCTAATACGGACCGTATCACCTGATACGGTCCGTAACCAAAGGCCTCTTGGGGAATAACTGCCGACAGCTGTATCCAGATCAGTTTCTTAGCTTTTACTCAACCTCCAGACGTCCCTCCACTCCTATAAGGCCCCTGGACAGAAGAATAACTTATCTTTGTAAAGGGTTAGATTTGATTAAAGTGAGAAGAGAGGAGTGCTTGTAACTATGCCGTTCCGCGGCTAAGTTTCTTTTCTTAGGACTAGGCAGTAAACCTTGTTACTCTGATGTTTTGATAATATATTTCTGTTGATTATGATTTCTTATTGTTGAATCTAAATGCTTTTGTGATTTATTATCTCTTCATCTAACTTCAATGATCTGTTTGAGTCGTTAGGGTAGTGACGTACTTTAATGATAAGAGAAACTATTTGTATGAATTAACCTCGTTGAAATCTATTAGGTTTATGAAGAAGAAACCTTAGCGGAGAAATCATAAACCAGACCATAAACGCGTACCAATTCCATCACTTGCGTAAGGAAAATCGCAGTGATCTGTGCAGTAATTTGGGGTTTTAAGAGATCAGTCATTTGCATAAGGAAACTCGCAGTGACCTATGTAGAATCTCGATGAAAGATCTGTCATTCTTGCGTAACATAAATCGCAGTGACCATGTAGTGTCTTTCATAAAACAACACAGGAAATCAGACGCAACAGGAATATATTGTCAAGGCGGAGATTGAGTAGCAATGGTGTGCCGAAACCCTAGAAATTCTCA
>JAJGRW010001182.1:28546-75515 GCA_025461045.1 Carex parvula | reverse complement strand
AAGAAACTATCCAACACTGGCGATGATGGCCCGCCGACGTATTTCCCGTACTCGTGTCACCGTCCCTTCCGAAAGTTGTTTTAGTTCGACGAACAGGATCCTCTCCCGACAAACCGCAGTAAGTTGGGTGGCACATGTTTTTGAGAGACTTGTGTGCTTGAAAGATTGATTGAATGCTGATGAGCGCAACCAACATCGAGATCATCAAGAATCATCATCCGAGTCGACACTGAAGAAAGCGGTACCGATACGCGGGCCCGCGGCTAATTCAGATTCAGACGGTGCGGAAGAGAGCGACAATGGTATATGAATCCAAACTACTAGATAGGGTAGTGTCGGTATACATTTCTAACCTCTTTTAATCTCTATGGTTATTTTTAAATTATAATTTCTAAAGTTTCAATTAGTTCTAAATTATTCATTTTAAAGAAGAATTACTAACAAAAAAAAAGTTAGAACTCCGCCTATGTATTTACATAGCCGGTCCCAAGTCCGGAATAAAGGAGGAGGGTACTTTTATTTTTGAATTTAGATTTAATTTTATATTTAATTTATATTTTAATTTAGATTTAATTTATATTTAATTTAGATTAATTTAGATTTGAATTTAGATTTAGATTTGTTTTTTTTTTCTTTGAAATTCGACAGAGGCTTATTTTTTTTTTTTTTAGTTCGGCAGAAATGCAAAAATCCGAGGGCTGTAACTGAAATGCCTTGGTTTGTTTTTTTTCCTTGTATTTTAATTTAATTTAGATTTAAATTAGATTTGGATTTCAATTTAAATTTTAATTTAGATTTACATTTATATTCAATTAGATTAATTTTATTGCATCTAAATTTAGATTTGAATTTTTATTTAATTAGATTTAGATTTATATTATCAATTTAAATTGAACGTTTACAAAATATATTATCAATTTAAAATGTTTATTGTTTTAAATTAATTGATTTAAGATATTTTTGATTTATATTTTATTTAACCTATTAATTATATTTGAATTTATATTTAGATTGTTTTTTTTCTTTTGAAATTCGGCAGAGGTTTATTTTTTTTTTTTTTTTTTTAGTTCGGCAGAAATGCAGAATCCAGAGGGCTGAACTAAAATGCCTTGGTATTTTTTTTTCTTTTATTTAATTTAATTTAGATTTAAATTAGATTTGGATTCAATTTAATTTAGATTTACATTTATATTCAATTTAGATTTAATTTAATTTGCATCTAAATTTAGATTTGAATTTTTATTTAATTTAGATTTATATTATCAATTTAAATTGAACGTTTACAAAATATATTATCAATTTAAAATGTAAACTACAAATTTCGAGATATAAATAAATTATGAAACTATATAATTAGAATGAGAGTTTGAAAATAAATAAAATTACTCGTGTAAGAAATAATATTTCGTACGACACGTAATAATATTCGTACGACACGGTAAAACAAAATAAGAAAACAAATCATAACACAAAACAAAAACAGCAAAAAAAAAAAAGTCTACCCGTGCCCGTCCTGCCGTGCCCGCTGTACCCGTGCCCGTTGTACCGTCTACCCGCAACGGGCACGGGTTTGAGACGGGCAGGGCGGAGTTTTTAAAAAAAAAACCCGCCTACCCGTGCCCGTTGTACCCGCCTACCCGTTGTACCCGTGCCCGTCCTGCCCGCTGCCCGGGACGGGTACTGCCCTGCCCTGCCCGAGGTACCCTGTAGCAAATGACTACCCGTCTCCATGTCGACGAGTCCGATTGTTAGAGCTACAAGTTAATGTGTGATTATGTACCAAGTTAAATACTCTTAACCTTCGCATGTGCTTTAGTCTTCCGTAGTCTTTTGTTGGTACGGGCATGTTATTCCTTTTGGTGCAATGTTTTGTATGCCAAATACATCGCGAACTTCCCACCTCCAAATGGTGGATGCCGTGTGTTGTTGGGCATTAAATGACACATATATAGAAAGGCATAAGTTTCGCTAAATTAGGGGTGTAAACGGAGCGGATTCGGAGCGGATAATGCTAATATCAAATCCGTATCCGTCTTTCAATGAACGACGGATACGGATACGGATACGGATAGTAAACGGATATCAAAATTTAAAATCATATCCGTCTTAAACGAATACGGATACGAGCGGATAATTTACGGATACGGATTCGAATACGAATATAGAACGGATAATTATTGTCGGATATTGAGTTATATGAACTTTAAGATATAATTAATAATTAATAAAATTTAAATATGAAAATTAATGAATAATTGCAAGTGATGGAGATATTAATGTTAGAAAGATGGGAGATATAAGATATTCATTATATTGATAGTGTGGTGTACTGGTTTGTACCTTGGTTGCTTGAATTTTCACCTCACATGACATGGGTTCAAATCCCCTTGAAGGCAAAATAATTTAAAACCTCACATGATACGGATACGGATAGTAAACAGATATCAAAATTTAAAACCATATTCGTATCCGTATCCGCATCTTCTATGGGTAATTGATAATTATCCGTATCCGTATCCGCGATATCCGTATCCGTTTAAATCCGGATATGAATTATATGCAGATTCGGAGTGGATATCCGCCCGGATATCCGTATCCGTTTACACCCCTACGCTAAATCCTTTAGGAAAAAAGAATGTAAAGTTAATATATCTAATTTATTTTGAATTAATTCAAATTTTACTTCATCTTACTGTTATTTTACTTCTAATTGTTTGACAACTTAAGTGTAAAATAAGAAATTTACTTTACATCTTCCTCCACAATCAGACAGAACCAAAGATTAAATTTGTGCCAAGGAGGTGGAGTTCCGGTGATGGATTAAGTAATATGGTTTCTTAGAAGTTTTAAGTAGATATTGATCTTATTTAAAAGGAGGTTTTTAAAGAAGACAAGCAGAATTAAGATTTACACAGATAACGAGGTTTAAAAGATCAAACTTAATCAGTATATAGAAAGTTATGTTCGGCAAGATTAAAATACTAACAAAAATTAATCTCTCAGATAAAAAGAACTTTTAAAAATATTGACTGTGTAGGACTCGTAAATAGTAATAGGGTAATTATATCTTCCCCATCTATCTATCTCTCATTCTATCCCACAACTAACTAACTACCTCTTGTAACTATAATTACAAATTGTAACTATCTAATGGCCTTATAAATTAATTATCCAATTTTCTCCCTTTATTTCTTTTCTCTTTCTCCCTCCCTCTCCACCTCTCCCTCTCCACCTCCGCCTCCCACCTCCGCCGCCTCTCTCTCCCACCTCCCCCTCCGCCGGATTAGATCCATCACTGTCGACAGCCGGGTCAGATTCGTCATGTCTATGTTCCTCTTCCTCATGCAGTAGCGAGTTTTTTGCAAAGAACAAAGCTTCATTAATGGTGAATTAGGCCAGTGCGTACTAAGTACTAAGAAATGACAGAAAAATAAATTTGAAAAAATTAGAGGTGTATGAATACTTAATATCTTAGGTATAAATACTTTAACTTATATGTATGAATACTTGATATCTTATGGATGAATATTATTCGGCTGCTCTTGTAAAATTAATTGAGGTATGCACATATGTTTGTAATACTCTTGGTACTTTAACTATTTACACTTACACGACGATGATGAATACTTGCTCGATGAGAGATGAATACTTGTGACGAGGTATGAATACTTGTGCAACGGACAACTCGAAAGTATGTCATCACGGATCTCATTTGAAATAAAAATTATGTAGAAGACGTTCGTGGTTTTAGATTTGCAAAATTCCTCACAGATCGTCAGAATATTGGTTAGATTGAACGGAGAAAAAAAAAACCCATCTCTATAAACGTGTAAAAGATGAGTGATTGATGTGTCCAAATATGCTTCTATTGCAAAAATTAATACATTCATATAGATGGATGGTTCGGAATACAATCATCGCATTTTCTACAAGGCTTTTCGAATTTAAAGTTTCGTTTATGTTAGTTGTGTTACAGATGAATATTTTTGTGCAAATTTTTAAAATGAGCTGAAGGTTATGCGGTCCCCCCACTTAATTAATGCGCTGACGGTTATGCGGTCCCCCACTTAATTAATGCTCTGACAGTTATACAGTCCCCCACACATGTTGTTTGTGGTCCCCTACTTTCTTATACGCTGAATGTTGTAATATATTCAAATATGTTTCTATTGCAAATGTGAATACATTCATATAGATAGATGAATAATAGTGTGTTACAAATGAATACTTTTCTGCAAATTTCTAAAATACGCTGACAGTTATGCGGTCCCCCACTTAATTAATGCAACTGACGGAGATGAAACGGGGGATGGTTGATGGAAGATAGCTAGGCTCTCCCATAGTAATAATAGATGAGATTAACGGATATAATTGAAGGTGATGTATCTAGGTCCATGAGGACTATTTACTTTTTCACTCATGCCACTTAGCCAACTTTTAAGAAAGTCAGATATATTTAGATCTAGGGATGAACTATATCTGTTTATCTGTTTTTATCCAGATATATCTGATATTAGACGGATAAAGATACAGATTAAATATTAAAAAGATATGGATACAAATATTTACTTTTTATAATAGTGAATAACATAATTTTTTTCATAATATAAATTAAACTATAGGGTATATATCTACTATTCGGATATGGATAATTAAAATTTAAATTATATCCCGTATCTACACAGATATTAAAATATCGGATATCAGTATCTAATTTTCGAATACGAATCCGGATACGAACGGATAATATCCGACCTATTTGCACCCCTCTCTAGGTCTCTTCGGACTATTTACTTTTTGATCAAACGTGTAGTAACATAATATGTTTTGATATTATCAAATTTATGAAAACCATAAATATGTAAAGAAAATTATCGGCAGTTATCATGTTCGCTACCATGGTCGAACATTTTGATCAATCTGGTTCATCTTTATTTCTCGAGCTTTTGACCCAAAAAAAATAGAGATTTCTTACTTGCAATATTTTTTATTCAAGACCGCTTTCAGAACTACATTTTGCCTAGTGTTTCATGCTGGCAAATAGCCTAAATCCGTATTATTTTTCCTGAATCCTAAATGAACTAATAAAGCATATTCATAAAGACAGTGAACCGCAGAACGCCTGAAATAAGATAATAAATTATTATTTTATCAAATGTAAGCCGAATGATGACCACTTTCTCGTTGATTTTTAGTTATTTCGGGTTTTTTTTGTTGTCACATGATTATGCAGAATGAGATTTTATGGATACAAGAACTCACAAGCTAATTTTCTAGAATACATTATATTAGAAATGTATGAAAATGATTAGGAAAATCTGTTGAATTAATGTTTGGTTATATTCTGAGAAAAATTGTGGCAAATCTTGTGTTTTTTCTCTACAACACTTGATATTATACAATTATTCTTATAAATAAAATTATTAATATAATTAAATAAAGTAGATATATTAAGAATATCATAATAATACTTATTAATTATTATTCCATAAAATAAACTGAATATTAAATCAGATAAACTAAAATATTAAGAATTTGCTTTGAGAACTAGTATTTGATATAGTAGCAAAGACAATGACTTTTGTGTAAGAGGTCACAAGTTCGAAATTCGAATAAAAAATTCTTTGTGATATTAAGTAGTTAAATAGCATGATTCCTAACTTTTACTAAAAAAAAATGCTTTCAAGTTTGTATAACGAGTTGACTGGGAAAGAACGAGAATGTAGAGGAGAGAAGGAGGTGCCAAGTGCCAACATTGCTTCCGAATTTTAATTTTAAGAGAAAAGTAGAGAAAAATGAAAAGAACCGCTCTATCTATTTCTTCATGAATTGAAGGATAATAATATGAAATTGCAAACTGGGGTTCTAGCTACAATCAGTAAAATACCATTATCATATGAATTGAGATTATGATAGTGATATGAAGAGTATCAAAATAAGGACAAATTAATGCTTGTGTGAGATGTTGTAGCATTGGACAAGCTTGTTGTATCAAAAGGAACCTTGAGAAAGATAACAACGGCAGTAAAGTCAATACGTTAGTTGGGTTGGTTTAGCTGGAAAGCGAGATTTCTAATAGATATTAAAATAATTGGGTGGCTTAACTTAATTTTTCTCAAAAAAAAGAATTACTTATTAGCATTGATGAGTTGATGGCCGGCTGGTCCATTAATTTTATTAATCACGACTTATTATTTATAATTATTTTTATCAAAATATTAATAATAACATTTCTTAAGATAGAAGCTGATATACTAATATATATATTCGATATCATCATCATTTATCATTTTTATGATTCAGCTTAATATATAAATTAATGGCATTATGGTTCAATTTATTTAAATAGATCTTGATCAAGCGCTGAATATATAAATATATCTTAATATATAAATCCGTTTTGACTGAACCAAAAAATATACACACTTTATAACTTAATTTAATAGCATTATTATTTAATTTAATGTGTGTTTTTTTATAAACTTCGCGGAGGTTGCGAAGTCGTTAGAGAGAATCGAACTCTTGACTTTTGAGTAACTAACAGTCTTATAATTTTTTTCCTAACCAACTGTGCTACCTCTCCTTTCTCTTAATTTAATGTTTTTATTATTTAGTTTATTTAAGTGATTTATAATGAACCGGTTTCATACAATACTAATGTTGATAATAAAATACAAAGGTAGTACTTCATCATTTCTCTTTTAAGATTCATACACAAGAGAAGCTCTTCTCAAGCATCTGATTTCCTTTTTTATTTCTTTTTAGTCTATTATTCAATTTTTTTCTTCAACTGAACAATCAACAGATATAGCAAAGTACAATAACTAATTATCTGCGCCGCTCGTTTCCACTAATATGTATGTAACACATATTGCACTTTATTCCAAGATAAGCTCTCGATATCGATCTGAGATAAAAGAAAAATTTACATTGTAAAATTTCGTATATAATTTAATGTACCTCTGCAAAAGCTCAAAATATCACGTTACCCCTGTAAGGTAATTTTATACCATTTCAGATCTGTCAGAAGTTTTAAATACAGAGAACAGCAGATGTTTAATT
Source organism: Carex parvula (assembly GCA_025461045.1). Taxonomy (NCBI): domain Eukaryota; kingdom Viridiplantae; phylum Streptophyta; class Magnoliopsida; order Poales; family Cyperaceae; genus Carex; species Carex parvula. The sequence continues at coordinate 68,453 of JAJGRW010001182.1, read as the reverse complement.
GTAAAATTAAGCGCACTCAACATGCATTTTTAAGGTTTCTGAAAATATTTAGTATTTTTAAATCATATTCATATTGTTTAATGTTTTTGAAAATATTGGCATTTTAAAATCATATTCATATTTTAAAATCAGTTTTTAATGGTTAATTATTCGCGTTACAACAAGAGCAGCTTTGACTAGACGGAATTGATTGTCGTTATCAAACGGTGCAGTTATCGATGCCGGCTTGTTGATGTAAATGTTGTTATTGGAATCGTCAGATATAAGAACTCCAAGTTTGGGGGTTCTCTCAGTAATAGCACGGACGGGAAGGGAACCATAATTAATTAGTGAAACAAAAGATAATTAGTGAACATGAAAATTAGTTTGTAAGGGTAATATATAAACAATAATTGAGAAATGTCATCTTGTCATAGGCATGAATATTGTGGAGCGAGATTTGATGGAACCGTCTAGAACAATTCATATTCCACAATCGGTCGCTCTATTTTCCTACGTTAGCAGGTGCGGGGTTACTGGACTTGTTTGATATTATATTTTAAGAATTAAATTATTATTCTTTTGTCATGTTGAATGATTGTTTGTTGCATTATTTGAGATGTGTGAATCATGTGCATAGCCAAATTAAATTATAACTGAATTTGTGTGATACTATTGACCTGTCATTTCAAATGATTTATCGTTTTGTGTGTTCTCCTATTCTGAATTGCGGTCAAAAGTCACCATAAATTTGTGATGATTACTAACTTATCAAAGTCAATTGTTGGGCGTTGACTTTGAACGAATATGCGCATATGGTGTATGGTCAATCACTTGCTAGGCGGTGATTGATCGAATCAATCAATTGTGGGGCATTGACTGATTGTGACGGAGACTTTGGTGACTGTCAATTGGTGTCATATTTAGTCAATTGCGGGGCATTCATTGTTTTGTTTAATGTGTTGGAAATTACGGATTCTGAGTTTATTGCATACGAAATATTATCAGACTATGAACCAGACTTTAATAAATGGTCTAAGCCCAAACACTACAAATGAGGGTTTGTTTGAGGGTACTATACGGGTACCGACAGGTGTGGGTTTAGCGCCACCTGTGTGATCAGTTGGTGGATCATCTGTATGTGTTACCAGACTTGACAATCTGAGTTTAAGCCAAATGTATCTATTGAGCTTCATATATTCTATTAGTTGAGATTCGATTGAATATTGTGATTGAACATTTGCATTCACTTTTATATAAATTGAACTGTTAATGTCCAGTTGCGAGGATTTAATTCTTATTATGGATTGATTGCAAGTTCAGTGGCCTAATTGTGGCAAATTCGCACTAGGAGATAATATTATTATTATTTCTCACTCTCCACCCTTTGGGTTATTTTCAGGTTCATTACACGGATACAGAGAGACAGTCCTGGATTGCATCTGACAGCATAACCACATAAAAATGGGGTTTTGGGTTGTTGAAACTGACAGGGTGCAAGAGGTATTTCTAAAACATAGTTTGTCGTATCCTGTCAGATAAATTTTGAAAGAAATATTGGGACGTGGTTAATATATAATGGTGTTATTGGTAATGCATATAAAAGATCCATTGCCTTGCATATATAGCTTAATAGATATACGTGGCAGGTTGTTATACTCATATTTAGGGTGTGACAAGCAGAAATCTTGCGACCTATTTCTTGCTTTAATTCAAATTTTGCAGCTGCATTTCACTCAATTACATGAGAACAAAAATGCTGAAATTTTGCAGGCAAGGATGTGACTATACTAAATATTTTTAATATGCATAAATGTGCTTATTAAATTGCTTTTAATCTAATCTTTTTTAAAATTGAATTTGTTGCTGGAAAAAATTGTGTTGCTGGAATCTTTTTCTGCTGAGTTTTCTTAGCTACTGGAATTTTTTTATATATGAAATAAAATCAGAAAAATATTCTTAATATACGTAAATATAAGTAGATAATTTAGGTTTTTAAATTTGAGGTCCCATGTGATGAGTTTTTATGTATTTTAGGTGTTTTGATTTGAAATACAAAGTTGGTTACAATTTGATAAGAACATTTGTCCACTAGTTTTTCTCCCTTAAAAATAGTTTTTTCTCCCGCATATAAAAAATATAATTTCGTACCTAAAACACTTTAGTCATGGTAGCCCAAAAACCGATCGCAAGATCGAAAAACCTTTCAAATCGCATAAACAAACACCCAGTACGCCCTGCGGGTAGTGACAGTGCCGCATGCGGGGTAATTGTGGGACAATCTATACCGTATGCGACAGTGACAGTGCCGCATGCAGCATAGAAAAACATCAAACTTGTATTTTGCATAATTAAGAAGGACAGGAAACCTGAACCCTAGAGACTCTATCTATTGTTTAAGCTTTTGTAGTTATAGTACCTTGATTGCATTTATCACCACTAACCCTTTTTCAAAAATTCGATAACCTAGACTAATAAAAATTATTTAAAATCTAATACACTATCTCTGTGGATTGATACCCCAATCATACTACACGGTAGGATCATACGCTTGTGATCTGAACGTAAGTAGAAATTAGAGTTTACAAATATTTAAAAGTAGTAGTTCAATTTGGACTCATCAAGCTTTTTGGTGCCGTTGCCGAGATAGAGTAAGAATTCTCCTTTTGACAAAGTCTTACGCTATCGTTAGGTGTCTAAACCCAATAATTGAGACTAGGTCAAAATCTTTTTATTTATACTTTCGTATATTTTATTTTATGCACATTTACTTTTGCATATTTATTTTCTGCATATTTACTTTTTGCATATTTACTTTCTGCATATTTTAATTTTAGCATATTTCTTTATTTGCATAAAAAATTCAAAAATAGTTAGGACTAGTTTAATTTTAGCATATTTAATTTCAGCACTTTGATAGACCTAAATTATATACATGTTTGGTCTGGTTTTTATCACGAAATAACATCAAATATCTTGTATTTTAGTAGATAATATAATAGAATACACATAGAATCTTAGAGTTACTGCGTTTGTTTGCTTTAAAATTGAAGAGAATGAAGAAATTGGAGCAGAATGTGGACGCACTGAGACAGAGTGTGGCCGCACTCAGTACTTAGAGGAATTCAGAGCACAATACAGAGAAAACCGATCCCAGTGCGGACACACTGACCTGTACGCACGCAACCATCAGAAGCAGAAAAGAGATAAACTGAGCCCCGTGCGGCCGCACTCTGGCCACATTTAGCCTAAAAGGTCAGTTTTCGACGGTTTTTCTATTTCTGACACATCTGACCACGTCTCAGGAGTGGAAAATAGAAGTTGGAGATGTGGAGAACATGCTGGGATAGATATAGATTGATCCCACACGTCCATTTGCTCCAATTTTGGATATAAAAGAGAAAGAATTATGCTATTTCAAAAGAGACGAAATCTATAGAAGATCACCAATCCAAAGAAGCGAATTAAAAAGGAAGAAGAAGAATTCTCAAAACAAACGCAGCCAAGACTGAGGTTTTTCATTAGAGAATGGTGTAATCTATTTCTCTAGTTAGTTTCTCTTTGTCTTTAACATATTTTTGTATTGAATTTATGATAAATTATTGCATCTCCATGAGAGGCTAGTCTTCCTCTCTAGGGTTTAGGTCTTTTAGTATGAACTTGTCTAATTTTATCTTACTCGAATCTTGGTTTTTATTATGATTGTTTGATTTGATGTTAATTTCTGAGATTTATTCTTTGTGATGATGCATGATTAGTACTTGAATTGTAGTATCCCGCTTAGGTCTAATAGACTTAAAGTAGATTAGGGTCATATATGATGATACCAAATTATGATCACAAATACCTTATGATTTGGATTAGAATTGACCAATTTGAAATCTAAACCGGAACTACAGGAATTATGGTTAGGGTTTGACGAAGGACTTAATCGTGAAGTCGAATCCCTAATTAGGACCCCTTGAATTGAATTGAATATGGGTACGAAGGACTTAATCGTGAAGTACTAATATCTAAAAATAAGATAGGCTAACGGGAACTTCATGGTCTAGATAGCTAGGGTGAAGGACTTAATAGTGAAATCCGAACTGTTTAGGCACGTTATTAATTCACGAAAGTGACCCTTTTTAACATCTTAGGTTAGAAACATCGTCATATCAAATATGAATTTAAACAAACCGAGTAGATAGAATTAGTAAGGGATTGTAGACCGAATACCCCTAGACTTCTCCAACTTGAATCACACCCGAATTTCAATTACTTTATTACGAGCCTTTAATTTTCATTAAAAACGAAATTACACAAAACCCCCCTTTTTACTTTTATTGTTTAGTTTTAAAAGTAGTTTACTTTTAGTAAAAATTAGTGTTTCCCTACCTCCCTTTGGATCAACACCTACATACTACAATAGATAGGTTGTGCGCTTGCAACTGACCTAATTATTATGTACGAAGGTTTATAAATTTTAAAAGTTAAAAGTGTATGCATCATAGAAATATCCTATACCTAAAATACACAACACACTTGCATATTTTATTTTTCTATCCCTAGAAGAAAGGTACCTTAATATTTTATTTCTTGTAGATTGTCACACTGGCAGGAGCTTCCAAGGCCCGTACCACCAACAACTCCAACAAGAAGGATGTTATTTTATCATCTCCTAAACCAAAGGCGAAGATCACTCGCCAAACAAAGGAAGGCGCAACTGACGACGAGCTAGCTTCAGGTTCTATCAACATGAGTAACTCCAGGGTTCCTCCAGCCACCGCCAATCCACCCCATAACACGCCACAACCTGCTGGAATAGTAAATCAACCTCCTAATGTAGACTCGAAAGCGAGAGCAAACACTAACACATCACGGCAGCTAAAGGACTTCGCCCTTCCACACGAACTGAAGGATCAAAGTAGTGTCAAGATGCCCGAGCTAGAGGCAAATAATTTTAACATTAAAAACTCCTACATCAACCTGGCGACTAGGAGTATTTTTGAAGGAAGATCAGACGAGAATCATCAGATCCACCTCAACAAGTTCAAAAGCGCTTGCAACGCGATCAAGGTGAACAGAGTCACACCAAATGACCTCAGACTTTGCCTATTCTCATTCTTCCTAGGAGAACGACCGCAATCATGGCTTGAATCATTGGAAGCCGGTTCAATCACAAATTGGGCCCAAATGACAAAAGCCTTCATCGTTAAGTATTTTTCACCCGCCAAAATTACGCAATACCGAAGCCATATCACTTCTTTCATGCAGAAGGATGGAGAAACTCTAAGCGACGTATGGGACCGCTTTAAGAGCCTCGAGAAGGAGTGTCCTCACCATGGACTAGAGAAGTGGCTCACACTTTAATCCTTTTACGATAGATTACAAGCCTATGGAAGACAAGCAATAGACTCAACCGTCGGAGGATCTTTCATGAACCTGAATGTCGAAGAAGTTGAGAAAACCATCGCCGACTTGTGCCAAAGTCAAAACTACTCGACATCATGACGAAGCATAAGGAGTACCACAACTGGCAAGTTCGAAGTTAGTAGCAACACTTCTATCAACGCTAAACTTGATGCCTTATATAAGCTTGCCAATGACCTTTCTAAACAAAAAGGCGTTATAGCTAATGTGGCGTTGTGTCAATTGTGAGGAGAAGTCAACCTAGAAGAGACATGCCCACTTCTCGCGGAAGTAGAAGTAGAGCAAGTCAATGTGGTAAACAATTCTTTCAAACCTAACAATCAAAATACTAACACATACAACCAAGGTTTGAGAAATCAAGCGAACTATATCTACAAGAACGATCAAGGAGCTGCAAATCCTCAAGGATATCAACCCAACTATCAGCAGGGTTGACCACAACAACCATACCAACAAAGGCAATTCGAGCAGCAACCCCCTCGTAAGCCATACATCGAGTATGTGATGGACAAGTTGTTTGAGAGGCAAGGGAAGACAGTAGATGAGATCAACACCAACGTCAATGCAATATGAGAACGAACGAAGATCATAGAAAATAAAGTAGCTCAACTAGCTAATGATTTTGCGAACTTCTCGCGAGGTAGAGACAAGCTTCTGGGACAACCAGAGGTCAACCCATGAAAGTCAGCTCGATGGAGCACCCTTCCCACCTCCATCCAATTAAGCGAGGCAAGGTCAAGCTTAACGATCTAAAATAAGCGCTGCGTGGGAGACAACCCACGGTCTTTTTACTTTTTATGCACTTTTTAATTTTTCTAGAGTCATGGAAAACTTATAACCAGAACTGGCAGGTACTTGATTGAAATTGTGACCAAGGAAGAAACCAAGGACAAGAACATCCATTTTCTGTTAAGTATAGAACTCATACGATATCATTCCATACCGCATGCAGGTATACTTAACCTTGTACGGCATCCAACTAGACCAACCCTTATCTGAAAAATGTAGAAAAAGTTTATGTTGAAGCCGCATGCGGCATACCGTACTCGCATGCGGCATAGGTAGAATTATATTGGAAATAAAACTTGGAAAATTTTAGCTAAGTTTTCATGCCGCGTTTGACATCGCACGTGACGCTGCACGCGACGCCCCAGAAGCCACAAGAAGGCTATTTTTGAGTGATTTTCTATTTTTAGATAGTTGAAAATTTTATTTTTGGATTGTTTGAAAATAAAAAGGAGATCATGGGTTACCCCCACTCCTGCCACTACTTTCCTTATTTGTTCTCCTCTATAAGAAGAGCGTCCCAACCTTTCTTATATTCTCACAAACTTTTCTAATTTTCGAGTTTTTTCCTCTTCCTTAGCACTTTTATTTTTCAACCAAGAATTTCTTCTAAGTCCAGGCCGCACACCACCTCCAAGGCTGCACAACCGAAGCCACATAACAGATAGGTCTAATTTATATACATGTCCGGTCTGGTTTTTGTCACATAATAACACCAAATATCTTGTATTTTAGTAGAATTTAGAATGAAACACCCCTAGAATCTAGTTACTGCATTTGTCTGTGTGTAATTTGCAGAAAAAGAAGCAAAGTGCGGATGCACTCGCCCAGAGTGCGGCCGCACTCGCCCAGAGTGCGGCCGCACTCGCCCAGAGTGCGGCCGCACTCGCCCAAAGTGCGGCCGCAGTCACCACTTAGAAGAAAATTCAAGATCCAAAGCAAAAGTCTGAGCCGAATAGGGACGCACTAAAGTTGAGTGCGAGCGCATTCACAACTTAGCCGATTTTCAGAAGAAAACCAAGCAGCAGAGGAAAAGTCCGAGAGCAGTGCGGACGCACTTGACCCGCACTGCGGCTGCACTCAACACTTGGGAAATTCCAGAAGAAAATCAGAGCAGAAGAAGAGAAAAGTCCGAGCGTAATGTGGACGCACTGAGGAGTAGTGCGGACGCACTCAGCACCCAGAAAGTAGTACAAAGCAAAATTCGAGCCCCATGCGGATGCAGTACGACCGCACTCTAGCCGCATTCAGCCTAAAAACTGACATTTTGGAGGATTTTCTATTTTCAGTGCATCGAACCATGGCCCAAAGGCAGAAAATGGAAAGTGGAGACATGGAGAACACGTTGGGTCAGATTTAGAATGATTTCCCACGTCCATATGCTCTAGTTCTACTATAAAAGGAAATGAATTTCTTCTCTATCTTCATGACCAATCTAAGAGAGAAATTCACGAGAAAGAGCATCAACCACAGGAGCAAATCAAGAAGAAAGAAAGAGAATTCTCACAGCAAACGCAAGGAAGACTAAGGTTTTTAATTAGAGAATGGTGTATTATATTTCTCTAGTTAGTTTATCTTTGTCTTTTACTTATTTTTGTATTTGAATTCATGATGAATGCTTGCTTCTCCATGAGAGGCTAGATTTTCTCTCTAGGGGTTTAGGTCATGTAGCATGAACTTGTTTAATTTTATCTTACTCGGATCTTAGTTTTTATTATGATTGTTTGATTGATGTTAATTTCTGTGATTTATTATTTGTGATGTTCCATAATTTGTGCTTGAATTGTAGTATCCCACTAAGGTCTTGTAGACTCAAAGTAGATTAGGATCATATAGGATAGTACCAATTGTGATCACAAATACCTTAGAATTTGGATTAGAATTGACCAATTTGACATCTAAACCGGAACTACAGGAATTAAGGTTAGGGTTTGGTGAATGACTTAATCGTGAAGTCAAATCCCTAATTATGACCCCTTGAATTGAATTGAATGTTGGTATGAAGGACTTAATCGTGAAGTGCCAATACCTAAGGATAGGATAGGCTAACATGAACTTCATGGTCTAGATATCTAGGCACGTTATTAAATCACGAAAGTGACCCTTTTTAACATCTTAGGTTAGAAACATTGTCATAAATATGAATTTAAATAAATCGAGTAGATAGAATTAGCAAGAGATTGTGGACCGAATACCCCTAGACTTCTCCAACTTGATTTACACCCGACTTTTAATCGCTTTTTGTTACGAACCTTTAATTTTCATTAAAAATGAAATTACACAAAACCCCCTTTTTACTTTTATAGTTTATTTTTAATAATAGTTTTCTTTATTAAAAATTAGTATTTTCTTATCTCCATGTGGATCGATACCTCAAGTATTACAAGGATTAGGTTGTGCGCTTGCAATCAACCACATCTTCGAGTACTAGATTTACAAATATTAAAAGTCAAAAGAGTATGAAACCCTATACCTAAAATACTCAACAATAATAGATAGAGAAGGCGGTCCATGGCCGAATCTACCCAAGCTGACGATTAATCTCAACCATCCACGCCGCCATACGATAGCAAACCAATTGGGATGTTATTTTATTCGAAAGAGCAACTTGTACGCTTTCAAACATTGCAAGAACGCGCAATAAAAAAGGTAACTAAGGGGCCATGCCATTTATCTCTACAAAAGCTGTTGATTTGTGTTGAAGTGGCGCTTCTATCTTCAATCAGCTTGTGGGATCTATCCTACAAATTGAGAAGGACATCAACATAATGCTAGTTTTGTATTATTATTATTTTAAAATGCTAACTGAACAAATTCGGGTCGTTTTCCCGGCCCACAGAGACAGTTTGTGAAGTCAACTTGTGCAGTTTAGTCCACCAAAAAAGCACAATAGCTTCATATTGTTAAAAAGCAAACATGAAACCCACCAGCAATTATCTCAAAAAAGAAACCCACCAGCACGATTCCTGGATCCAGTGTGATACAAAGTTAGTGATCCTTGATATTGACAACTGACAAGTAATACCCTCTTTTCATGAAAAAGAGCATTAATTAATGGGTCATAGCAATGGGGTGGATGCGGTCCAATAGGCATCATATCAAATTCAATCCAATATCAACCATCCGATCCGCATTAAGATATGTGTATTTGATCCGTACGAAATCTTGATGCAGATCAGTGGACAATGATCTAACGTTAAGCCTAATTTAATTTGATATCTACTGGACCGCCTCCAATTTCCATGATCTTATGCGTGATTCTATTCAATTGGGTACCATGGAATTGAATTCAGATTTTTCCCGGTACCGTAATAGGGAATCTTTTACAATTACCTGATATGGATCGTTCTTTTTAACTTGGCACGAATCTCAAAGCCCAATAATACTGCCCCCTCCGTCACCCGAATCAAAGCGGCTGAGTTAATCTCAAACCTGTAAAGTGAAGAGAATCTTTTACTGTAATGGAGAGGATACTTGTCCCATAGAAATCAGGTCCACTGACTCCACTTTTATATGAACCGTGATTGATCCAATTCCCATCTTATTTCCGAAATTTGAGAGGAACCCGAACTCCAACCATACTTTACTATAACAAAGCAACCAAATATAACTTAACAGAACAAAAAAAAAATTATGTAGCACAAGTTTGGGATTTTGAATTGTTTCAAGTTCAATTTCTGGGTACTATCTCCAATTCTTCCTTCGTAATGAAATATATCAATTAATTTTTCTTTGCATGATACCATCTCAAAAGAAATATGTCCATTTCATTAGTTGGGAAAAAGTGGGTGAGAATCTGCTGCGATCTGGGTACTGTGAACAGTACCCTGCAATCTCTGCTTTTTCAAATTCAGGCCGTCGAATTGTTTCGAGATGCGTACACAGAAAAATCAGCTGTTTTGAGATACGTGCACTAAAAAGTTGGACGGCTGGATTTAAAAAAACAGAGATTGCAGAGTTACTGTGCTCAATATTCGAATCGCAGCTGATCTTAATCCGGAAAAAGTGGAAAACAAAGTTGAACCTAACAATGGTCCGATAGGTAGAATCAATACGCGTCAAAGCATCACTATCGAGCTAGTTTCAACTTTCGAGCACTATAGTGTTACTGTGTTAGGCTATACAAGGCCGGTGTAGACGTTGATGCTTGAACTTTTTGTTACCACCTCTCATATCACTTGCAAGATATTTGACATGTCTTTATCCACGGTGTCCCTGTCATATGTCCAAGTTGAAGTTACCCATAAAGTTAGTATTTAATATAGTAAATAACAGATATGATACCACTTTGTGTTTCTTTTTTAGCTACTTTATGTACTGTATTGTTGAATGACAACATCTTTAAAAAAACACATAATTCACTAGTTTGGCCGTTTGCAATTTACCCTGCTTTTTATAGTATTCTTCTAAATGTAAATAGAAAAAAAAAATCAAGAATGTAATCAAAATAATAATGTAGTGGAAAGTCATCCTTAAAACCGTGCTCCGCAAAAGACCGTGTAGTGTAGTAAATAGGGAGAAGACTATCAATGTTCATCTCCTCTCTTCTCCACTCTCCTCCTCTCTCTCAAATTTTCCGATTCTAGACCAAATAAATTTGCTTGCCCAGCTCTTACACTCCTGTAGTGATACTCACATGTTATGCTCTGATCAAATCCAGTTGGGGCACGCTCTGATTATATTCTGATTACAGAATCTGGTGTAGTGATACCCCACATGTATTGCTCCCAACTGGATTCCAGTGAATTATTCTGTTGGATAGCGTGCCCCAATAAATGAACTATTTTTGGTCAATTTCAATTGGACATATCATTTTGCCCAAAAATGAATGTATCAGTGATCACTTCCAAGTTCAAATAACAGTAAACATCAATGCTCCAATACTCGAAATTTGTCGGATCGTCTCGAATGAACCAGCACAATCTTCAGGCATTAATTAGAGTGATCAATTGGAGTGTTGTTGGGGTAAAATTTTTATGAAATTTTATATAGTAACAATTTATATTTAATAAATAGATCGTAATATTATTATTTTTAAGTGTGGTGTGTGTGTGTGTGTATATATATATATATATATATATCGTCTCTACTGTGCGACCCCACTGTACGAGAGTAAATCTCAACTGTAAAGTTGTAGATTCCACCGTATAGTACTATAAGGATACAGATTTAATATTGGGTCCTCTTCTTTTGTAAATGAACACAATATTGGATCAATTTTTTTTTTTAAAGTTAATAGTTTGATCCCAACTTTACTAAAAAAAAATATTAGCCGGAACAACATTCAATTCACATAACTTTAATATTAAAATATTGAAAATGTTGACTCAATTTTGATTGACTTTTTGTTTTTTCTATTAAAATATTAGAAATAAAAATATTTTAGAAAAATAAATGGAGTACCTTAAAATTTGAATGTACGAGAAAGACTACGACAAATGATCTGAATTTAAAATTTGAACCAGGATCAATTGCTCGAATCCAAATATTTTTTTTTTGTTGTAACACACCATTGGTTACTAGCCGATGATCAATTGGGATCAACCCGTGACTCAATCACTAATAGCTTGTTCGTTACTAACCCGAACTGTTAATGAGCTAGCTCGTCACTAGCTGGGTATAGAATTAACTTTTGTGAATTTTATGTTGTCCAACTCGGTCTAAAAAGTTTGTAGATTTTTTTTTCTTAAAACAAGGTCTAACCAAACCCAGCGAGCTAAACAAGCCAGTTCGGTCCAGCTCGATAGTGGCTAGGTCTGATTATGAGCTTAGGTTTTAGCTCAGCCTCCTCTCAGCTCACTCAGTTGCTAAACAAGACAATTACGAGGTAAATCTAACTCGGTCCGAGCCAGTTCATTGCCACCCCTACACACTAAGCAAACATGATCAATTAGTTACTCCTCTCATACTGAGAATATGTTTCTAATTCGATTTTCGTTTATATGTTATGAATAAAAATATCGGACCGAACAATGAATAAAAAATACTCCACGTTTCTCTATATTTAATCTTCATTTATATTGCTTTGTTTACCCTATTTGCGTTGTTAAATGGAGCAAGTTTTGGTAAAATATAAAGCACAATTAGCATTCAAACCCGATACAAATGTAAGGTTGGAAGCATTTTTTTTAATCTTTACCAAGTATTATGTTTTTTTTTTAGCAAGCACATTTCCCCACCCTTCTGCTATTTTTCTTTTAACAAAATTTCGAGATTTCACCCTTCTCTTCTTACTTTTTGTGTATTTATAATTAATGTTCAAATAATATATGGAATTCAAAAATAATGAATTGATATAAGAGGAGGGATCCAATTATACTATTTCATGGTGACACATTTGACACTATATTTTTATAAGTTATTTTTGCGATTAATCTAAACAGACGATCCTAACCGCTCAACATAATCTCCATATTAAAGTGTGCCTGGAGACCAAATTTTTCATTTTTTGAAATTTTTTTAGTATTTATTAAGATGCGTACAAAATTATTATTTTCAAGCAATTCTAGACCATTGAAAAATAGCGAATAAGCTATTGTATTATAATTTTACAAAATTATAGAGAAACTTAGTCACCCAACACTTTCTATATTCTTCCATGTTTGCAAAATTACTTGTTTTTGTACTTTAAAATCTGGTGTTTAAAGGTATATAGCTAGATGTTTAACTTTCTACTGCTTACACCTACACTGTTTATTGTATAATATACATTGTTTGGTGTTTATATCATCATTATTATCTGTTTATATCATTTATTCTAGATGAGCACTTAATAGTCCAAATTAAGCTAAATATTAATGCATACATTGTTTGCAAACATGGACGAATATAGAAAATGTTGGGTGGCTAAGTCTCTCTATAATTTGTAAAATTATAATACAGTTGCTTATTCAGTTTCCTAATTAATCTCGACTATCTAGTTTTATCTCTGTTTATAAGTTATTTTCGACAGGCATTGTGAAGTAATTGCGTAAGATGATAGATAAAAAAAAATATCTAGCAATTAATGTTATGTCAGAAGATAAATCATTTTTTTACCAATTGACTTTATACTAAATTAGTTTGAAAATTTATAAATTTGACATGTAAACACATCACTCATGAAGTAGATCGAGTAAAATTAGGGTGTTCTTAAGTTCACCACGTCTCTTTGTGAGCTCAACTCAAATACCTATCGGATTGGCTTCAAACGACAAATTCAAACCGTTGAAACCGATCTACTTCACGAGTGATGCATTTACATGTCAAATTTATAAATTTTCAAACTAATTTAGTACAAAGTCAAATGGTAAAAAACGATGATTTATAAGTTAATTTTAATGTGTTCATTTTTCATTATTTTTTTACCGCTCGACTTTATTTTAAATTTGTTCAAAAATCTATGAATTTGACATGTAAATACATCATTTGTGAAGTATATCAGTTTCAATGGTTTGAATGAGTTGTTTGAAGCCAATCCGATAGATTTTTTAAGTTGAGTTCACAAAAGAATTTAATGAACTTAAGAACACTCTTGTTCTACTCAGTTTTACTCATATAAAATTCACAATTAATAATATAGGCAGTTTGATGTAGTGCCTACCCCTGGCCCAAATAGTTTGATTCTTGAATCGATTTATTCCGAACTTTGGTCGATTCTTCGTATTTCAATTTTTTCACATCTGCGATGCTCTATTTTGTAAATAGAATGAAGGAGAACAAGAGAACAAGAAAGATCTGACGGTGAGACCTATCATTATAATTCCAAGAAAAAGGGCCGGCCGAACTTTTTGGGCCTTTATTATTCAACACATATATATCGGTAATAATCTGTATCTAAATTTTGACTTTAATTTACTAATTGTCTAAAAACAATCTCACTTTGAACTGTATTAAACGAATTTTTAATTAGCTCAGAAAAAATGTTTTAATAATGTGTAATTAACTATTGACCATGTACAACTATGCCGCATAAGTCGACATTTTTATTAATATCCAAAGTTTATTACAAATTATTTAATATACCCAGGTTCGCTGGGATTTAATAAAAAATGTCCCTACCGGCCAGAAAATGGCTGGTCCCCTATTTAATCAACTACCGACCATTTTCTGGCCGGTTCTCTATTTAATACACTACCGGCCATTTTCTAGCCGGTACCCTATTTAATACACTACCAACCATTTTCTGGCCGGTACCCGTATTATTATTATTTTTATATTTTCTTTGACTGTTTTAGAGTTTATTTGAGTATTTTCCGTTTAAATTTTATCTTATACTATTTTTATTATTGTTGTAGTATTTACTGTTTAGCGTAACTTTAGTTTAATTTAGCATATTCGTGATGATTTATTTTATTTTACTACAATTCTCATTATATTAATTTAGTGTAATTATGTTAATTTATTTTAGCGTAATTTTGTGTAATTTTGCGTAAGTTAGTGATGAAAAAAGATCTAGAAAAATATAAAAATAGTATACCAAATATAAAACACCAAATATAGTACACCAAATATAAATACCAAATATAAATAGTACAAAAAATCACCGCCACGGATCGGGGGACCTTCGCTCAGCTGGTAGTCCGGCATTCGCTCGAACCGGCCAGACTTTCTCTCTCGGTGTAATTACACGAGTCTCTGCCTCGCTGCGTATCTGCTCGGCGGTATCCCAGATTGCCTCATACGTCGGTCTAGAGATTAGCAGGGTGTACAGAAGATGGATGCGGCGAACTCAGTCCCAAAGACAGGCTGAGTCTGGGATCCACCACTGGCCTCTCTATCATGTGGCATCTCTGTCTCATATCGTGGTACTGGCGGTGACGGCAAGTCAGTTGGATCATCCTCGAATATCCCGATCTCATCGAGACTGAACGTGCCAAACTCGACATCTGTAGGAAAGAACTCCGAAGGCGGTGGCGGCATCTCGGCCGGACCCTACAATCATATACATAATTAAGTATATTTGATATGAATGAAGAAATTTGTACTAACCTGATAGCTAATGAAATATGACATACCAAAGGCTGAACCGGACGTCCATGGTCGTCGTAGAATGCCTCTCGCCCAGTCATGGACAATACCCAACAATGGTAGTCCCACTCTGGCTGCTCATCGGGGGGAGGTGGCATCTCATCTAGCATAACCGGGCTCGCGTCGGGCTCGGCCGGATCTATCTCACGCCAGTTGATGTTCTCTCCGGCGTCTCGCAGCATAGTGATGAGCTGCCCACCGTGCCCGGCATCCTCAACAAAATTGGCATTCTGCTTGAGGAAGTGGTACCCAAGACGTCTCCAGTTCTTCTTTTCCAGCATGGTGATCCCATGTGCGGTAGCTTTAAGCGAGGTCAAAAGCTGAAAAAAAGTTAGTTTGTTAGATCAAACCTTGATTAACTAATAAGTTAGGAAAAAACTATGTAGATTTAGGTGCATTACCTGGCGAGCCCATTTTTTACCATTGGGTGTGTAACCATCATCGTCTTTGATCCTGTCGCGTAAATGAACACCATAATCGCCCTCCAGTGGCCATGCAGACCCGCAAGTACCAAGCCTCATACCTCAATAGGGGATGTCCCATGGTCTGAATGAGCTCATCTGGCACGTGATAAAGTCAAGGTATCCCGAAGCCTCCGCCCTAGTGTAGTACTCCTAAAAATGGTCGCGTCAGTCACACTCTGGTCGCCCTAAGTGACTTATCTTGTAAGGAACACGTTAGTTGCAATACAAAGCTATCAAGTAATTTGGGATAATAGATAATATGATATGACTTATTTGTGCAGGTCTTTGATGCTGGAACTCGACAAAGATAGGTCTGTAGGAATCAACGGCGCATGTGCAAGCTAATGGAGTACCCGATCTGGATAGTGGTGCTCCACTATCTAGAAGTGTACGAGTGGACCTCTGTAGTACCATCTCTCTCACTACTGCAGACAAATCCCCGGCAACCGCTCTTCCTTGTACAACTGGTCGTACAGTGTCCACTCAACAAGCTCTGTAGCCAAACTCTGCAGACTCTGAACATACTGGCTTGACACCAATGGTACTACCGTGGATCCGATCCACGTAGTTGTGATCACCGTGCCACTTCTTCTCATAGTCGGGCATCTGAGCGGATCTGACGCTCCCCATGCCGGAGGCTCATTCGGGATAAGCTGGCCCCCACCGATAGCCGTGACCACAACCAGTGCTGAAGCAAGAGTGTCGGCCTGTACATCTGCTTCTTATCCTTCTGCATTTTCAAAAAATTTAGCCGTCAGGGTATCTAGATTGGTTGATTAAAACTTTAATTGAGAAAAGAGTTAGAGACTTACCATACAACTACAGCACATGTGAGAGTACAGATGGGCTAAGACAGCCCCACCCTAGTTGTACAGCGACAGCTGATCAAGGTCTGCTAGCAACGGGAGATACATCACCGGCATCATATCACCACTGGAATAAGCAAATATGACATAACCAAATAGGTCCATCACGTAGCCATGTGTACAACTGCAATACATAACAGATAATGAAGCATTATTCGCAAATGTAACAGAAACAATTTATAGTTTTACCTCTGAATCTGCTCATCGGTGGAATCTGTTATCAGATCCGGGCTGAAGTGCTCCCGCAAATTCTTCATTCTCAGATGAAATTTGGACTTCCCCCGATCTTCAATGAGAGAGTGAGACTCAGCGCCCAAAAACACCTCGATCTGAGCAGCAAATCCAGCGCTTGTCAGATACGCCACCAACGGAGGTGCTAGTGATAGGAAACCCCAAAGTGCACTCATATCCTGGAGTGTCACTGTCATCTGTCCGAATGGCATGTGGAACGTGTGCGTCTCAGGACGCCATCGCTCCACCAGTCATGCGATAAGAGATGCATTGATAGTGCCACTCCCAGTACGTAAGATGTCCACAAGCTGATAGAGGCCCAGATTGATGAGGTACTGGTCCATCACCTCGTAGTACTGCATGTGAACGCACCACAACTTCACATCCAAAAAAAATGTGTCATGCGTTGAAAAAAGTAATCCACATAGTATTAGCACAACAAAATTTAAACTCAACAAAAAATACATACCTTACGAGAAGCCAGTAAGACTCGGTGCTCGTGGTGGGGTATCCACAGGAGAGGACTAAAATGCTCTGTGCTGCTAGTGTCGATCGGCTCGTCAACTACAGGTGGTGCTGGACGAGTCCTAGGACGTCCTCTAGCCATCCTAATGTCAAAAATAAAATTCTATTAACTCTAATTTTGGTAAGTAAACCCTAAACTCTAATTTCGGTTAAAAAAAACCCTAAATTATGCTACAATAAGCTTAATTATGCTAAAATATGCTATAGTAGGCTAAAATATCCTAATTTCGGTAAAAATTGCTAAAATGGGCCAAAATAGGCTTAATTGTGCTAAAATAGGCCAATTGCGGTAAAAATAATCCTAAATTATGCTATAATAGATTAAAATACCCTAAACCCTATATTTGTCTAATTACTCTAAACCCTAAACCGTAATTATTAATTATGCTAATTTGCACTAAATTACGCTTAATTATCCTAATTACGGTAAAAAAAGGCTAAAATACGCTAAAATATGGTGAACTATGCTAATTATACTAAATTATAATAAATTACCCTAAACCCTAAACCCTAAATTTGACTAATTACTCTACATTATACTAAATTTAATAATTACAACTAACTACAATGGATTAACACTAATTACAACTAAATTATTCTAATTTTGATACATTACTAACAAATCCTAACATTTTAAAATCATTTTGCACTAAAAATGAATTTTTAAAAAATTATAGGGACTTACTTGCAAATCGGGTGGAGAAATCTGAAAGAAAAAGCTCAACTGAGGAGAGATGGTGTGAAATTTGATAGAATGAATTGTGAGAAATTCGGCCAACCCTCTACACATATATATTGCAGAGGTACCAGTCAGAAAATGACCAGTAGTGTATTAAATAGGGTACCGGCCAGAAAATGACCGGTAGTAGATTAAATAGAATACCGGCCATTTTCTGGCTGGTAGGGTCATTTTTATTAAATCCGAGCAAACTTGGATATATTAAATAATTTGTAATAAACTTTGGATATTTAAAAATTTCGGCCGCATAAGACTATGAACAACTAACTATTGACAATAATGCGGTGGGTGGACACGAATTGTGCATATGAATTGGCATGTGAGACATGACCATTGGCACATTTTTATTTCTGAAAAAACAGAAGTACCTTTTATTTCTATAAATGTTAAAAAAATAAAAAGGATAAATTTAAAGATAATAGTTGGATACTGTACATTCTAAACAGTTTTGACATCTGCCTAACTTTAGTAACGCGTGCATAAACATGAGGTGCAAGTAACATCATCCTTCATCCTTTTAATGGTGCAATTATTGGTGAGCTCATGTCTTGTCAATATTCATGTACATATTCGGCCACGGGGATTAAGACTCATTAACATTTCTTAAGACCTTAAGCGGACCGAACAGTCGTTTCTTATAGACAAACTTTAAGCCGAACACTTCAATTGCCGACATTTTTATTAATATCCAAAGTTAATTACAATTTCATAAATATACCCAGAATCCCTGGGATTTTCCAAAAATGTCGGTTTCCGGAAACCGGCCATTTTGTGACCGGTTTCTGATTTTTTATTTTTTATTTTTATTTTTTTATTTTTTTTTTTTTAGAGACACTATGAAAAGCAAGATAATGAAATCTAACACTGAAAATTTGAATTTTTATTTAAATTATTTGTTAGATTACTTCTTTTGATTTATAAGTAGCATATTTATACTAAAATACACTATATTACTTGAAATTACATCAAAAATTACGCTAAATTACTTGAAATTATGTTAAATTACGCTAAAATACGGTAAATTACGGTAAATTACACTAAATTTGCTAATTATAATGAAATACGGTAAATTACGCTAAATTAGACCGATTTTGTGCCATCTTTCATAAATCATAAAAAATAGTAAAAAAATTTCAAAAATAGTAAAAATTGGTATTCTACAAGTTCATTATATAACTAATTTACTGAGCTACTTAGATTGAATAATAGAAATGAAAATCTTAATCGGAAACTTCAACTCAAGTTTTGAGGCTCTTCCCTTAGTTTTTTGGCAATTCTGAATTTTGGAATCCAGCATCGCGGGCACGGACGCATGCGTATTTTCTCAAGCTTTCCGAAAAGTGGTATTTGCTGAAATCGGACACTCGAGCGCCGTTTTTTTATGGCCGTTTGAAGTTTTATCGTCGTTTTTCACCTTCTCAGTATATAAAGATATTATCCATATTCATATGTAATCTATCGGAATT
Organism: Carex parvula; assembly: GCA_025461045.1. NCBI lineage: Eukaryota > Viridiplantae > Streptophyta > Magnoliopsida > Poales > Cyperaceae > Carex > Carex parvula. The sequence goes on along the minus strand of JAJGRW010001182.1, from coordinate 48,976 downwards.
TACCGTATTTTAGGCATAATTTAACATAAATTTAACATAATTTAGCGTAATTTAATGTAATATAGTGTAATTCAACATAATTTCAAGTAATTTAGCGTATTTTAGTATAAATATGCTAATTATTTTTTTTTTATTAATTAAATTTCTAAACAAACAAGTTCTCACCCAAAACAAAAGGTACACCAGATAGAGGCTGCCTCATACAACAAAATCTCTACTGGAACAGAAAAACAAGGACCAAAAACAAATCCAACTAACAACAACAATCTCAAGAAATAACCTTAGTCTCTCATCTCTCTGCTAAATATTCTCAAAAAACCTAAAGGTTGAAGTAAAACATTTTATTTTTTTCAGTAGAAAAATCCAAGAACCTTTCCACCAACATTCTTTCTCCTGGCCTCCTCGTGGTCCATATGATACCGGCAGATGTGGTGAGCACAATGTACCCAAACTGTCTAGAAGGAAGAAGCCTGGCAGTCCATGACTTGATATCCTTCACACCAACGTCAAAGCGAGGACTGATAACACCACACTTGTTCAGCCTGCTTCCATTCAACTCCACCACAATCTTATCAGCTCTGTGGTCGACCATCCACGTACTCAAACTCACCAATGTAACCATGCTTTTGCATAACAATAAGAAACTTGATGATGACTTTGGAAGAGGGACGAATATCATAACCTGGCGCTTGCTTCTCTTCTCAGCATTGTACATGCTCTTCAGTGCATCATTCAACACACTAACCTTCACCATTTTTACTTACCTTCGAGCAGGTGCGCAGATCGGCGGCTAGGGTTAGGGTTTTTGAGAAAAGAAGTTCAAATATGCTAATTATACATCAAAAGAAGTAATCTAACAAATAATTTAAATAAAAAATTCGAATTTTCAGTGTTAGAGTTCATTATCTTGCTCTTCGTAGTGTCTCTTAAAAAAAAAAAAACTAATTATAAATCACTATAAAGATAAAAGAGAAACGAAATATAGTTTCTAATTATACATTACTATGAAGACACACAGTAATTTACCGGAAGTTACCCTATTTTAGAGTAATTTAACATAATTTAGCGTAATTTAATGTAATATAATGTAATTCAACATAATGTCAAGTAATATAGTGTATTTTAGTATAAATATGTTAATTATAAATCAAAAGAAGTAATCTAACAAATAATTTAAACAAAAATTCGAATTTTCAATGTTAGATTTCATTATCTTCTTCATAGTGTCTCTAAAACAAAAAACAAAAAATCAAACCGACCACAAAATGACCGGTTTGGATATTTTTTCGAAAATCTCAGAGATTCTGGGTATATTTATTAATTTGTAATTAAGTTTGGATATTAATAAAAATGTCACCTTCAATTGCCATGGAAAATATGAACACTTACCCCAAATACCCAAAAAAAAAAAAAAAAAAGTTTACAAGAAAACAAGAAAACAAGAAAATGAAACAATATCTTTAAATAATTATCTCGTTCAAAAAATATAAAAAAATAGTAATTCGATAAATGAAGGCCCAATTGTACCACCTAACGAAGTATGACACTTAAACACTAAATTAAAGAATTGTCTAATAGGATGATCACCTTTTATCTCCGTCTAAGTCACAAACCAGTCGTACAAAGCATTATAAAATCTATCAAAATATGGAAACCTTTAATTCATATCACCTTAGGTTACCTAACTCAAAGCAAATTATTGTCGGACGGTTCTTTTAACATAGCACGAATCAAAACAGACCCCTTACGGTCTCCGTAATCACCGGATTGAGTTTGACCCAGATAGAATTAATATGTGTCGTCCGTTTCAATTTGCTTGAGTCAAGTACCTGGGAGGATACGGATCCGGAAACCTTCCCCCTTTCCCGAGTCCAAATCCTCTGAGATAACCCCAATTTTGAGTTTGAATTCGGACCATCTCATCAAAATCTGAACCCACATATTTAATATTTGTGCTAAAGTAGATCAGATTGTCCAGGTTCAAACTCAAAATTTGAGTTACCTTGGGTGATACGAATCCCACCTCTCCACCCTTCTCCCTCCCGTGTTTGGACTCTCTAAAGTAAATCAAATTTTGAGTTGAATCCGGATTGTTCGATCATAATCTGTAATTATCTGGATCAATTCGATTTGAGGTAGAATGCATGGATCCTTTTAACATTTGTGCTAAAGCCATATCAAAAAAAGAAAAAGAAAAAAACATTTGTGCTAAAGCAGATCAGAGATCGGACAGTCCGGATCTAAACTCAAAATTTGAGTTAACTCCGGGGATATGAATCCTAAGGATATAATTACTAAATTCAAACTATTCATAAGCTATTGCACGAATTTTAAAGCGAACCTCGTATATCTAAATAGGCGAGTTCTTTTAATCTGACTGAAATTGAATCTGGACTGTTTTTTCTCAGATGTACAAGTACTTGAGTAGGGGTTTCAATGGGTACGGTACGGGTCAGATGGTGATATTTTCATACCCATACCCATTAAAATTAGTCTTATTCTATCTTACTCATACCTATTAAAAATTAATCTTACTCTATCTTACACTTACCCGTTAATATTATCAAACAGTAACGGGTGAATAACGGATAATACTAATATAATAATTAGTTTTATTATATTTTATAAATTAAACATAAAAAACTCATTCAGTTCACACATATATAATTGTTTTTCTAATAAAAAATAAAAATAAATGTACAATCAATTCCAACTAAATGCTTTTTATCAAGTAAGAAAATTCAAAAATACAAATATATATTTAGTGTGCCGGAAATTGAATTAAATATATATTTAGATTTTATAATTACCCTATAGGGATAACGGGTACGAAATAGTCATACCCTATACCCTTACCCATTTAGGTTAACAAAAAATAATTCTTATCCATACTCATACTCATATCCAATAAGTTAATAAAAAAAAAAATTACTCATACCAACTTATCGAATACGATACGGGTTAGATAAACGGCTAAAAAGGTACCATTGACACCCCTATTACCTGAGGGGATACTGCCCCTCCCCTCTCCAATCATCAAGCCAAACCCAGCATCGAAATTCCCCTATAAATGCCACTCACAAGGTTCCGCGACTTGTATCACTTTCAAGAGTGAGAGAAAACCCAAGTCCGATGCCTAATTTGCATCTCTTTCTAAATTGGTCGATTTCGATAAGAAGAATCTTTGATGGCTACACTACCATAGAGAGATTTCCTTGTCTCTCTCTCGCTCTCTAAAAGAGTTCACCCAAACACTTCAATTGCCATGGATACCATGGCACATGATACTGCTGTTCCAGCGTTTTCAAAGAATGCAATGGTTCTTGACTCGCCGGAGCCTCCTTCGGCATGGAAAGAGGTGACCAGTATGGTGAAAAATGCACTTATTCCAAGAAACAATAAACCGTTTTCACCATCTTCCTTCTTCTCTTCATGCATTAAAGGCCTATTCCCAGTGCTTCAATGGGGAAGAAATTATAATTTGAAGTCATTTAGGAGTGACTTAATGGCTGGTCTCACTCTTGCTAGTCTTGGCATTCCTCAGGTACACTTTTCTTACCTTTTGAAATGTTTTGAGGACATTTCATTTAACCCCTCGTATTTTATTGAAATTATCTGCTTGATTAGCACGTATTACTAGTTACTACTCAGTCATATTTTATTTGGATTTCATTGTTCATGACTTGCTTTTCTAAATTGCTGAGATATTTTTATTACTTTTTTATACCAAAGTTGGCTGAACACTTCTACATCTTATGAATAATAAAGTATGAAAAAATTAGAATGTAAATCTTTCCAACCAAGTTTAATGGATTCATTTTTATAAGCCAGAGTGTGAAACATAACAAAAGGTTGTCTTTTAATCTTTTTATTTTATTATTGAGCTCATGGATTGATTCTTTAAGCTATGAGGATAAGGTAGATATCTCCCAATTAAATTATACATCTACTTGTACTAACTTATTAATTAATTAATTGATGTTTTTTTTAATCTTTGTAGAGCATTGGATATGCAAACCTAGCGAAACTCGATCCTCAGTATGGTCTCTGTAAGTATCAAATTTCGGGTTCAATTGATTGTATTTTTCTTTCTTTTTAATGAACTAACTAAATTCTTGTGCCATGAAAGATACAAGTGTTGTGCCACCTTTGATATATGCGGTAATGGGGAGTTCACGGGAGATAGCTATTGGCCCTGTGGCAGTGGTTTCTCTCCTTCTCTCTTCCATGATTCAAAAAGTTGTTGATCCAACGGTGGATGTGGATACATACCACAAGTTGGTTTTCACCGTTACATTCCTTACTGGCATCTTTCAAGCTTCTTTTGGCCTTTTGAGGTGCTCCACCATCTCTAACCTTTATTTTAGCACTTATTATTTCTAATAATATATTGAAAAACTGTAAATTTTGGTCCTTTAATAAAAAAAAAAATTTAGCTTCTCTGACATTTATTTGTACCAAATTAATTATATAACTTACAAAACACATCAAACTAGTTCTTGGACTTTGAAAAAAATAATGAAGTTAATCTCTGAACTTCTAAAAACTAACTCTTAAACTTCTCTCAAAATAATCAAGCTAGTCATTTCTTTTCTTCCCCAAAGGATAAATTTGGATCTCGCTGGAAAGTCCTATGACTAGGCTAGAAGTCTGATGATCAACTGCAATCTAATTTCAGAGGCCATTTTTTTTTTAAAACAAGTTGTAGAACCAATACTTGAATTATCCCTAGAAAATAAATTAGATCCCCCATTGTTCACTTTCAAAATTATGGGAACTTTAGTTGTATTTATGTCATTTGTTATAATAACTCTTCACTGATACATATAACCACATAAGCAACCACAGGCTTAGCTAATTATATTTAATTCACACTAAAAGAAGAAAGAGATTGTATCCCCTACTTTTCCAAAAGAAAGTAAAGTCCTATATATTAGTCCAATTTGGGTGTTTAATTTAAGACGAACAGATTAAAACGTTTCGATTTAGAATTCAAAGACCTTTTTATGTGAATCTGATGCGTTTGTTTTTTTACGGTACGATTTGGAATAGATTTTCCCTACTTTTCCTTTTAAAATAGTAGATGATACTGTTTGTGAAAGAGACACTTAAAGAAAAAAATAGGTGACCTGGAAAGCCAAATCTAGATTATATATCATGTACATTCTATTAAGTATCATGTCTATTACAGATTACTGTTTAGTGCAGCATGCTTAGGCTTTATATTCCTTGAGTCTATCTATATCATGTAATGGACTTTTTGGGGCTAATTTTAGGTTGCATGCTTTTCACAATTTCACTCGTATGATCTAAATCTACAAATCATTAGCTTTGGTCCAATTATACTTTCAGAATATATAGGTTTACTTCGATGGTCATTTTGATAACAGCGCTTATATCAGCAAAATTGCTCTGGTACAACTTGCTACCAAGGAGCCTTTTAATTTAAATTCTAAGCACACTATTATTTACAAGCTAAGTCAAAGATGCATTACATTGTATTTTTCTTTGCTGTTTTGTTAGACTAGGATTCCTTGTGGATTTGTTATCTCATGCGGCTATAGTCGGGTTCATGGCTGGAGCAGCTATTGTGATCGGCATGCAACAGTTGAAAGGGCTACTTGGACTCAGTCACTTTACAAACAGTACAGATGTGGTTTCTGTCATAAAAGCTGTCGCTTCTGCGGTTCATCAACCGGTAAATTTAATATGAAGCCATACAATGGGAAATTCCAAACTGGGGATTTTAATAACAACAATTTAAGGTTTTATCACAATAAAGTTAGATTTATAAATTGAAGGTCGGTTTTGGCTTTTACCAATTGATTTACAAATCCTACTTTCAAAATGAAAAACATTGATGTTATATTAAGTGAAAATGTTTGAACTAATTATAATTTTTTTTATTACAGTGGCACCCTGGCAATTTTCTCATAGGATGCTCGTTCCTCATACTAATCCTCATCACAAGATTCATAGTAAGGATAAGAATCAACTGAATCATTGTCATCCTTTTAGAGGCCAAAATTTTGTGAAACATGCATTACACATTCCCACTAATTATATTTAACATACAAGAGTAATTAAAATGTAGGCGAGGAAGAATAAGAAGTTTTTCTGGTTATCAGCGATTGCGCCCCTCCTCTCTGTAGTTCTCTCGACCCTTATAGTCTTTATCACAAGATCTGATAAGCACGGTGTCAAGATAATACAACATGTGCGTGGAGGCCTAAATCCAAGCTCTGCGAAGCAAATACAGCTCACACAACCACATGTAGTGGAATGTACCAAGATTGCGCTAGTATGTGGAGTTATCGCACTCACGGTATTTGTTCTCTCTTTTGAACTTCATACATTAAAGGAGGCTGCTCTGTGTGATAAATCACTTATATATTTAGTATATTAATTGGAGTTTTAGGAGGCAATTGCTGTTGGAAGATCATTTGCATCGGTGAGAGGTTATCGTCTCGATGGCAACAAAGAGATGATGGCAATGGGTTTCATGAATGTAGCTGGATCTTTATCATCATGTTATGTTGCCACTGGTTAGTTTTCATTAAATAATATTACCAGTAATTATGCTTCAGGCAACTTATGCATAATATATAAATTAGCAAAATTTGGCACAAGAGGCTAAATAATCGACCTGAATATCGAGTTATCCAATTTTGAATATATCCTTTCATTCACTCCCAAATAATTGTAGAGACCCAAAGGAGATCTCTTGCTTAAAAATCAAATTAAGCATTAACATAAAATATGAGACTAACATAATCAAACTAATTTTCTTCAGTAGTCTTTTAATTGTGATTTATTTGTTCATCTATGTTGATCTAAAAACCTGCAGGATCTTTCTCGCGGTCAGCAGTTAATTTCAGTGCAGGTTGCAAAACAGCTGTTTCAAACATAGTCATGGCAGCAACTGTATTTCTCGCACTGCAACTTTTTACGCGGCTATTGTACTACACCCCTGTAGCTATACTCGCATCTATTATTCTGTCAGCCCTGCCAGGATTAATTGATTATAAGGAAGCAATGAGCATATGGAAGGTCGACAAAATGGACTTTCTGATTTGCATGGGAACTTTCTTAGGTGTTTTATTCGGATCAGTTGAAATCGGCCTATCTATTGCGGTATGATCATCAATTTTTGTTGACATTTTTAGTAAATGCTTTACTTTAATACCATTTCCTTTTTATATAATAATGTACTGGCTTCCTATCCCTTTAATCGTCTGTAAGTCCTCTGCTTTTGTTTAATTTAACTGATATTGACTAAAGGGAGCCTTGCAACTATATGAGAGGTTCTAGTGAAATCTTACCACATAGTACAGAAAACCTAAATACATGTACCTGTTAACTGGTGTCATTTTACCCCCAGTTTAAATAAAATAAAAGAAGTGTACAGTACAGAATTCTCCATAACATAGAACCATGAGATATCTATATCTACATAGCTCACTGAGGTTTATGTGACCCTGTACCTTCTTTTGCAGATAATCATCTCCTTCGCAAAGATTGTTATAAGAGCAATACGACCCAGCATGGAACTTCTTGGAAGAATAGAAGGCACTGAGATCTTTTGTAGCATCAGACAGTATCCTATGGCGATTCCAACACCGAGTGTGTTTCTAATGCGTATTGATTGCTCTTTTCTCTGTTTCATGAATGCCAATTTCATAAGAGAAAGGTAAATTGTTTTCTAGTGCATGTTCATTTTATTCAGTTGATATACTATCTTGGTAATTAATTAAGTCAAAACTGAAATGAAAATCTTCTCAATTCGATTAAGCAGGATTACAAGATGTGTAACAGAAGAATGTGACACAATGAAAGAAAAGACCGGAGACAAGCTCCAATCGATCATTATCGACATGTCAAGTGCGAATTAATATTTTAATTATATCTTTTACAGTCTTTATTTCTTATTGAAAGGTATTGAAATAACCACCTCTGTTTTGTATTTTTTTTTTCCTCAGATGTGATGAATATCGACACCTCAGGACTCGCCACATTAGAAGAAATACACAAGGAATTAGTCTTTCTTAATTTACAGGTCAGATAGTTTAAACACAAATGCTCAAGGAAAAAGAAGAAGCAAAGATTGCACTTTCTTTTTCCCTCTCATTTGGTACCTACCAATCAGTATCAATAATACCCAGTTCCGATATGCTGATCTTCTCATTTAATTATCTTCTTATGTTCCACTCCGGTTACATGTCATAATTATGTGTCCGGTTTGATACCAGTTCATACTGCCAGATGCTGGTACGAAGTATCCAGAATTTGCTTTCCTTAGATAAAGCACTTCTTATATAAAAATCATCATTGCAAATTGCAGGTGGCTATTGCTAATCCATCATGGACAGTAATTCATAAAATGAAGATTGCTGGACTTACTGGTACAATTGGAGGTGACTGGATCTTTTTGACAGTAGCAGATGCAATGCAGACTTGTCTTTCTTTTAAGAGAGACAGCGTTTGATAAAACTAATAACATAGACCTTCTTAATAACATATCCTTCTTCTAAAATGCTTTCTTTTAATTTCTTCCTTAACAAAGTATTTAGCATGTGTGGATGTGTAGCCATGCTGATACATGGTAGTGTATTAAGAGAACATTTCTGTGTACTGTACTGTTGTGGAACACTGGGTACTTAAAAATACTATGTTTCAATATATAAACGGCCTGTTGTACTAGAACTTATCTTGCATGATTATCTGATTGTATTATTCTTTTAGCTTTTTTTTATTTCCAGCATGCAACAGCATTGGAAGTTTCCAATTGATGTTATCAGAATATAAAATCGTATTTAGACATGACTAAATTTTGAAAGCCCTCAAATTGAGATGGCAGGAATTTAATTTCCAAAATCACTTAATTGAAGTCAATATTTGGATAGTAATTGGCAGCTAAAAAGTTGGGGGCTCTAATAACCGACATTTTTATTAATATCCAAAGTTAACTACAAATTAAAAAACATCCAGAATCAGTGGGTATTTCGAAAAATGTCCAAACCGGCCAAATTTTGGCTGGTTTCCTCTTCCCCCAGAAGCCGGCCAGAATCTGGCCGGTTTCCTTTTTTTTTTTTTACCCGTTTACACTCTATAAATATGGGTCTTTCCTCTTCCTTACAACATAATAACTGTCTCTTTTTTTTTTCTTCTTTAGAGGTTTCAGGAAATATATTTTTTTTATTTTATTTATTTTTTTATATTTTTTATTTTTTAGAATAATTAATTTAATACCCATCTTTCTCTCTCTCTCCCTCACAACTCACTCAACTCACAAAGAGAAAGGGAGAAAGGGACAGAGAGAAAGAGAAGGCGGTTTTTGAGGCGAAAAGGCCGATATTTGAAGGGGCCAAAAGGATGAACAATATCAACCGAGGTAGGTCGTCTAATCATGGCCTAGCGAGAAGAGGGTCAATTAGTGATCGAGGTAAAAATGAGAGAAAAAGTACAAGTGTCAGAGATGCCCTGATACACAGACATGTCGATCATTCATACAGCCGGAATTTCTTAGCTATGAAATTTCGACGATGACTTTGTGGAAAACCCCTACAGCTATGGGTTAAAAAAAAAGAAGGTTGATGATCCAGAGCCACCAACATCGGACGATGAGTTTGTTCTGTGTACTTATACTGGTAAGGCTACCACTTCGTCTGTTGTGACTGATCCAGATCTGACAAAATCGGCTCGTTCTAAGAAGTAGTATTAGTAGGGTTTAAAATTTGGATGCATTTCAGCTTGGTTCTAAGAAGTAGTATTATTGTAGTTTGATGAATTAGGTTGTAATTAATTTCAGTATTAATTAAATAAGAATTACTTTTTTATTTAGTAGTCACGTGTTGTTTTCTTTAAAGATGAAGGCGTGAGAAAGAATTCAGAGTCATAATTAAATTCGCAGCTAAGTCAGACTTGCATCACAAATTGTAAATAAAAAAGAGTCTCATAGCCAATTCAGAGTCACAATTAAATTCGCCGCCAATTCAGAGTCTCGTATAAAACAGTAAAGTACACACAAATTGCAAATAAAAAAGGTCGGAAAGCAGCATCTAAATAAACAAGTTCACAACATGTAAATCACCTATTACTACCACGCCTAAAACTAAATCCGCGAAATAAACCACTTCCAGAAGATGGCCTACCAAATGGCCTACCAAATGGCTCTGCTTGGCTACCAGATGGCCCTGCTTGGGTTCCAGATGGCCCTGCTTGGCTTGCAGATGCCCTTGTTGTACTCCTACTAGTTGACCTCCTCAGTTGGATTCCAGATGGCTCTCTTTGCACCCCAACCGCCTCTCATCCTATGAAAACTGCCTCTCACATTGCTTCAGTAAACATAGCAGATGCATCTAAACGGCTTGTAGCTGTGCTAAACCGTGACCCTCCGGACCCACTTGCCTCTACCATAACTCGCTCATTTTCTTGTGCAGTTGCTGCGTTTCTTGCCTCTGAATTTGCATTTGTTACTTAATAAGTTGGTATAATTGGAGAGAAATATAATTTTTGATGAATGTTACATACCTCTTCGTTGCCTATCGGTAGTGGAACGGCGAGGCTGATGCCCCATTCGTCTACCTTCTATTTCATCCATCGTCATTACATGACGGATGTGTTCGCCTCCCAACCCAAATCTAACCCTTGCTCAGAAGGATTCTTGCTTCAGTATAGCAGGCCATTCTGGCATATTACCAATGGGAACAAACACCCCACTCCAAGTACTTTCAAGATAGTTCACAGTATACCAGTCTGCAACAAATTGGTCCTCGCACCAGTTTCGATCATGACAAACAGCTAAGACATGAGCGCACGGAATAGAAGTTAATTGGATACCTCTGCAAGTACATTCCATTTGGTTGTCAGGACCGCGTGTCACAATGTACACGAACTCCCAGTGAGTAAGTTCCATATTGCCTATGTCGCTGCGAGTGCAAGGAACGTACTCATCTGGGGATGAAACTTGGTACTGACCTTGGCCGTGCGTATAAAGCACCAAATGCATTCTTGCAGCTTTCTCCTAATGTTTTCTGATATTTTGCAAAACCCGGTCGGAAAGAACCTACTTCTTGTCTTTTAATTTCATTGCTCGTTGTCGCTGCTGAACAAACTATTTGTTGCACTTCTAGAACGTATCCTCCACTATGGCAGCCACGGGCATTCTATGGCTCGTTCGGAAGACATTGTTGAGCGACTCGGAACCGTTTGTTGTCATGATACCAAACCGGTATCCTCCATCACAGGTTTGGAAAATCTTCTCATAATTAGACGGCTCCATCGGATCACTAGGACGTACCTTGCCCACATTCCTTAAAAATGCATTACACCTTGGATTTAGCTGCACAAAACAAAGAGATGTTATTTTATTTCAGAATAGTCTTATAAAATAATTAAACGAAATATTATAAATTAGACATACCTGAGCAAACTCTTCGAACATCTCTTTCAACCTTCTTGGCTTCTTCTTCTTTGCTCCTTCTCTGAAACTCCATCCGTACCACTTGTCATTTCCACAGTTCTGGACCAGGTTATCAGCAACATGCTGCATACAAAACCTGTGCACAAAAAGCTTAGGAGACCATCCGTATTCTGCTGTCAGTGCAGCTTTGATCCCCTTGTGCTGGTCTGATATAACACAGACTAATTTATCATATCCGAGCACTTCATTCCTCAACCACTGTAAGAAAAAACCCCAATTGTCACTATCATCCTTATGCACAATTGCAAATGCAATAGGCAACAATGCATTATAGCTGCAAGCTATCAAAAGCCTCCCCTCATACCGCCAAGACAAGAAGCATGCATCTATGCTGATCACTGGTCTCAAGTACTGAAACGCTTCAATGCATGGACCAAAAGCCCAGGCTACGGCTCTGAACTACACAACATGTCTCATAATTTCTTCTGATTCTTTATCTCGTATCGGACTGGTCAAAAATTAGTACTTCGAGCAGGGATTCTTGTCGCAAATTGCCATCAATAGTGGTCTCAGCAAGCTGTATGAAGTCTCCCAACTCCCAGATTATCGGGCTATTGCAAGCTCACGGCCCCTCCATAGTCGGTTATATTTCGGGGTTACATTGTCATACACAAATAAAACAGTCTGCCACTGTCTGGATACTCATACATGGCTCGTTCTTAATATTTCTCTCAATAACATCGGCAATGATTGATGCCGTCAGACATTCATTATCGGTCCTTGTATACTTAGTTCTACATGTGTGAGGCTTGTCTTGCTTCGTTATAACCCATGCATCTCCATATCCCGCTGGTTTTCCCCTAAGTTTGTAACCACAACCCGGGTCATTGCACACCACATGAATCCGATCCCTGTCACTTTTCCTAATTCTAATCTCCTGATTCTTATTAACATGGTGCTCTCTAATCTTCTTCATTATATCATCTTTGCTTTTAAAATATTGGTCCGACGCCAGCTCACCTTTGTACTCAATCTATTGCCCATAGTAACCAATATATGCTTCTCTAAACTCAGATACATCATTGCAGTCTGGGAACGGGTGCGTATCAGTCCGGCCACTAAGCAGCATATTCTCAACATTAGGACCTATGTGCCCTTCAGCTGTTTCAACCGAACCATCTTCACCACAACCCTCCAGGTGATCAGAGTCCCCCCACATTTCTCCCTCAATTCATCCCTACTCCTCAGGATCGTCCTCCGGAAGTTCATTAATATTAATTCGACCAAATTTCATCGTCTACTGGTGCCGGTCTGGGGTAAGATGATACTGGAGGTAATTGTAAAGGTGCCACATGTACGGGTCTAGGTGGAGATGAAACTGAGTGTCTTGGTATGCCTCGTTGGGGTCTAGGTGAAGATGAAACTGAGTGTCTTCATTGGGGTGCAGGTGGAGTGACGTAATTGCATGTTTCTGGGTTAGGTTCGATTAAAGGAACAGGAGTGTGTATGTTTCTGGTTGTGTTGTATAAGGTGGTGCAACTAATCCAGAGCCAAAACTTCCAATCCCGGGCTCTATCGGAATTTTTTTGGCATAGATTTCATTTATAAAAACCCCTTGAGACTTCAAATAACCGTACATGTCTCTGCAATTTTCATCTAGTAGTTTCGCAATAACCCATTTCCCGTTGGAAGGATGGTTATGTCGGGTTGCCAATTCTAAATTCCGTCTTTCTAGGTTATAACCAGTGTAAGTATAAATTATGAATTTCAGGTCCAAAAGTGAGATATCATCGGGAATCATAAATGAAGTAATTGCATATTTGTTGTAATAAGCCCCGTGTGCATTACTAAGCATCTTCCACCATAGTGTAATGAAATAAAGACCATGGTAAACAAACTACATTTTAGAAAATGGTAAACAATTGTCAGGTTACTAATTTACATGTCTGTATACATATTTATTTTAAAAAATGATAACAATTGTAGGTTACAAAATCCTAAAAAATTAAATGGATCATGTATGTATACATGTAATGGTCAGTTCACTAAACCCTAAAAATTAAATGAGTGTACAGTAATTATTTTTAAAGGAATTAAATTAATTTTTTTAATAATTAAATTAATTATTCTAAAAAATAAAATAAAATAAAAAAAATTACCTGAAACCTCTAACGAAGAAAGAAGAAAGAGACAGTTATTATGTTGTAAGGAAGAGGAAAGACCCATATTTATAGGGTGTAAACGGATAAAAAAAAAAAAAAGGAAACCAGCCAGATTCTAGCCGGCTTCTGGGGGAGAGAGGAAATCTGCCAGAATCTGACCGGTTCGGACATTTTTCGAAATACCCACTGATTTTGGTATATTTATTAATTTGTAATTAACTTTGGATATTAATAAAAATGTCGGCTCTAATAATAAATCGAAGAAGAAATTATATAAAAGATGAGTCGGCAAAAGGAGAATGTTTTATAATAGAACTTGTATTGTACATAAAAGATGCAGATGAGTCGGCAAAAGGAGATCTCTGTAAAAAGTCGATTAATAAGAAAATTTGAGGCCTCAATCATTTCCAGATAAAATTCAACAATGTTGATCAAATGTATGCAACGTTCAAGTAAAATTAGGCTTTTGACTTGCATCTACACAAAAAAGGCCTCTTGTAAAAACAACCTCTTTGACCAACCGACCAAGTGCTTTCTTTAAATTAGAGAGAGCCCGGTTGTAACTAAACAGCCCAATATATATAATAGAATAATAATTCAAAAATAGGCCGATATGAAAATTCTTTACTGGGCTGAAGCAATAGAACAGAATCTGAGCAGTAAGCCTACCATCACTGCAATAGCGCTGCGCCTATCGGTAGTCGGTACTCGGTGCTATAAAGAGAAAAGAGTCACACCGCCGCTCGCGTCTTCAGGACGATTCCCCGGCAAGTCTGATGGGATACAATCGCTCCAGGCGGTCACGGGGAGCTTCCTCTCACCGGGAGAAAACCAGAACCGACCGGGAGCTCTCCTTGTAATCCTTGTGTTTTTTTTTTATATTTCTGCTTCAAGTTTTATGGAGAGACTCCTAGGGAAACCTTTCTAACAAAGAGATAAAAGATGTGATTCCTTATTTTGGTGAGGAGAAAGTATTGATATGGTATTGTTGCATTGCAGGGATGATGATGCTGGTACATCGCTGCCGAGGCAAGAAGGTTTTTTGTTTTTCTCTCTTTCTTATTTTCTTATTTTCTTTCCAGCCTTTTGGTTTTCAAGTGTTTTACTGGCAAGGAGTACTAGAATTTTTATGTAGTGAAGTACATGATTCAGTTTGGGAAAATTAACTCACCGGGGATGATCACTTTTCATCCTTTATGCTAGTTGTTATGTTAATTGGGCTCTTGCAATTAGTGAATTGAACAAGCTTTACTTAGCAAAATTACTACTCAAAGAGGAAGCAATCGGGATTTGGGGATGATTTCCATTGCTTCTAAATTTGGTTATGGAAATTTTCAAGCTATTTCCACTCTTCCATTTTTTGTGGACTCCCATTTTCAATCTGTCTTCTCATTGGTGTCTTATATTTCTAAAGAAATGCATGATTAAATGAAATGACAACATCATTCATTGTTGTTTCTTGTTTATTATATTATTTGCATCCTCTATTTGACTTTTGTTTTTGTAGAGGAAGAAAGTAAAGAGGAATCACAAGCTCCGAAAATTCATCTTGCAATGTGGGTATGTTGAAAATGCACATATTTGCATAACAAGTTAAAAACAGAAGTGCGCTATCAGACAAGAATAATTTGTTTCAATTTTCAGGATTTTGGGCAATGTGATATCAAGAGATGTACTGGTCGCAAGCTCTCTAGATTTGGTCTTCTAAAGGTCCTCTCTTTTTTCATGACTTTTCCTTGATTAACAGTTTTTGAATGGCTCATATAAAATTTTGCAGGATTCCCTGCCTGTTCAGCTTTTGCAATGTTAATTAGCCTTTAATACAATTCGTTTTAACAAGAACACTTGTTCTTATGAGGTGATATACACACAAACAATTATTATTTCTAAAGACATGATTAAACGATAAGGATCATAATTTTTCTGTGTTATATTTGTCATTACAATATAACCTTAATCCTTGTTAGTAAATACAAGTATCTGTCTTAAAGGATAATTAATGGTAGGTACCATTTTCTACTTCATCAATAATGTATATATTTTGTCAAATAATGGAAGGAAAGTGCTAAGAGTTCTTCTTTAATTGCATAGTCTGATCATTGCTACATTTCTCTTGTAATAATCACAATAATAGATGTATTGTGAACAAATCTTGCTAATTAATTGTGAGCTCTTGGAAATATTGTAGGAATTGCGCGTGACGAATAGTTTTGGAGGAGTTGTCTTAAGGTACTCGATTTTCCCTCTCTATGCCCTAAGACAGTTGCCTTGGGGAAGAGGTGTAATCGCCCTTTATCTGGGAATGGCTCAAAGCCTCTTGCACATTGGAGGGCTTATTGAAAATTTATATTTTGTTTGAATATACAAATGTTTTACTTATATCAGTTCTTATTTTCCTGCTTCTTTAACAGCCCAGTTGGTAAGCAGTGTGTATCGAAGGAAGATGGGGAGTTGATAAAAAGAAAAGGCTTGGCTGTGGTTGACTGCTCATGGGCCCGCTTAAATGATGTTCCTTTCATTAAGCTCCGCTGTGGGGCTCCCCGACTTTGTAAGTACTACTATCATGTATAGACCAGGCTTAGGTAGCATACCAGTGAAGTTTATCATATAGGCAAGTTAAAATGCATATAAGATCTGCCAGGTTATTCACAATTGGAGAAGTTTTCAGTACTCTAGCACAGAAATTATCACACACTTTCTTCTGTAATTTTTAGAAGTACTTGAACATCCTCTCTTGATCATTTAAGAGAGTTAAATGACTAAAGGAGATTCTGTTTGTGCTGGCGTTTGGCAACTTGGAATATATATTATATGTTTGTTATTTACTTGACAAAATTGATTTTAATTGGGTGTATAGAATTTTTCTCATTTTACAGGATTTATGTGATGTTTTGATGTTCAATAACTTGATGTTAAATGAATGCAGTGCCCTGGTTGGTGGCAGCAAATCCTGTTAATTATGGCCGACCATGTGAGTTGTCTTGTGTTGAAGCATTGTCAGCCGCACTTATAATTTGGTACTTCTT
This sequence comes from Carex parvula, assembly GCA_025461045.1. Lineage (NCBI taxonomy): Eukaryota > Viridiplantae > Streptophyta > Magnoliopsida > Poales > Cyperaceae > Carex > Carex parvula. The sequence continues at coordinate 32,366 of JAJGRW010001182.1, read as the reverse complement.
TTTGACCCAATTATATTCCAAGAATACTTTACTTTTTGTCAGCGACGCTAGAGAAGAAATCACAATGATAATTATTCACAATATTGACATGTTTCTGGAAGCCACTGAAAAGTATTTCAAGACTTGAAATTAAAGGTTCTTAATGCAGATTGTTGCATGTTGCAGTTGCCCAATTAGTGGTAAAATGGACACCAAAACTCAATACTGTTTGATTTGCATTATCTGTGAGCCATCTGGATGGCATCCCGAGTGATGTGTTTTTTGGGACTTTCTATGAAAATTGTCAATAATTATCAAGATGTGACCATGTTGAATGATCGTATCCCTAGTTTCACTTGACCTGCTTGGATCTGACCGGACCTGCAAAATTTAAAATTATTAATAAAAGAGGAACAGGTCTAACCAGGCTGGAATCATTGCCACCACTGGTCCCAACAAGAATGGAAACTCTTGATTGGGACTTATTTGTACTATGTTTTGCATATAATTGTGCAGGGCATGAGCATTCATTTACATGACAGACTAATAGTAGTTTGAGAAGTATCGATACAAAGATAGATTGAAACCGTGTGCTTGGCTATTATGCTTATATAAGCATATGCCCACATATGCTTAAATAAGCATTTTTGCGTTTCCAATGTTCAAATGGTCGATCCGACCGTTCATCTTGTTCTCCATATTAATATGTGCTTGGAGACCAAATTTTACATTTTTCTGAATTTTTTTACTATTTATTAAGCCACTTTGAAAATTGCTGATCATATGGTCCAGAATTTTGGAAACACTGTTTTTACTGTTCACCCAGATCAGCAATTTTCAAAGTGACTTAATAAATAGTAAAAAAATTCAGAAAAATGTAAAATTTAGTCTCCAAGCACATATTAATATGGAGAACAAGATGAACGGTCGGATCGACCATTTGAACATTGGAAACGCAAAAATGAGTTATAAGCATATGTGGGCATATGCTTATATAAGCATAGTAGCCAGCCCCTTGAAACCGTATATCAACGCTATTTTTAAAATTTTATGGAGATAGTGGAAACTTTTGAATTATGAGAAGAAACCATATCAGTGCTATATTCTAGATTTTATGACGGGGGCAATTTGATTGGTATTTAATTATTATATTGAAACTTGCTATCTTATATTGTTATACCTTTTTTCGCAGTGGGGAGAAGGAGATGGGAAATCTACTCTTGAGTAAATTTAAATGGGGCCATTCATTTTTGTCTCTGAACAAGTAAAGCTTTCTCAACCTTTTTTAACAGTTTATTTTTTTTATTTTTTAAATATGCACTTAACTATTCTCTACTCAAGAGAGGTACTTTACTATTCTCTCTTTTTTGTAGTACTTTACTATTGCCATTTTCATCTTATAACTATCGTGTTCATCTAACTTCTCTTTGCTTTATTCGTGACATGTATTATTGTGGGAATAAGATTTTCATTCAAATATTTTTATTCAGAAAGTTCGAAATAATAATTATTGATTTGAATATGCAGAGAACTACTGAAAGCTTATTCACACTGTGAGAATGGCTCTGAAATTATCTCTGTTCAGAATTCCTGGTTGTCACAAAATTCTAAAATTTCAATGCCTATTCCTTCTTCAGATGGTAGCGTATTCAATTACACTGCTTTTCACTTTGTTAAAAAATTCAAATTGAACAAAGTGAAGTATCCTTGTAATTATACTTTACTATCAAGTACTTTTTGTTAGAAATTGACACCATCACTTGTGAAATATTCTCTTTGGCTTTAAATTTGCTACGAAGCCCCTAAATGACCTTGTATATTTTTTATCAATTCTCTTGAAATTTCAAAAGTATAATTTTAGAATTATAATTCTAAGCCAAAAGACATCATTTAGAAAAGTGTGGGCAACTTGAGTGAAAAGCAAAGCTCTGTATTATAACATGTCACTCTACCCTAGGACCAGATAAAATGTAGTCATAAATTTAATATTAGCAGAATATGTTGGTCTTTTGAAATTTCTAAATTAGTTAAAACTTTTGTTAGATGGACAATTGAACAAAAATGATCAGAATGCAAAAGAAGAGGCATCAGAATGTGAATCTGATGAAGATGAAGGTTTGCCACCACTCGAGAAGAATTTGAACCATCTGGCACTCGACGAAAGTGAAGAAGAAAGTGAGTAAATTAGAGAAAAATAAGAACAGAACTTTTGCATGTGGTACATGTAGTTGAGCCTGTAAGATTTTATCTAGAGTTGTTCTTTTTAGTTTAAAATTTGGCATCGTGCTGAGTTTGCAATAGATACAAGTGTGTTTTTAATAACAGCTTGCTCATATGGAAACCTTTTAGCTTATGATTATATTGTTAGCTTATTGTGCTCTAAATTTTTACAGAATGATCGAAAAGAAGTAGCATATATCATTTTTTTTTGTTATTTATGCCAATTTGGTGCTATCTTAATCTCACATCAAATAATTCAACAAAACATCAATGTGTAACAAAAGCGAGGCGAAAATTGAAATCGTAGGAACTGTATGTTGTTTGTTGGTTTGTATAATTCTGTCTTCATATTTACGCGTAGGTATAAATATTTAGAAAATAAGAGATTAATACTTGCATGCATAATTTGATATGTTTATCACTTTTTTTCAATCCCCCAATGTTCGTCAACCTTCCTCTAATAAAGTAGTGTGGACCTCGTATCGCCGCATCAACTTTCCTATAACAAAAATAGTTGACCTCATAGATATAAATACTTCAGTGCATAGGTATCAATATTTGCAAAATAAGATATTAATATTTTGATGTGTAACTTGATATGATCAAACGCTTGAAGATTAAACTTTGTACAATGTATATACGTATAAATACTTGAGTGCATAGGTATAAATACTTTCAATACTTGATATAGATGTCATCCAGCGTCATATGTAAAAAAATATTAAGTATTGCAGTCCTCCATATAGTCATAGCAATATTGATATTTTTAGAAATGTGTATGGTCTTCCCCCCCTCCCCATTTAGTTTGAGTGGTCTCCCACAGGTATTTATGGTGCGGGGATAGTTTGGGAGATTTGGTTGGGGAGACAATTATTTATGTGAAAAATATTTTCATGCATAGGTATAAATACTTTCGTTTATAGGTATAAATGATTTCGTTCATAGGTATTAATACTTTAAAAATTGTGCAGGGACGATACAGATTAAATAAGGAAATTGTGCGGAGACGGTCCCCCAGGTTAGTTATGGAAGTTATGTGCCGGGATAGTGCGGGAACAATTATCACGTCCGTGAAAATAAAGGTATTATTGGCAACAATAAATTTAAATGACTCATTAAATATGGATAATTAATTTCATAGGCAAATAAGAAAGAAAAGAAAAGGTTGAGGGATATATTAGATATAATGAAGAATACAGGGATAAATAAGAAATTGAAAAACTCTTGAAGGATACATGAGAAATTAACCGTAAAATACTCGATATTTGACGAACCAAGTGTCAAAAAAATATTTATAGCACCAACTGGAAGTTAATAGTTAAGTGTACTACCTCCAAAAGCTATAAAAAAAAATAAGAAAAATGAGTTATGTGTAACAGAAAAGTGCATTTTGTCTAAATAAACTAAATTTGAGTTATTTGGAAATTCTTTGTTATAATAACAAAGTAAGCAAATAGAGGCTGGTTCTGAATTTTTTAATGGTTACAGCGTACCTAGGTCCTAGGTCTTGAACACTACTGGTTTTATTTATGAAGCGATCAAGTACAAAATTATATACTTGCAATTTAATCATCAAACTTTTTTTTAACAAGCAGTGTTCTACCTGTTCTGCTTGATTCAA
>JAJGRW010001182.1:0-24616 GCA_025461045.1 Carex parvula | reverse complement strand
TTGGACATTTTTGGCAAAACCCGCGGAAGCTGGGTATAATTATTAATTTGTAATTAACTTTGGATATTAATAAAAGAGCAAGACTAGGGTGTGCTAGGCTCACCAAGAGGGATTGGTGAGCGCACCTCCAAAAAGCGCATTTTTAAAGTTCAAATAGTCGATTCGAACCTTCCAACGTGTTCTTCATATTAAAATGTGCTTGGAGACCAAATTTTACATTTTTTGGAAATTTTTTACTATTTTTTCAGAATTTTTGAAAAAACTAAACAAACTAAACAATAATTTGAAATTTGAAAAACAAATGATTTTCAAAAATTCTGAAAAAATAGTAAAAAATTTCCAAAAAATGTAAAATTTGGTCTCCAAGCACATTTTAATATGAAGAACACGTTGGAAGGTTCGAATCGACTATTTGAACTTTGAAAATGCGCTTTTCGGAGGTGCGCTCACCAATCCCTCTTGGTGAGCCTAGCACACCCTAGTCTTGCTCTTAATAAAAATGTCCGCGTTCAATCTTAAAGTAAACTCCAACCCGTTATAAATATGAACACTATCTCGATTCCTTGAACAGTTGATAAGATGTATGCTCCGAGTAATTAATTATTATGTAAGTAACGAAAAACGGCTGCCGCAGATATTTTCATACTATGTGAACGTAAATTATGCAATTCAATAACATTGGATTCCTTTCTTAACTCTTAAGGACAAGTAAGAGATCAACTTGGAAAAAACAAAAAAAATAAGCAATCATATATACTATTTTTAAAGTCAGTATAAAGAACTCAAAACAAACGCTTTCTTTCAAAGTCCGATATTAATTTTTTATTTTGTACAAGTTTGTAGGGGACAACCACTCTCACGGAAGCAGCTCAGGCTGGAATTTGAAATGAAATTGATTTACAGAACTTACCTTTCCTACAATATTTATTGAAAAAAAATTTAAAAATGATAAAACTGAAATGAAACGTACCAGCCATCTGGCTGTGAAGAAATGTATCATACCGATTCCGACCATGACGGAACTTTTCGTTCACAAACTTGAATTGTGGTACTCTATTACGTGGATACGATTCTGCTGTTATTTTAATGGAAAAGCAGGGTTCTACTTTTCCGATCCCAACCATCAAATTCATTGAGATTCGTGCATGAAAAAAGTTTATTTATCGAGATACGCAAATGAAAAATTTTGAATGATTGGGATCGGAAAAGCAGGACCCTGCTTTTCTATTAGAATAACAGCAGAGTTCATTCCCTCTATTACTGGGCAGATCTGGACGGATTGTTTCGTCAAGGTCTTAATATGAATGGTATGTTTTGTCACGGCCGGATTGCTAGTACGGTTCATTCCGGTTGTTATTTTCAAATTTTTAAGAGAATGATACTATTCATTTTATTTGTTTTTGTTTTAATGCTATGCATAAAAAATGGCTAAATGTCAGTAGCAAAATTAATATAGGTATATGACTCTTTTATCAAATAATATAGGTGAATGAGTTGTCCAATCAAATTTAAAATGTCTACCGAAATCCCATCTCAATTAGTTGAGTGAGATTTCATCTTCAAATCTGAACCGTAAAATAGCATTTCAACGATTAGGATGAAGAAAAATATGTTTTTGTTTTTTTTAGAAAGTTTCAGAAAAGTAACAGATTTGATTCTCAATTAGTTTAAGGAAGTGACAAAATTTAGATGTATTAATCAACTTCTTTTTTTTGAGAAAAAATGTGAGTCTAGCCCACATTATATTTCATTGATAACATTACAAAAGTTTTGTAACAGTGTACAGTAATTAAAATTTGAAAGAGCTCAAAACAGTTGAGCTTAAAGTTAAAAATAAAACATTTGAAAATGTTCAACATATAATAAAATAAATATGCACAAATGCTTCCATTCCCCTGAATTTGACTCATTTCTTCTTGACTATTGTGCTATGCCTCACAGTATGCTGAATCCCTTCCTTGCACTGAAACCATACCAGTACCAGTATTGGTACCAGCAGCAGTACTAGTATCAGTATTGGTACCAGAAACCGTACCAGTTAGACCACCTGTTGTCGTGTTGTATTATATATTTTTAAAATATCCGTGCGTTGTATTATATATTTATTGTGACCCCTTTTTCTTGAAATTTATGTCACTTCATAAATAAAAAAGGAGAATGATTTCAACTTTTATAAAATTCAATCTATTTTCATGTCAGAATTATTTAATTTCGAACTCACGTCAGCAGTTTTTTAATTCAATATTTTTCCTTAGCAAATTGTCCCCTAAAAATTATACTTATATAATTCCACCTGAATAAAATATCAACTCAAATTTAGTAAAAAATATTTTTTTAATAAATATTGCCGCTTATGTTTAGATATCACTATCAAACTTATTTATATACAAACATATTTATAATATTTTAAGATAAAATGTAACGTTAGGTCCCAAAGTTATTAACAAAATATTTAGTCCAACCAATACGACCACTTACAAAAGTAGACCGCAGTAATTTTAAGCGTGTCTACATTGAATTTGGAGTTTCAAACTTCGGATGCACATTTAAGAGGAATTTGTATCCTCTGCATTAACTCAAAAGAGAATCTTTTGAGTTAATGAATTTCGATTATCCGATTTGTCTTAAAATTCGTGCGGACTAGATCCGCACGAATATTGAAGATCCTCCTAAGTTATAGTCGGAAGCCGGATTGGCTCCGTTTAATTAGACGGTTCAGATTCATTAACTCAAAAGATTCCTTTTTGAGTTAATGCAGAGAATACGCGTTCCATTTAAGAGTCCGTGTCCCCCAGGCACCTCAATTTAAAAAAAAAAACGGACGGTCCAGATTAATTTTAATCAGATCAAATTCAATTCGGTATTTATTAAAACTATAGGGATCTGCTTTGAGATTCTTGCCAAGTTAAAAGAACGGTCCGGATTTATTACTTGCACTAGGTGATACGGATTCCACATTTAATCCAACCATTTTTTTATAATTAAGATGTTTGCTAATATTCGCTAGGCTTAATTCGCCCACCAATAATAGAAATATGACAAGTGATAATATTAAAAGATATGTTATGAATAGAGTGTTCTTAACGAGGGCAGAGCTAAACTTTCTCACTATGGAGATTAAACGTGAATGAGAATCAATTATATAAAATTTTTATGTTATAAAGAGAGTCAATTTATAGTATCCATAATATTTTCCTCTAAATTATAGAAAATTGTGTATAAGTACAAAATTTTTGAAATAAAATGAGGGTCAATTGACTCGCATTCTCTCTTAATAGCTCCGACATTGGTTCTTCAACTCTTCAAATTTTTAGTGAATTTAATTTCAAAATTGATCTTATTAGTTTTAAAAGGCAAATTTAAACCATTAAAATCAATATGCTTAATGAGTGATGTGTTTATATGTAAAATTATATATTTTCAAATTAATTAGTGTAAATCAAATGATAAAAAAATGATGATAAATGAATGCATCATAATTAACTCGTATATTTATGGTATAATGCATATGGCATAAGATTGTTCTTTACTTTTGTAATATTTGGTTTTCAGGGTAAAAATAATAATAGACTAATTAAGAAAAACAAATATATTTTTCTTACAATTAAATGAAGAAAAGTTTATGAAGTTTCACGTTGATGATGTGAAGAGCATTTAAAATTTTCATTACTTGACTTATTAGACTATTTATAAATTTAGTCCAATTAACGTAGCGTGAGAATTGGTGCAAACCCATATTATATTGCAAAACATAATGCATGGTTCTATTTTAAATGACTTGAGATCATCAAAAGTCAATAATATCTCAAGCAAAATACAAAAAAATTAAACAACATTGATGTAGAAAAGGCACGAAAGGGACAAGTGAACCTAGAAAATAATCTGTGGCCGAGTATGCCCCAATTCTATAAAGATATTTTGTGTGTGTGTGAATCTTTCTTGCTTGTGTAATTAGTTAATTTGCTTATTAATGGTATGATTTATCTTTGATTCGCATAAGTAATTGTTCAAGTTTACATTTTTTATGTTACGAAGGAGCAACTGTCACTAACTTGGGTATGTTTGGTTGGATTGAGAATAGACTATTTTTGAGGTTAGGCTATTCGGAATAGCCTATTCGGTGTTTGATTGGGTTAGTATAGCTAGAATAGTGAATTCAAACTCTTTGTCTTATTAGAATAGATTATTCCTAAGAGTTTTGAGATTTGACTATTTTGATAAGACAAGCAATAGTTATTCTTGATTTGGCTATTCTAACTATTCTTGTTTTACAACCAAATATACAAAATCTTTACTTGAAAAGGCAATAATTAGAGGATAAGGATTAAATTTTAACGCTATTTCCCTGTAATCTGTAATTGATTAGGATTATAAAATATGAATTGCGCAAGGCATTTGTACCTTTCTCTTAGTCTCTTAAGTTGATTAAGTATAGAGTATGTAAGTTCAGAAATTACATTAATACATATACTATTAAATCAATACTTGCACTATTAAATGACTTGCCGAGAGAGCTATTACTAACAGCCTGCCTGTTAGCATGTTGATTTCATTTATCTAAATCATTTTGCAGTTGTACCTATCACTCGTACCGGTACCAGCCTTAAGGATTAAGGCTTCATTCTGTCATTATCATAGTGTGGTTATGGAACTTCATAGAAAAATCTAACAGTGATATTTATTCAAAGTCGGCTCAAATTTTTTTGGATGCCTATTTGAAATAGGGAGAACCAGTATTATTATGCTTTGAGATTCGTGTAGAAAGAATTTGAATGGTGCAGATATTCTACAGATCAACTCAAAGTTTGAGATATCTCCGAGGATGCGAATTCCTTTCAACAATAACAAAACCGAGTGCGTATTCTCTGAGATATCTCATATTTTGCGTGACCGACGTGTCTGGTGCTTATTCGGGGATAGCGCAGGGACCAGTATTATTTGAGTTTTGAAATTCGAGCAGAATGTATTTGAACGGTTGAGATTTTCTAGAAAATTACGCAAAATATGATATTTCCCAGAGGATGCGAATTCAACAAAACCCAAGCTTCATACTGTAGACATAATTATAGTCTCTTTTTTTAAATACAGATATATTTATAATCAACTATAATGTACACGACAATTTAAGCTTCATAAATAGTATTATATCACTATTCAAAATTATTTTTAATGTCAATTTTGAGAATACAAAAGAATAAATTATATAGATGTAAAATGATATATCAAAATATTTAATCTGTGTCACAAATTAAAATCAGAGTCCAACCATAATGCAGTTGATTTAAGAGATTGAAATATAATTTTGAAACTTCTTATGTGATAAAAAAAATTATTTTTATAACTATAAGAACCAAGATACTTTGACAATTAGTATGACGAATCAATAAAATGCGTTACATGTTGATTTACTACACGCTTGACAACATACCAATTCAACAGAGTAATCCTTCTGCTACACAAAATAATCAATGGTACTTTTTTAGCCATTTACCCGATCCGTATCGTATTCGATAAGGCGGGTATGAGTAATGTTTTTTTTTTGTTAGCTTATTGGGTATGGGTATGAATAAGAATTTTTTTTATTAATTAAATAGGTAATGATATGAGTAATGACTATTTCGTACCCGTTACCCTATAGGGTGATTATAAAATCTTAATATATATTCAATTTAATTTTCAACCTACCTAAATATGTATTCTTGTTTTTGAATTTTTTCCTTTATAAAAAACAATTTAGTTGGAATTGATTGCACATTTATTTTTATTTTTTATTAGAAATGTAATTACATATGTGTAAAATGAATGAATTTTTTATATTTAATTTGTAAAATATAATAAAATTATTATTATATTAGTAATATCCGTTATTCATCCGCTACCGTTTCGTTACCCGATAATATTAACAAACAAGTGAGAGTAGAGTACGATAAGATTAATTTTTAATCGATATGAATAGGATATGAGTAAAGTCAATTTTAATGGGTACGAGTATGAAAACGTCTCCACCCGACCCGTACCGTACACCCCTAAATCCAAATTAAGTTCCTCATCTGGATATCATATGATCACGGTTCTTCATGAACCAATAAATACAATAAATTGTCTATATAAAGATCTATAAACATGAGAGATTCTTCTTACTAATCTAACCCAGCCAGAGCCCAGAGGCGCCCTTTCCTTTTATTCCTTTCGACCTCCGTCACTTGCTCAAAACAAACACAAATTTCAGTCTGATAAAACCTCAAATTAAGAAATAATAACGATTTCCTTGCTCACAATGAAAACTAGGGTCGCGAGTTCAAAATCTGTGAAATCTCTCTTCTTCGCCTGATCTCTAATTTCACCGTACCAAATTGCAGTTCGCACTCTTTGGGCGATTTTAGGTAACATGGTTCCAACACTAACGAAATCCAAGCTTCAGACTGTAGTCTGTAGAGATATTTACTTACATGTGTTTATCTCCTAAAAATAGTATCAACTGTGTGTTTCTCATCTATATATGCTTCTTTGTAGCCACTTTGAGGAGAGCAGACAAAAATGGGGGGACTTTGGAGCCAACCAAATAACAAAAACCAAGCATGGGAGCAATGCAATTCTTCCTCCGTCGACACCTCCAAGAGACTTCGTATGACATCACCGCAATCCTGTTCCCTTCAGATTTCATCTGACACAGACACTAGCTTAATACCTGCCCTCCCTGATGAGATCTCCCTTCAGATTCTGGCACGGATGCCGAGGTCCTACTATCTAACCCTAAAGGCTGTTTCCCAGAACTGGAGAAACGCTGTAACCGACTGTGAAATATACCGTTTGAGGAAAGAACTCGGTACGACTGAAGAATGGCTTTACGTTCTAACAAAAGGAGATTATAATAAGCTATCATGGCATGCATTGGACCCTATTAATTCAATCTGGCAGAAGTTGCCCCCAATGCCAAATATAGTTCAAGAAGAGGAGTTTAAAAGGGGTTTACCAGGTCTCATGACAACCCTTATTAGAAATTTTCTTGGAAAAAAGGATGCGGCAGAAAGAATGCCCTATTGTGGATGTGCAATCGGAGTTGCAAATGGTTGTCTCTATGTCCTAGGAGGGTTCTCCAAAGCATCTGCCTTGAAATCTGTGTTGCGGTACAACCCGTGTACTAATTCCTGGAATGAGGTCTGTTCTATGAGCATTGGTCGGGCGTTTTGCAAGACCAGTTTACTAAATAATAAGCTCTATGTGGTTGGTGGTGTTAGTAGAGGTACCACTGGCACAGGTGGGTTGACCCCACTCCGGTCTGCTGAGGTATACAATCCAGACACTGACATGTGGACTGAGGTGCCTAGTATGCCCTTTTCCAAGGCCCAAGCCTTACCAGCTGCATTTTTAGTTGAGCTGCTAAAACCTATTGCAACTGGTATGACAACCTACAGGGGTAAATTATGCGTGCCACAAAGTCTGTACTCCTGGCCTTTTTTTGTTGATGTGGGAGGTGAGGTCTTTGACCCAGTCACAAATTCATGGGCAGAGATGCCAGCTGGGATGGGGGAGGGATGGCCTGCCCGACAGGCCAGCTCAAAGCTCAGCACAGTAGTGAATGGGGAGTTATATGCACTGGATCCTTCCACTTCATCAGATGAAAGCAAGATAAAGATTTATGACCATCATGAGGATGCATGGAAGGTGGTGACAGAGAAGGTGCCATTTCGGGATTGCACAGATACTGAGGCACCATACCTGCTTACCGGATTTCTAGGTAAGTTGCATGTGGTTGCGAAGGATGTGAATAATGAGGTAAAAGTTTTTCAAATGAAGCTGCAAGTGAGTGGTACAGGTTCACATTTGTCTGGTACTACTGGAGAGAATGAGGTAGATATTTGGGAGGTTATTTCAGCAACAAAGATTGCTGGGGCCGAACTTGTTAGTTGTCAGGTGATAAGTATTTGATTTGGATGAAATGGGATTAAGTGCTTCGTATAATCATATTATGTGTAGTTATGATTAGGGCAGTGTCACTCGATTAAATATATATATTTGTGATTGCTCGGTTTTTTAGATGTTTTTTGTGTTTTTTACTTCCTGATATTTTACCGTTTAGTTTCTGTGACATTATTTTACCGTTCAGAAAAACACTTTGTTTTGGTTATGCCAGAATGTGTCAGATAAAGTTAGAAGAGTAGAATTAGGATGTTCTTAAGTTCACTAAGGGCCTGTTCGGATGTCACGGGATTACACGGGATGGGATTTGACGGGGATGGGAACCCACTTTTGAAAAAGCGGGAACCCATGAATGCGGGTACGCATGGGATTAATTATGGGAATGTGTTGAATGAGTGTTCGGTTGAACAATGGGATTAATTATGGAAAATTCTATTTTTCTTTCTAAAATATTTTATATGTTTGATATTACACAATTTTATTTATTAATAAAATATCAATAATACAATTAAATAAATAAATTAAATAATAACATAACATCACATTACTTATTAATTATTATTTTATAACATAACATTACTAATTAACTAGATTAAATAATGCAATTAAACAAGTAGATTAAATAAATAATACAATTTTATTTATTATTATTATTATTTTATAAATTAAATAATAACATAACATCACATTACTTATAATTATTATTTTATAAAATATAAATATTGATAAGCATTTATAACAAATACAAATATTTACAAACAAATAAGCATTTAAAATATGTGCTAAAATGATATGTCTAGATTCTCGGTTGTACCTTGAGATCAGTTGTGAAAAATCTTAATTTATTTTAAAAATAAATATTTCTATTTAAATTTCTCACATATTTAAAATTAAAAAATTGTAAAAAAAATAATTAAACGTTGTACAAAAAATAATTAAATGTTGTACAAAACAAATTATACCAAAAATAATTAAATGTTCTACAAAAAGATTGTAAAAAAATCTTAATTTATTGATATTTTTTATATTTTTTATGTATAAAATATATAGCAAAAAAAAATATTCGGACATTTGTACAAAAGAGAAAATTAATTTAGATTAAAATAGTTCTAAATATTTTTGACTTGACATAATATTTTTTTATTGGAGAGACATCATCAATAGAGCGTGGGAAAAAAATAATGAAGTCCGATCAAATTTTTTTTTTCCCGTCAAATAACAAAGGATTGGGAACAAAGTTGGGAATAAACTCAATCCCATCTCCAAAGAAAAAGGTTAACCGAACGGGGTGCATGGAATTTTTTCCACGGGATCCAAATTCCCTTCAAATTCCCATGATTTTAAGGCATCCGAACAGGCCCTAAGTCCATTTGTGAACTTAATTCTAAAACATATCGGATTTGCTTCAAATAACAAATCCAAACTATTGAAACTCATCTACTTTATGAGTGATGTGTCTGCATACAAAAATTTTAAATTTTCGAACTAATTTTGCAGAATCAAGTGCCAAAGAACGTTAAAAAAAAAAAATTCATTAAAATTAATTTATAAATTCTTTAATTTTGACCGCTTGACTTTATACTTAAATTAGTTCAAAAAATAAAAAATTTCACATGCAGACACATCACTTGTAAAGTAGATGGATTTCAACAGTTTGAATTTGTCGTTTAAAACTAACTCGAAATATTTTGGAGTTAAAAGTTCACAAAAGAGCTTGGTCAACATAAGAACACCCTAGTTTTACTCAAGTTGAGTAGAAATATATAAATGAAATAACATGCCCTTGTGTTTTCTAAAGATGCAAGATCTTTGGTAGAAGCTATCTTATTTTGACATATATACAAAAATCCCCAGAGAATAATTGCTGAGAACCCTGCGGTTGTCTTGGATTTTTGTAAGTTGGTGGTTAAAAGAAACACACCACCTTCTCGATCGTCCATATTATATGGAAAGCTAAAGAGGATATTCCTCGTCACAAACACACAAAAAAGAAAGAAAAATAATGCTAATACAAACAATGTCTGGTCCAAAACACAGCAAAAAGTTCCTATATATCGCTATGAACACCCCGAGAAATTACAATCCTCGAGCTACATATTAATTGCCTCATTTTCTCAGAAACTGTTATTTTCCCAGTCTAATACTCATATTTACAAAGAAGTACATGGAGATGGCGTGATTAACATGATTTGCGAGGTGATCGGTTCTTAAGTGACATCATCAGCTTCTGTCTCTCGCCTTCTACCTCAGCAAACTGGATACTAAGCTGTGAGTACCGGCCGTGCATCTCCTTTAATTCACATTCGACTGTTGCATGCCTTTTCTTTACTTCGAGCATATCTTGAATAAGTTCATTTATGTCCCTAAAACTTTGGAATATCGCCACATCATCATTGTGTTGCTTCAAGAACGAGCTGTTCCACCAAACAGATTGAAACAATAACTAATTAAGATTTAGTAGCAAAGTTTAATTGGGGTTAAGCCTCTATTCCATGATATTACCATTCGATGCTCTCAGAACATTTCTTAGGAAAAATGCAAGAAGTTGAAGATGTTAAGGACCAAAAGAAGAGAATTTTAGGTAAAATATATAGCTGGATATTGCTTTTATATTATTTTAATCCAGAACTAAAGAGAAACAACAGGGGGGTCAGGTTATTCAACTTTTATGGGCTGGGAAGAGTGGTCAGCTCGTCTATTGTACAAAATTAGAGAAGGTTTGGAATTCATATAACATGCCTCTGGAACCTTGTATCAGTTCGTTTTTTTTCTTGTAGTGCTTCAGCAAGCTCCAGTTCTAAAGCTAGGACTCTCTCCAAGGAATTTCCAGAGCCTGCCAATTCTTTAAACGAAGGGAATATACTCCCCAAATGTTCATTTGCCTTCAAAATTGACAGAAAGTTAATTTGAAGTTCAAAGAAAAGTAATGTAAATCTCGTCTGCTTGTTTGAATGAAAAAAAATGCAATTTACCATGTCGAGCTGTGATAAGGCTCTCTCCAGACCATGAAGAGAAGGCTCAATTTCATCAGCTTCTAGAGGAAGGAGAGAGGAGAGGTTCTCCTTCTTCAACTTCTCGAGCTACAAATGTAAATTATGGGAAATTAAGATTAATACCCTTCCATCGGTTCAATTATTGCATGCAAAATGAGAAACTTCATGTATAGCATAGAAAAATCCAATCATCAGGCATAAGTCTGCAAAATGAGAAATTTCATTTGCATGCTCAGAACATTAAAACATATCACATGCACTCTACACCAGATTTCTTTAAAAATGCCCAAATCATTACTTCCACGTCTTTGCAGAGATAAACTGTGAGGGCATCGTTTGGGAAAAATAAGCAATGATATACCTAATTTTTGTAATATTTCCAATATAATACTAAAATTTAATTTGTAGTATACCTCAAATTGTAGGGTATGCAATATTTCCTAAATAATTTCAGTGATACTTCTCACCAGATTTCTTTAAAAATGCCCAAATCATTAAAACATATCACATGTATTCTACACCAGATTTCTTTAGAGATGCCCAAATCATTACTTCCATGTCTTTGCAGGGATAAACTGTGAGTGCGATGTACTTGGGCATTGTTTGGAAAACATAAGGATATACCTAACATTTGTAATATTTCCTATATACAACTAAAATTTAATGTAGTATACCTCAATTTTGTAGGGTATGTAATAATTCCTATATAATTTCAGTGATACTTCTCGTTTTCCAGGGGTATACATGATATTCTGACATTCTCGAGAGATGCAATAAGAAGTGCTTCTAGCTTAAAAGAGAAAAATACTTTACCTCTTTCTGAAAAAGGCTCAATCCTAACTTCAATTTTTGGTGCTTTTCAAAGAGTTCAACTTTTGTAGTCTCATCCGTTGCTCTATTCTCAGGTTTCTCTCTATGCGGATCTAATGTTGAGTTCTGTCGAACAACAGATTATATTAATCTCATAAAAAAAAAAGTTTCAAAAACTACAAGCAGTATTTTATT
The DNA here is from genome assembly GCA_025461045.1 of Carex parvula. Lineage (NCBI taxonomy): Eukaryota > Viridiplantae > Streptophyta > Magnoliopsida > Poales > Cyperaceae > Carex > Carex parvula. Next base: position 12,698 of record JAJGRW010001182.1, on the reverse strand, counting down.
GTATTGACCATTTTGTGCTAGCATATATACCTAAAAAATTAAACAAAACTTTACTCCAGTAACAGTGACTAAACTGGCCCAGATCTTTTAACACTAAATTAATTTAGAACACTTCATTACCAATCAAACCAGGCACACAACAATTGAGCCAGATTGGGCTCGACTGGAGTTACAGGAAAAAGGCTTATTAGAGGTGGGGACAACATTGTCAATATTTTCCTTAAAATATAATGTTCGTCACATTGATCTACAATTTGATTGCTTTTCTTTTAAGAGTCATCTAACATTTGATTGTTATTTGCAGACAACTAGAAATTAATTCATACATCATCTGCAAACATCATACATTATTGGCGAAATGCACAAAAGGAGAACCCAATCAGATATTATAAATAAAACTAATATAAACTGATACATGACAGTTACCTTGGGTATTTGTGAACTTAGGGGAGAGCCAACAGGAGATGTACGCCCGTTAACACCAGTTACACCTCTTTCATTGCCATTCAACACACCATTGCCACCTCCCAGAATTTGCTCTATGGACCCTCCGTTACTAACACCAGAATGAACATTTCCATTTTCTGCTGATACCATGTTCTCCATCAGCCGTTTGACCAGATCAAGCTCAACCTTTATCTTTCGTTTCTCCTCATTGCACTCATGAAAACATGTCTCTAGCTTTGATTTCTCTTCCTTGCAACAATCAAAGCTTAGAATAGTACACTCTAATTCAGTCTTCAAATTATCATACGCACTGACTAGCTCTCTTCTATCAGTTCGTATCGACTGCATCTCGGCCTCTATTTCAGAAAGTGAGATGGAGAGCTCCTCAATCCTCTTTGCAAGAGCAATCTCATTCTTCTTCCCAGTTTCGACATCATCATGTGCGTTTTGCAATTTCATCAGCATTTCTTCGGCATAGTTTTTCGAGACACCTATCTGGTTCTTCAATTCTTGTATTTTTGATTCGTATTGTTCTCTTATAAACACAATTCGAAGCGATTCCGTTTCCCGCTTCTCAGTTGCCTGATTTCTGCTCTCATTGTCTGTCTTTTCCTTCAGATCCTTTAAGTGGATTGACAGGTTTTTGTACTCCTCTGTTTTTAGGGTTTGTTCTGATAGCCTACGGGTGAGCTCCCTTTGGTTCTCTCTCAAACCACCTAATTCAGTTCTTGATTCGTTCAATCTGCATATGATAGAATGCTGCTCTTCCAATTTAGATCTGAGCACTAGATTCAAAATCTCTGCTTCTTCTTTTGAAAGTCGTAAAAATTCCAATTCCTCTTGAAGCTGCAAAATTTTATTTTCTTGGCTATAACCAACATTTTCAATTTCATTTCTGGATGCATCAAGTTGAGAAAACAGTTCCCGCAACTGACATTGCATGTAGCTCGATTCAGCATCACTCGCAATCAATCCCTCAAGAACGACCAACAACCGGTTTTCAAATTCAGTTTCTTTCTCCCTCTGAATTTCTTCATTGCGCTGTATCAGATGTTGCATTGAAATATTAGCCTTCTCTAACTCCACTATTCTTCCTCTCAGCTTAGTTTTTTCCTCAAAAAACAAAATCATCTCTTTCTCCTTCTCCTCCAGCTTCGCTGCAAGATCACTTGCAGTTAGTTCAAGTTCCTCCCACATTCCCTTTTCCATATGGACATGTTTATCTGCTTCACCCAGATTTAAATTCAAGTTGATTTTCACGTTCTCCAAAATTTCTTTCTTCCTCTCAAGCTCCTCTTTCACACCAGTAGCTTCATGCAGTTTTCGTGTAAGATGGGCACACTCATCCATGGCTTGTTGTAATTCAACTTCAATAAACTCCAATCTTGATAGCAATTCCGAGTTCTCTCTTTCAAACCTCTGAGTGACCTCTTGCATCTCTTGCCGTAGATTTTGGATAACTTCTTCTGAAAAATCCAGCTTGGTTGTGCAATCTTTTAAATCTGCTTCAACCTTTTTATACGAAGTTTCAAATTCAACCTTCCTCTCTTGAATAATCCTCAGCTCATTTTCCAAATTTCTCTTCTCCTCTTCACAAGAAATGAACTTGATTTTAGTTTTCTCAAGCTCCTCCCTGACAATGTCAGAACTCTCCAGTTTCAAAGTAAGATCTCGGCTCTTTCCATCTACTTGCTGTAACTCTCCTTCCAGCAACTCCAACTTCGCCAACAACTCATTGTTAGCCTCTGAGCTGATTTTGATCTTCTCCCTTACCTCCTCTACTTCATTTTCAAGTTTTTCAATAGTCCTGCTCGAGATCTCTAGATTTATTGTGGAAGCTTCTAGATCAGATTCAGACTTCTGTAAGGAAGTTCGAAGAACAACATTTGTTTCTCGTAATACCTCTATCTCGTTTTCCAGGTCGTTCTTCACTTCTTTAGTTCTCTTGAGTTCCTCTTTAACTGTTTCGGACTTCTGCATAATATCCAAGTTCTTGCCCCTCAGTAGCTCTAAATCGGCTTCCAGTGACTCCAATTTAGAAAGGCACTCAGCATTAGTCTTTACAAGTACGTGCTCAGCCTCTGAGCTAATACTGCAGCTCTCTCTCACCTCTATCAACTCTCCCTCCAGCTTTTCAACAGCTTTTGTTGACAACTCTAGCTTTGTGTTGGAAGCTTCTAGATCCGATTCAGCCTTTTTTAATGAATTTTCGATATTGGTTTTCACTTCCTGCAAATTCTTTAAATCACTTTCCAGTGACCTATTAACCTCTTGGCAACTGGAGAGATTCCTTTTAGTCCTCTCCAGTTCTTCACCAATACCATCAGTATCTTGTAGCCTTTGCATGAGATCGCGGATTTCACAGGTGACTTGCTGAAGTTCTACTTCCTTTAACATCCAGTTCCGACAGTAATTTCCTGTTCTCTTGTTCCCGCATAACTTCTATTTCCTGGCTAAGCTTAAACTTCCCAAATACCTCTTGTATCTCAGACTCCGCCTTCATCAGCGAACTCTCAAGGGCAACCTTTGTTTCGAGTAAAACTCGCAACTCATCCTGGAGGGTTGCCTTATCCTCTTCACATTTCAAAAGGCTCATTTGAATCTTTTTAAGCTCTTCTCCCATGATGCTGGACTCTTTCAAATTTTGAACTAAAGACTTCCGCTCATCAGTTACTTGCTGTAACTCCACTTCCAGCAACTTCAATTTTGCCATCAACTCCCCGTTTTCTCTCCGTTGTATTTCTTCAACCTCCAATGTGGCCTTATGCTTCTCTGTCACATCTTGCAACTCTCTCTGGAGGGTCTCGATAACCTCGTTCGAGAAATCCAGTTTTGTTCTAGAAGAATCTAAATCTAACACAGCATCTCTCAACTTCACATCATACTCAAGCTTCATTCTTTCCATCAATTCCCTCTCCTCGTTAAGCTTGTTAATCTTTTCTTTCAGAGCACCATTTTCAGCGTCAAGTTTCCCCTTCTGTGTGCTTTCTTCTATAAACAAGCCCTTCAGGTTATCTCTTTCTTCAGTTAGATCATGCAGTTTGGCCTCCAAAATTCGAATTTGAACTGCTAGATCATCACACTTTGATACATATTTTGCTTCAGTCCCTTTCGAACTTTTGTTTGATTCATGCAACTCCATTTCCAATTCAAGTGTTCTTTTCTTTGCTCTAATAACCCCATCATTTGCACCATTCACAGCTCCAATCAGTAGCTCCGAGAAAAAGTCCAACTGGACCATAGCCACATACATGGCTAGTATCTCATCTTCTGTGTGCGTACTTATCCCAATGCATCTTGAAATTTCATTGCTCCTCTCTTCTTCTAACTCCCCTTTCATATGGATCTGATTATTCGAGTGGGGCCTGCCCAAAGACACCTTTTCCAGGTTTGGATCCGAATTCAAATTTAAGCTGGAATCAGAATGCTCAAACGGTTGCTTAGCTAGGGTTTCATTGGACTCATATATAGACAAGACCTGAAAAGACAGAAGTTCGAGATCCTTCTGTAATCTGTCTACTGCCACGGTGTAGTTCTGCCGTACCCGCTTAAGTGAGTTTTCTGATGCAACTGCCCTTTTCTCTAGCTCTTTGTTAAGAATCTCCAGCCCCTTCTTATCCTCTACAGACCTCACCATCAGGCCATCCATTTCTTCATTCAACTTCTCGATCTGGGACTGGAGAAGAGAAATTGTGTACTGATGGGAGGAGTGATCATCTCTTAGGGTTCCTAATTCCTTGACTGTTTCTTTGTGGCTCTCCTCCAGTTGGTGGATGTACGACTCATAGTACCTCTCCATTTGATTCATTTTTTTCACCAATAGTTCATTTTCAGTTTTTGATTCCTCAAGCTTTTGCAACAACTCACACATTTTTTCTTTCTTTGTTAAGGGGTCATCTTGATTTATCACCCAATCTGATCCATCCCGGGTTCTCAAGCCCTGTTTTAGGTTTCCAATGGCTCGCAAGAGAACCTCAAAATCAGTATCAGCACACATACCCATACATGCTCTGTCTCGGATTTCATGCACCTTATTCTCAACCAGTATTAACAGGCTAGCAGATCCAGTATCCAAAACCTGGCAAGAGGATTTAGCAGATTCCAGTTCACTGATATCCCTCTTCAAGTTAGAACACTCAGCCTTTAAAGATGATACCTCTCTGACAAGGGATTGACCTGAGTCAAGCTCAAGAGCTAGCTGGCGTGCCATAGCCTGGGTCTCAGCCCCGAGCTCATCAGTGATCATCTGCAAAGACTTGGCCTCAGACTTCAACTGGAGAAAAGCTGACTCAGCCACCTCCAGTCTAACCCTTAACCGGTTATTCTCCTCATAAGCAAATGTCAAGTCATTGTTGTCTGAGAAGTCTGAGGCCCAGCCATGAGTCCAGTCATTGCTTCCCTGGGTCGAGAGACGGTTGGGATTCAAGTCGTTTTTTCCGGACTTGTCAAGGCTGTGAGGGAGAGGGAAGAGAGGTATTTCTGTCTTTTCAGCGTGGAGGCTGTCAGAAGTATGGGATGAACCATCAACTCCATCTTCAATTGATTCTGTTGCTTCTTCGACCGAGGGAAGCTCAATGTAACCGGTTTCTCTTAGTCTGGTTCTCACAATCTGTTTTGGTAACAAGCAAAAATAAGAGAACCATTTTTTAAAGTTCCTGCTAGTTGATAGGCAGCAAATTTTGCAGACTAATCAAGAATTTTAGGGAATGGTAGGAAAGAAGAATTATAATATTGGGATTCGTCCATATATATTTTCTTTTAATGTACTTGATTTCTGTTAATATTGGGTGGTCAATACAATGTAACAGTTCTAATTGTCCCGCTTTTCCATGGAGAGACATTGTATATAAGAGGCCAAAAATACTGTACTTAATAAAATACATGTATCTACTAGATATCCGTAAAATTTTGTTATACCTTGTCATCTAAAGAGGGACCTACAATCTCAACGGGCTCACTAATTCCATGACTAGATGCCGCATGAGACCCCTTCACACTTTGTTGCTCAAATTCTCTGCAAGATAGGACCATTTGTTAGGCATTACATTAATTGACATGAAACTTTGAATTTGAACAAGTACTTGTAAGTAGATGATGCCTCCATAAATCACAAAGTTTATGATAATACATGAACAAGTAGATTGCTGAGAACAGATGATGCATTCAGAACTAGGTAAGCAGTAATTTAGGTTAAAGAACTACCTGAAACCAGTCTTGGTAGTCAGGATTTGCACAGTGACCTGGAAGGGAAATGTACCAGGCTCAAACTTAATTAGCTAAGAAAAGAGAAGAACAACCATTTATTTAAGAAAATTCCACAAGAGAAAAGGAGAGATCCTCACATGTAAAATTGTCCCAGAATCACAGCCCTGAAGAGGCAATGCAACAGTGGAGGGCTTCAGGGCATCTACAAACTTGGCTAAGTTTACATCAGCCTCCCCAAGAATACTAGCCCTGGATGAACCCTGTTATTTAAATTTCTAACTTTTTAACTTCAAAACCAAAAGAAACCAATGAATAGTAAATACTAAATAGTTGATGCTGCAGATACTTTGTCCAGAGATGTCCCCATATTTTTTTTTCTTTTCTTTCTTGGTTCATCATCTAACAGTCTACCCCGCAAGTCAAGAGAGTAGGTGTAGAGAAGTGGCAATGGCTCACAGGTGGGTCCGCAGCATTTTTGTTTCATTTAAAGAAAGGACAGCACCCTGTTGGACCCAACTTGTCAGCCAACTAGTACAGTACGGTTCCTTCGACCCAATGAGTTGGTATTGCCAAATTGTAAATTTTTGGCTGCTTTGAATGTTCTATTTTGCTCCTTTCAGATTTCATGGTAGAAAATGTTTGAAAAATATAAATTTACCCATGTCTCTTAAAATCTCAACAAAGAAGTTTCTCTTAATAGAACGAAATATTCTGGCTAATTGGAAGCTAACTCTTTTATCGGAACAATATACAGGTTGGGTCAGAAAGAGGAGTACCATTGCAACAATGAGCTTGTAAAGCTTGTCATCATACTTTTTGGTTCTGACATCCTGAAGGAGCCTAGTGGCTTCATAAATGGGATCAGACCATTTGCAATTGCCATTTCTGACATTGGCTTTGTTTGTCTTGGCAGTTGCTTTTCCTGTCTCAGCTGGGATGAATGACAAAAATAACTTGTCCCATCCTGTCTGCGGTATCTGAAACAAGAATTCGTAAATACCAGTAGGTTCATCAATACATTTAACAAGAATGAACTACATGTCAACCAAAAATTAGTTATGGTTTGTTGATTCCCGTGAAGAGCTTTGTCCAAGTGTGGTCCCAATCAACCTTGTTGTGATACAGAAAAAGGGAAAATAACACAACAATGAGCAAATTCACAAGAACTGGTACACAGTGCAACAATGAGCAAATTCGAATTTACACATGCAAGAAAAGCTATATCATATAAATACTTCTTGCTTTGCATCTAATCACCAAAGCATCAGTTAAAACTTATGTTAATTGAAGCTTATACATTGCTTTTTGTTTATAACAAAAGGTCAAAACTTTTGTATGAGCTCAAACAGGAAGAAAAGAATCTAAAGGGAACAAAAAACAATGTGGAGAGCCATCAACCGAACTGCACAATTAAACTGTTACTAAAGTTCAAACAAACAAAATGAGAAAAGAATTCTAAAAGAACATATAATGGTTACTGCAAAACTACTTTAGAACATTAAATCAGTCTCCAAAAGGCAAACCATGTGCTTAGATAATATTAAGTAAAAGCAATGGGATTAAAGGAAGAACTTACATGGGTAGCATGAAATTGCAATCTAAAAACCACTTTAACTTTTGTCTTTTCAACTTTCCATTTGTGAACCTTTGACATTTTTCTCTAATCAAGCCAATCGGCTGCTATAAAGCAAAACGGGTCTCCTTAATCACCTGTACCCATGTGCAAAGGATGAAGTACAGCTTAGTACCCTACGGAAAAATATTATAGAAAAGAAAATTGTCAATAATTGTACTTTGTTCATCTGAGCATTTTTACTTATTGAAGGAGCCAAGATGCTAAAATATGTAATAGAAGAAAATAGATTATAAATAAAACCTATTTTCTGGAGTTACTGTAATACGTCACACATTCTTACTCAGTGTACATAATAGGTTATGATTTCCCAAAAGATTAAAACATAAAATAAATAGATCAAAAATGCAAGTATTAACTGTTCACAAATGGGACAAAAGCGATTATCAAATCGCTCCCCTTTAGAGAACCTCCGGATTTTTTTTTGCTTAGCGGATAAATCAAAATGATAAGTTTGGACAGAATTTTAAAAATAAATGATTCATTAACCAAAATGAACCTTTGATTGGAGTAAAATCGAAAAGAAAATTGCATACCTCGCAGTATTGAATATCGGTATGAGACTGAAATCAAAATTCGACAAAATCTACATGCAATAGCAATTGATCCGGACTGTAACCAATACCAATACCATCTACAACTAAAATGCAGGTAGAAAGGTATCTCAAAGAAGGGATCTAAACCTCTCCACCAATAGTGACAATACGAGTGAGAGAGAGAGAAAGAGAAAGAGCGAGACGTCGCCATCGTACCTAACACACGAGATCTAGTGCTTCGAGCGCAAGCGAATGTGGCGCGACCGAAGAGCGACAGAGAAGTGACTCGATCAAATTTTTTTTTTTTATTAATTCTTCGGTTTTAGTACTCGATCAAGCAGTAGCTCTACAGAGAGAAATGGGGAGCTCCGGTTGAGAGAGAGAGAGAGAGGAGAGAGAAAATATTTAACAAAAGCGACGTCCCGCCAAATCCCTTTATTATTGAATTAGTTCGGATTTACTGCAAGTTAAGTGGGATTGTGCAAAAAGATCATAGGATACTCCAATACTAGTCTACATACACTAGGCGCTATTTGCAAAGGAGAGTAGGACCAATGTGTCGGTGACTGTCGGTAACCAGGCCTTTGTTTGTGAATTGTATCTTGTTTTTTAATCTGAGCCCACTTTACAGAGACTGATGGAACCGGTTTAGTGATTGCTCCAGAGTCCAGGATCAACCAATAATTTCTTAATCTTTGCGGTCAAGGGAAGGATAGGAAATAAACTCTCCGGTGAAAAGGAAAATGGAGGTACCAAGTCATCTCGCTGACGAATCACGTGCTTCAAATATCTATTTGCTCGTCAAGTCATTATAAGATGGGACGGTCTGGATGAAAAAAGAAAAATAAAGCTGATCCATGTGACGACTGGACATCTATTCCTTGTTTATTTTTTTCTGGTTTTTTATTTATTTTCGAAAAATGATTAATAATTGGTTATCTCTAATTCCTCTGATACCGGAGAAAACTGAGGTAGGAATTGATATATACACTAATACACTTTTACATTCGGCTGTTTGTCGCGCAAGAGCAATAGTAAGAACAATTTCCAAGAATTTGAAGTACCAGAAGTTTCTAAAAGTTGGAAGTTACTGGAGATTTGACTAGTAAAATAAATTGATTGGGGGATTAGACGTGTTGGTATTTTCACAGCTCAGTACTACTGTACTAGTCTGAATCTTTGATATATTCGGCCGTGTACGGCACGAACCACATCCATCTGCGTACTTAATTGGTGAACGGAGTAGGTCCGATGCTTATCGGATTTACTTTTAGGTTCAACGAGCATGATGACCGTCCGATTTAATTAAAGATTTGTACGCACGAACATTGAAACAAATATGCACGAATTTTAAAGCGTTTTGCACGAATCTTTAAACAAATCGACTGTGATTAAACCCGTCGAATGAGAGTAGGTCCGATACCCATCAGACCTACTCTCAAGTGACTTAATTGATATTGCTTTCTTCTAGTTCTAGCTTAAATGTTAAAATATTTGTTTGACGACAGGAAACTAATCAACCCTTACTGTAGTAACCCGTAAGTTATGCTTAAAGCGGAGAAATTTTAAATGGGGCACCCTGTAAATTTTGGGAAAATTTTTTATTGGCAGTAATCAATAGAAAAGAAAGAGACAAATTGTAAGATTACAGTAGTATTTATATTAGTAGTAAGATTGGTAGAATTATATCAAAATCAGTTTGTTTTTTTCTTTTTAATTTTTTTCTAATAAATATTTTTTTTACAAAAATAGATAAAGTATCTTAAAATTTAGATATATCAAAGACATTCCATCTATTTTGTTTGAAAAACTTTTCATATTTTACTAGAAATCAAATATAAAAATTCTCTCCATTTATACATCAGATTAAAAAAAATTAAAATCAGTAGAAATTCTACCGATCTTATTACCAATATAAATATTATTGTCATCTTACCATTTGTCTCTCTTTTTTTATATTAATTACTACCAATAAAAAATTTCCAAATTTTTGAGTATATATGAATATCAGATAATTTAAATTTTAGAGCATCCGTTGTACTCATACGTACCAGTTTCTACATGTCGAGAATCGAGATGAGGTACGGGTCAATTGATGAGGAATCTTTTGGTTCAGCGGTACCAGTAAGTTTTGTGTAAGGGTCAATTGATAAGGAATCTTTTGGTTCAGCGGTACCAGTAAGTTTGTTTTTTCTATAATTTTGCAGTATTAATTGATTTTTCTTCTGCTGAATGATGAGCTCGCTCTACTTTATCTTCAAAGAAAAAAGAGGAATAAAGTCACGCCCAGCTGATATCTAACAGTATTTATTTTTTGGAAATAAATCTACTGTAAATGTAATCCCTTGAAAATAATTATTCCAATCTCAAGCATCATTGATCAATGAAATTTACATAAGAAAAACTTATTTAGTTGAGTTCGCGCATGGAAAAAATTTGAATAGTTGAGATCGGAATAACATGTTCATATTATTCCCAAGGAATAACAGCAGATTTATATTCCTAACTTTTAGTGATGGAAATAAAGCTCCTCAAGCAGGAATAACATTTATCTCTATTACTGAATAAAAAATGAGAACAATTCTAATAAATTAATTAGGCAAAGCTTCACATCTAAGTAGTAAGTACAGGTGCACTTCAATGACACTAATTTCAACACGCACACCTCAAGAAAGAACAATTCAAGTTTTAACGATAGCTATATTACAGTACATCTAGAACATCAAATTTTAAAATCATCTTCATGAAATTGACATCATTAATTTAACAGACAAGAACCAAACAGCAAGTAAAGTGTATTGGATTCATATCACAATCACTCAATTGTCACGCATTATATACCATCCGAATCTGCCACAGAGAACCCGAAATACTCTGTGGCTTTGCATTGGATGCACAACCGATCCAAAAGAGAAAGCACGTGGGACTGCCAATGAACAGTGTCATCATGCTTCGCCGTGTAAGCGGAACCAACTCCGCTACTCTCCAAATAAGAGAGTAGGACTCTGCTTTTTTAAACCGAACCGTTCATCTGTGTTGAGATTCGTGCATGAAAAAATTCAACGGTTCGAATTAGAAAAGCAGGGTCCTGCTCTCCTATTTGAAGAGCAGCGGAGTCAGATCCGTAAACGGATTCGCATCATCGCATGTTAGGCCTTAGTTTGATTTTTGCTTAAAGCAAGGAATAAGAAATTTATTCTTCACTCACGAGTTGAATAGTGAGTGAATATAAATAAATTACGGTGGAATAAGTTGGATAAGAAATGACTTTAAGGAGGAATGAATTAATCTATCTTGAGATAAATAAGAAGTTTATTCTTTATTATTATTATTATTACTATTGATACAACTTTTTAATTTAAAACCTTATGTACTTTTAGTATCTAAATTAGATATTGTTACTTTGTAATTTTAATTTAGTTATAATTTTATTTAATATATTTTTTTAATATTCAGTTGTATTTTTGTCTACGAAATATTGCACTAATGGAATATTACGGCAAAACTATAACAACTATAATTTTTATTTTTAATTAGTTTGTAATTAAAAATTATTAATTGCTATCAAATGCGTAAGGCAAAATAATGGACCAAATAGATATAAATATTTGTTACATAAAAATACACCATATTAATCAGATTGTCATATTAAATACAACAATATATATTTTCTAAACAACTCACGCATAAAATGCAACAATATACAATAATTCAACAATTATTTTAAGACATGACTTAAGTAACAAGCTCTAAACTAACAAAAATAGTTTAAGTCATGACTTAACTCAAAGTCACAATCCAATCCCCATGTTTGGTTCCGAAATTTTTATTTATAACATAGTTAAAAAAAAAAATAAACCAAATAACCATCGTTTCTGAGAATTTCGATTTTCACCACGACCGCACCGACATTCTGCAGACCCATTTCAACGGGGCCGCAGATTACCGATGCGGACCCATTTTTTTTTCAAACTTTGAGATATCTCATTTAAATCAGATAGAAAAGATATCTCATTTGAATCATGTGGACTTTGATGGTCTCGGGTTATGTGGCGGGGCACGCATAACAAAAAAAATATTAAAAAACCAAAGAATTTGAGATATCTCATACAGAGATACACGTGGTGCCTCTCAGAATACACATAAAATCTCATATTATCTCTCCTGTTGGTCAAATCCAAATTGAGATCTTTCCTTCCTGCTACCTTAGACTACATTCCACGAAGAGACAATAAAACGCCAAAAAGAAAAATGGGTCTGCACCGGCATTCTGCGGCCTAGCTGAAATGGGTCCGCAGAATGCCAGTGCAGCCGTGGTAGAAATCTAATTGCCCATAATCGATGGTTATTTGGTTTATTCTTTTTTTAACAATGTTAGAAATCGATGTTTGGTTGTGGCCTAAAGGGTGGAATAAGGGATTTATTCCTCGTTATTCCACCAAACGAGCATTAATTGAGCCGGACTAAAATGGCATAAGCCGATCTTTAGGCCGGCCTAAATTAAACAACCTCACATGGTAGTTTAATTTTATTGCACGTCATGGCCTAACTCGAATGATTATAATAATATATTATGAGTATATAATAGTATATTATTATTAGTATATTATTATTATATTATTATTAGTATATAATTATATAAGAATATCTTATATTGTTAATATATTAAATAATTATTATAATAATATTATATAATTAGTATCTTATTATTAATAATTAACTAACTATCTTAAGCCATGATCTAACTTTAGTTCTCCACCAATTCTAACCAAACAAGAAATACCTTAAGCCATGATTTAATTTTAGACCTCAACCAAATATAAATAATTTAGACCGGTCTAAATTAGAAACAATTTAGACCTTTTTAGCTTTAATCC
>JAJGRW010001181.1:56273-175433 GCA_025461045.1 Carex parvula | reverse complement strand
AAAGAATGGAGCTAGCCGTTGCTGACATTGGAGTCTTTAAATAATTAGGGTAATTTGATGGATTTTTCCACGAAATATTTGTTGAAAAAAGTTAATTTTAAAATGAAATGATTTTTATTAAAAAAATTACATACAGTAAATTTGAAAAAAAATATATATATTAAATATATTTAAAACTCTAAAACATTATAATAAAAAAAACAATACATTAATTAGTTGGTTATCTGCATGATAATATCGGCAGAGTAATACAAGAGTTGTATTATAATAAAATTTCATAATACCTTAAACACATGAAACACTTTTAAATAAGAAGGGTAGCAAGGATACATGAGTTCTTTGAACAAATAAGTACAAACTAAAAGAAATATTCACAAAATGGTTAATAGTGGATTACGTAGCATTGTCAGAAGTTTTTATCCAAACACTTTATAATGTATAGAGAGGAGCGTTTCAATGCCACAAGAATTTGAGGTCGTAAATCTTAAAATTGAAATGTTGAACCTAAATCGTTGATCTTGTTCGTTTTTATAATAGACACATATACATAAAATTTTATGTACTTTGAAATTTATTTTATACTCGATCAAGTGGTCAAAAATAAATGCATTAACATAAATCTACTTGATCGAAAAATAATGCATTAACATAAATCTATCGTAGTAAACTAAATTGTAATTAGCCCCGTAAAAAAAAATTAAATTATTGTTGAAGGAACAGAAAACCAGCCTAATTATCTCATAATTAGCTACACTAAACATCTTCATGTTGTGATTTTTTAAGCAAAATAATCTGATAATGTTATGATGTAATTATGACGTCATAAGGTATTCATTCATTTTACGGAGATTTCTTTTTAAATCTCCATGATTCTATCGAGCATCTACATTCCTAAAACTATTAGAGTTTCTAATTAGAGATGACAGTTTCTAATTCAATTTCAAGGATGTGAAAGAATTTCTTATTTAGCAACTATGCAGGAAATTTCTTATTAAGAAATTATTTATAAACTCCATATTGGTCAAATGATTGGCTCAAATTTTTTTTAATTTATTACTGATGTGTGCTTAATAGAAACTCTAAAATTAATTTCAGGAATGTGAAGAAACTGTAGAGATCTTAATTTTTAAAAAGTAATTAACAGTTACTTATAAACTCATTTGAGTTGCTGGGATGTAGATGTTCGAAAAAAGTAAATAAAAATATGGAGAATTTTGTATATACCACTCAAAAACTGTGAAATTACGTATTTACCATCCAAATTTCTGTAATTACGTATTTACCATCTAAAAGTGATTCTAATAACTCACATATTTACCCAATCAATTAAAAAATGAGATTAATTAAGTTTAATATCACATAAAATATATAATAATTATTTAGTCTCTTCTCTTTGCTTTGCCCCTTCATCTTCTGCACACAGAGTTCCCTCTCGTCTTTTTTTGCATAATTTTCCCCTGCTTTGCCTGAACTTCCTCATCTCGTGCTCTCCACTGAACCTCAAGAGAAAGGGGGTAGCAGACTCGGAGATTAGACAACTCCAGCTTGATTGTCTAAAACAAGGTAACCCCTACACTTTTTCCAACATAACAACTTGCACTGAATACGACGCTAATATCACTAACCCATTATCAAAGTAGTAACTGAGTTGAGAATCTGTGTTTTGTTACTGACTTAGTTTCGCATATATGTTTTTAAAGTATAAAGGACAACGGATCTAAGGAAAGAAAGATAGTGTGCTAAGTTAATCCTTGATTAATTATAGTTTAAAGAATATTGTACATAATTAATATGAGTTTTGGGTATATTTCATATATACTAAAGTTATATTGGGTAAATATGTGAGTTATTAGATTTTTAGATGGTAAATACGTAATTACAAAAATTTGGATAGTAAATATATAATTTCACAATTTTTGAGTGGTATATATGAAATTCTCCCTAGAAAATAGGTACTGGGCTCCAAGATTTTGGTTACGCATATGAGGTCAGAATAGTGTTTGGTTGGGATTCTGTTTTCTATACCTTTGCAATCATCCACCTTTCACTATAAAAATGTTTTTCTCTACCTTTATCATATAGTTATGTAAGCAATAATGTTTAGTTAAACAAAGAAGAATCTTTAACCATAATGAAATACGTAACTACCATATTGAGTTTATGTATGAAGATAATAGGAACTCGTAAGTTCTTGCTCTTTGTGCAATTCAAAATTAACTAAACTTCCTCACAAATAAAACTATAAATAAATAAAGAAAGAAAAACAAAAATGTTAAATCCAAATATATAGGAAATCATGATATCCATTCTTTCGTACTCCAATATGTTTTGATGCCTTTTTATAGAAATTATATTGATATTAATTACACAGTAACTCAAATGTACTTTAGTAGCGTCTAATGCATATTTAAGAAGTATTCGGAAGCAATCACAATTTTAAAATTAAAAGGTGGTATGGGATTAAGAGGAATTAAAAGGAAGTACGTATTCCTTTCATTTTAAATTTAAATTTCGGAGGATATTTTCATTAAAAATAAATAAATTGGAAACAATTCAGAGAATAATAATTACAAAGAGATATGAAGTTCTAACTTAATAAAGCTGCTAAAAATATCAAAAACAACGACAATTTAAATTAGGAAGAATACACATTTCTTGCTTGAAGTATGTTTGGTACATTTCCATATATAGCTGGGGCATACAATAGACTAATAGACTAATGGACTAATAGTCCACTCTTCAGCCGACGAAATGATGAAAATAAAAAATACAAACAAAAATGCATAGAAAATAAATCAGTACCGACACCTGCACGTCTATTTCACAATATTAATGAATCACTGAAAGCGCATTTATTACGCGATCTAAACCATGGCTTAAAAATTTAAAAGCTCATTTAAATCACAATGCAAATGTGTCGTGATTTCTGATCCCTGACCCACACAGACCGTCCATCAGTTCCATCCCATGATCGGACCGCTCCTCTCTACCGACACCCACTTGAACAAATTATTATATAGACACAGTCCACAGTTGATTAAATAAACCTTCTTACAATACATCCAGCACAGAACTTCCTAAGAAAGAAATTGCCTTATTAATCTAAATCGTTAATGTAGACCGAGTCCGTGTATAAAGAAAACATTTTCTTCTCCATTTAGAACCTACACGTGCACTCATACCTCAAGAGAGAGAAGCATCCAATGAGGTTTTGCCGCGTGGACCCCTTACCAAGCGGCGCTCATTTGTCTTTCTTCCACCAAGTCAGAGGAGTCACTGGTCACCGCTAGTTAGGCCGTGGAACTCTTATCTTAACCGTACGTTGATGTTTCCTGCGTTGTGAACGGTTCACATCCAACAGTCACGATTTCTTTTTCCTCGTTGTTGCTTGTTTTTCTTTTTGAGCTAACAAACGCCAATTATTATGTTTCATGTTTGATTACAGAGGAGGGTTCAAATGCCTCCATTTTTCATGCCTCCACCATGCCTCCATTTTTAAAAACTTTAATAACTCAAAATTTAAAACTAAAAAATCAAAATAAAACCGTTGGATATGATTACATCATTTTATCTATGCAGGTGTAAAAAATTATGACATTTTAATTTTGTTTTGGTTGTCATCAAGAGCTTGCAAAAAAATGTATTAATGTGGATAATTTCTAGACGTTGATTTTTCAACTTATTGATTCACATAAAACAAAATTAAAATGTGATAATTTTTTATGAGCACATAAATAAAATGATGTAGATCATATCCAACGGTTTTATTTTGATTTTTTTAGTTTTAAATTTTGAGTTATTAAGTTTTTAAAAATGGAGGCATGGTGGAGGCATGAAAAATGGAGGCATTTGAACCCTCCTCTTGATTATATACTACAGTAGTCAAACTATGCACTTAATGCACGGGGTCAATTTATTTTGGCCAATTAGGTAGACTGTTAATTGCTACGACTTGTGATATTTTTTGTTGACTTCTATACTCGGTCATTTGAAGGATGATGTTAATATTATGCAAAATCATTCCTACAATCCTACTAATAGATTCAATCCATATAATAAGATTCCGTAAACTCTTCGCCATAAAAGCTAATAAATATATTAATGAATGTTAAATGAGGCCGCTCTCTTGATAAATACAAGACAATTTTTATCTTCCTAAAAGGACAAGCGCACGAGAGTTTAGTGTTCAATTATTAAGACAATTTAATCCTTACCTGTATAGATTGAGGGCTTCTTGAAACTTCTTAAAGATTGAAAACTTAAAATGAATGATAACTTAGTATGTACTGTATATTGTTGATTGAAATTTGTATTTAATTAAACCACTCGTACGCTTCTTTTGTTTTCATCCACGTAGTTACAGGATGATATTTATATTTTATTACAACATTGATGATAAATTTCCTATTTCGTTTCTACATGTTATTCAGAGAGATACATCAGTAGAAACTCAAATAACATGTTGAAAACATCATACTCTACTTCATAACATCCGAAATTTTTATTTATACCATAATAAAAAAAACCCTGACTTTAGAGAAATTCTAAAACTACCCAGGCCGCCAAGCCAATCTGCAACTCCAAAAACAGGGGCCACCAAATGAATCTGCAGACCTATTTTAAGCCCCAAAGTTTGATTGTATAATATTTGTTTAATAATTTTCAGAAATAGAAACAACACAATAATTTCTATATTTACTAGCAGTGACTTTTGAATCGGGATCAATAATTTAGATAAGTATTTTATTTTTTTTTCAGTAACACACCAAGAAAAAGTTTAACTTTTTGTACAACCGGAAAATCCTGCCTGAAAATGTTTCGGAGTCCTTCTAGTACATCTAAATTATAAGATGTTTTATCTATTTATTTAATTTTCTTTCTAACATATTTAAATTATTAATTATTCTTTCTATTTCTAAAAATTATAAATAATTATGAGGTTTGTTGGGTCCGCATATTCATTTGGCGCCTCCAGTTTTTGCCGCAGATTAGCTTGACGGCCTGGGTGTTTTTAAAAATCTCCCAAATCATGGTTTTTTGTTTTATTTTTTTTTAGGGAATATGGTATAAATAAAAATTTCGGACATAACATTTATGGAATTATTTAGTATTTGAAATTAACATTAGACTTGCGATCTCAATTTTGACAAAGGAATTCAATATGATAGATTGCAGTGAAACAAATTAAGCGTAAAAAATTGGGAACCAACTCCGCTGCTCGCCAAATAGGCGAGCAGGACCCTGCTATTCTAAATTGAACCGTTCATCTGTGTTGAGATCCGTGCATGAAAAAAATTCAACGGTCTGATTTTGAATAGCAGGGTCCTGCTCGCCTATTTGGCGAGCAGCGGAGTCGGATCCAAAAAATTGAACAATGTTCATTCATATAGCATTTTCCCACATGTAAGAATTAATGTGAATATCTTTGTAATTATTCACTTTTGCTTCTTCTTTTTTTATCAAATTATTCACTTTTGCTTTTAAGCAAAGATAGCGAGCTCCTTTTCCGGATTACATCCCCTCTCTATTTCTTTTCGGTTAGAACTTAGAAGGAAGATGCGAGAGACTGGTTAAACATTTTTTTTATGAGCTTGTTATATTCTGAAACAATCTATTTGGAAGCACTTTGTGTTAACACAGAAAAGAACCAAGCAACCGAGGTACCTTACCTCCTAACAACTTCTCATTTCTGTGTTTTGTGACCTAACATCTAAGGCACATCTTCTTTGAAGTTACTAAATTATTGTAGTACATTGAATAGCATTTTTTTTTTAACTTCAAGCTAAATGAAAGCGAATTATTATGTCTCAACCTGTGATTATAATACCATAGTGTTATATTTTTTTTAACTAGTCAAACTTTGCACTTGTAGTACACGCTCATTTTATTCTGGCCAATCAAGTGGATTGTGAACTGTTTTTGACTTTTGATATTGTTTTGTTGACTGATAAAATGAACTAAATTTTGGAGGAGGGTGTTAAAATATGCAGCAATACATTTATAGGAGAATAAATCAATGTATAATTAAGCATGAATTCATTTTCATAGCATTTAATTAAGAAAAAATATTGTGCACAATTTATTCCCATTAATCAATTCAATCTGTACGAGATATTCTATATATGCTCTTCGCCATAAAAGTCAATAAATAAAGTAAATAAATCCTTACCAATTTGTCAGCCAAATCAATCCTTACCATCTAGAAAAGGGGCATTTCAAAATTTTGAAATGGCCGAAAACTTGAAATGGACATTCTAGCTGTTCAATTTTTTATAATATAGTAGAGATTATGTATTTGCTTGAAATTTGAATTTAATTAAACACCTGGTAGGCTGGTATGATGATTTCTCTA
This sequence comes from Carex parvula, assembly GCA_025461045.1. Taxonomy (NCBI): domain Eukaryota; kingdom Viridiplantae; phylum Streptophyta; class Magnoliopsida; order Poales; family Cyperaceae; genus Carex; species Carex parvula. The sequence continues at coordinate 169,081 of JAJGRW010001181.1, read as the reverse complement.
TTTCGTTTCTGCAGGTCATTCAGAGATACATTAAGATACATTAATTAGTAGAATCTAAAGTGTACGTGTTTAAAATATTTTAACCCACTGCATAACATTTAACACTGCCCCGTACCGATCGATGTCCGTCCATCTCGCGAACAGTGACATAAAAAAAATACTGGACCTTGCCAATGCCAACTATAGTCTGCTGGAAGGAAATACGAAATTACAAATCTTAACAGGTACACGAATGCAAAATAGCAGCTTTTAACCAAGTATGGAGCAACCGTGGCGAGTCGGCATTGAGCTGAAATTCGCTGACTCGCGGTTAGCGTGAGCTCAGCGGGGGTGAAACAGAAGGAAGCGAATCCGTCGGTGAGGTTAAATAAAAGATATGCTGCTTATATAAGCGAATCGAGGCCAGAGAGAGAAACAGGTTGGACTCTCTCTTACCTTCCCTTCCCTGAGAGCCCACCTCCTTTCCCTCCACCGCTCACCGCGCTCACCGCTCTCCGCTCACCGCTCACCGATGGGTGATTCCAGCGGTTCTGTTTCCATAGACGTCGAGCGCATCTCCTTTGGCGGACAGGTTTCTCTTCGTTTCTCCCCGCTCTTTCTCTTTCGGTTTCTCTTTTCCCCTTTGTATTGTTTGTTTTCTGTATGGAGTCTGGGATCTTGTGAGGCTCCGTTACCTCTCTATTTCGTTCAAATTTTCATGTCTAAGGTTGCATCGACGCTGAAATGTGAAATTTCCTTTTCATTTAGTTTAGTTTATTAGCTAGCTAAAGTATTGAATTATTATATGGATGAAATTCATCAGATTACAAGCTCAGCTTAATACCTGACCTCCATGTGCCAAATTTGCATTGGGTGGAATAAATGTGACTAGAATTGATTTTGTTTACACCTGAAAGAAAGAATGCCCTATTTTCCTTTTTCTCTTTTTGTTTCAATTGGATGCTAAACGTTAAATTTTATTAATTAATGCAGGAGCATCACATTCAAACAAACTACGGCCCCGTTTCAGTGGCTGTGTATGGAGATCAAGACAAGCTGGCTTTAATCACATATCCTGATGTAGCTTTAAATTGTAAGTTCTTTTTTTAAGCACCATATAATCTTAATTTTGCTATTTCCATGATTAATTATATATTGTTCGTTGAGCAGATATGTCTTGTTTCCAAGGATTACTATTTTGTCCAGAGGCTGCCTCTTTACTTCTTCACAACTTTTGTATCTATCACATAAGTCCTCCGGGGCATGAGGTCCGTAAATTTCCATCTTTTCGTAATAGGCAAAATTTCATCAATTTTACTAAAGTGATTATTTATTAATGTACTCTGCCAATAATTATTACAGTTAGGAGCAGCTCCAATTCCATCAGATTATCCTGTGTTGAGTGTTGATGACCTAGCCGACCAAATTGCGGATGTACTTGATTATTTCGGGTAATTGATTTTTATTCTTTCATAACATCTTATTTCTACTGTTAGAATCCTTAAAATGTCAATTTAGCTCTTGAAGAGGAAACTTAGGTGAAACTCTGACATTGAATTTCTGTGTACCAGAATTTTAAGGGAAAGTGAAAGATGGATTTTTTTTTTTGGCCTTTTTGAAAGGCTAGGTTTCATATGTTTTATGTTTTGAAAGGTTCTTTAATAATGTATGCTTGACCTTTTGTTTTCTGTGTTTGCTTTGTTTTTTCTTTAGGTTGGGGTCGGTTATGTGCATGGGAGTTACAGCTGGGGCTTATATTCTTACTCTTTTTGCGGTAAAATACTTATTTAAGCCAGCTTCACTTGCACTTCCAATTTTGGTTTCCTCCGTATTAATTATCATAAAAACTAACTGTTTAATTACTTTTTAATACAGTCAAAATACAGGCATCGGGTTCATGGTCTAATACTTGTCTCTCCTCTATGTAAAGCTCCTTCCTGGACAGAATGGCTGTATAACAAAGTATGTATACATATCCCTATATCTATATTATTTAGTTACTCGACAAAACTGTTTTATGTATAGTGCATTCTATTTCTCTAACTGGATCTATAAACCAATGCAATTTGCAGGTAATGTCAAATCTTCTTTACTATTATGGTATGTCTGGCTTAATCATGGAGTGCCTACTTCAGAGATACTTCAGCAAGGTACTACACTAAAATCTCAATTGTTTGCCCCCTCTTTGGCCGTTTTACCTCTTTATCTTAATCTTTTTGTTTCAACACAGGAGGTACGCGGTAATTCACAAGTTCCTGAATCCGAAATAGTCCAAGCTTGTAAAAGTGTAAGTGCTCTATAACCTTTTACTCTTGATAAAATGTATTCAATTATAAAGTTTTTATGTATAGAGAGGGGAGCACAATTTTGATAATTCTCATGACATAGCAGTTGTTACAAGAGAGATATGGCACTAATGTTTGGCAGTTCCTTCAATCAATGAACGGGTAAGTACATTGTTGTATTTTCCATGTATTTCAAAATTTTCCCGTATGTTTGTAAGTGCAACTAAACAACAGCTGTTGTTGGTTTTGTAGGAGACGGGACTTGACAGAATCATTGAAAAAGCTAGAATGCAGAACACTTATATTTGTTGGAGGGAACTCCCCTTTTCATGCAGAGTCCATCCACATGACCTCTAAACTCGATCCAAGATATAGCGCCTTAGTTGAGGTAACTTCTATTTACATCTTAATTTGGGAGCTTAATTGTACTTCTATCTTAGTTAAAGATGAGTATTTTATTATATTGTACACATCGCAAGCTGTGAGAGCAAAATCAGATAAATAAGATGGGTATATGAACTTTAGCTTCAACTGGTGTCCAGGTACAGGCATGTGGATCCCTGGTGACAGAGGAACAACCGCATGCAATGGTGATACCACTTGAGTATTTCCTGATGGGATATGGGTTGTACCGGCCGTCCCAGTGGACCAGCAGCCCACGGAGCCCACTCAGCCCTCATTGTATTTCTCCTGAGCTTCTCTCTCCTGAGAGCATGGGAATCAAGCTCAAGCCAATCAAGACCCGCATTTCACTCCAGGTTTAAGTAAAAAGAAAATCTCGAAAAAAGAAAGAAAAATGGAGAAAAGGGGTAATTCATTTTTGTGTCTACTGATATATGTGGATTAAATAACCCAATTTTGATGTGGATAAGTGTAATTTGTTAATTAATTTGGGTACGGGAGGAGATACAGGGGGTTGGGTGAGATTCGGGTTCAATTTGTTCTGTTTTTTCTTTGTTTTTTGTTTTTCATTTTTTTTTTGTGTAGAGATTACACCTGTAAATTCCATTGTTTATTTACAAACTGACGAATTAAGGAAAAAAAAAGAGCAATAACAATGATGATTAATTATGTTTATGATGAGGGGCGGCAGATGTGCTGTCTTCTATCACTCGCAACTTGTCCATTTTTTTTATTTTTGTACCCGTCCTTTTAGATAATTATGGGTTTGTTGTGACACTTGAAACCTGTGGTGATGATCCTTGTGACTATATGTAAAGCGTTATTTGCGGAATAATTCAAAAGGACAATAAAATGATTGTTGCTTCTTCTTGGTGCAAATGTTATGCGCCATGAATTTTTACCAACATTAACTTATTATTGCTGATTTTAAAATCAAGGACGTGTTGGTCCCCCGAGACGTACTACATTTTCCCTCTTTTTGATTAAATTATAACAGGCGCTCTTCTTTTGTTTCGCACCAAAAGTTATTCAGTAGCAATATTGCAAAAGTTTATAAATCATTACAAACACTGATTTGGAAGAAATAAAAAAGAAACTCTATTTACACGTCAAATTTAATTATTTTCCACCGTAAGGTAGCTGGTTCAATGTCAACGCAAAAAGTTCATATTTTTCTTGTAATTTTCTCCTGCAAATATGTTGAAGTCTGTTTGGACAGATTTGAACTATCTGAAGTTCAGTTTGATCTAAAAGAAGGCGGCCTTCAAATATAAATCAACACCTGTCGTTAATAATCTGCAAAATCCTACACATCTACATGAACAGCAGCAATTTATTTTGTTTATTCTTTACCTAAAAGTTCCTTTTCAGAGGTAGGTGAAGTGCCCGCGATATTATTAATTAATCGTAATTGAAAACAAAAAGGTTTTATTATCGCTGAAACATTCAGTCAGACAGATTTCATTACAGCTAATTGGTTCAAACACGTCAATTCGGATTAAATTGTGCGACTTCTCCGTTGTCATTTGTTTCAGGTGCCCCATATTTTGTTTATAGTGATGGGCCTGTTGTACCAGAACAGCGCTTTACGACCCCACCTATGAGTGGCTTGTTATACATATCTCTGTAACAGAATAACAGTATTTAAAAGGTTGTATCATGATTTTTTTTTTTCTTTTTTTGTGATATCGTTCTCATGATTTACCTTCATTTATTTATTTGTGATGGAATGCCCGGAAACAGTATCTTTATGAGTTGGCAAGCGTGCTTTTTTGGCATTGGCTTGTTCCCTCTGACCTAGGTTATGGATGGTTTTTTTTAGGCACTTGACAGCCTAGCCAAGGTGGATTTTTTTAGGTAGCTATTTTTGTCTTGAGTTCATACATTGTAGGTTGCTGTACAAGTCCAGTTGTGTAGATAGGGACCTCACAGCTTTTTTATTTTTTTGGCAATATGAATATTAATTTGAAAATAAAGGGTAAGATTATGGTATTCTTTATGCATTATAAGGAATTATAATTTTATTACGGTTCTTTTAGACACCTTCAAAGAAATCGTAGCAATACAACTATTTATTTAACTTCTTTCCATTCTAATAATCATGTCACATAAATCTAAAAATTAAATGAACTTAGCATTGCAACAAGGTGAGGATAATATAGTGTTAGCGGGGATCTCAAAATGATTGGCGTGATATGTGAGGTGACACAATAGTAAAGGTTATACGCCCATCGCGTTATGTATTTAGAATACGAAGTGTAAGAGTTAATAAGCCTGAATGGAACCATAGCATTGCAATTCTATGTTCCTTTAATTTTAGAATTTTTCGTGACATGATTGCCGTAATAGAAAAAAATTAAAGTGACCGTAGCATTACCTCGCTTTTCTTAGAAAAAAAAAAAAAATTGTGGCAATACTATGGTTTTTTTAGTGTATTGAAAAAATCATGCAATCATACATGTTTTTTATAAATAAAATTTTGAATCATAAAATAAAAAAAGAACTGTTCACAGCTTTCAGCGCCTTCTGAAATTTCAAAAAGTTTTTGTTTATGGGTTTTGTATTGTTATTTGAAAAAAAAAAATTCTTATGACAGATCACAGATGTTTATACCGGAATGATACTTGTGCGTTGAACAAGTTTGCAGCTGTTTATATTAATTAATAGAGTAACCCAAATTAGGAGGAACATAGTATCCAGTAAAACTTATCAGGCTCAAAGACAACTGGGTTTGAACTATTGGGTCTTTTATGTGCTCTACATAATGTGAAATATAATACCTGCATTTCTTATCTGCGGGTCACTCAGTAAAATCAGCACGTCTAGAACTTAATTTGGTACCCTCAAATGATTTAATTCATAAAATGATCATATACAAGTGTTATAATTATTTCGAATGCTATGAGAAAATCTCATTTTACTTCTTTTATGGATATTCGAAATTTGGGGTGAAACTCTGTATGCTTCTATTTATTTTAAAAATACAGATATGTCCTTGTAACCTTCAAATTTGAGTTGTTTCTTGTGGCTCCAATTCATAGCTAGACTTCTTTAATCCTCTACCTTTTTATGAAACCAGATCCTAGAAAATGGGGAAATAAAAATTCAGAAAAATATACAATGTAATATTAGATGGAGGAATATACAGTAATAATGATGTTGTTGGTAATGATGATAATGAGACAATAATGATGGTAATAATAATAACAACAACAACTTTTAATACAGCATGTCAAAAAAAGTGGGAGAGTCGTGTATATTTTGTGCTTCAAGTAAAAGGAAAATGTCAATCTTGTGATTTGAGGATTTCTTTTTAAAAACATTAGAGCATCGCTCATTTTGATTCCTGATTTCAATCAAACTCTGACGCAATTCATTGAGGCTTTGGATAATCCAATCCATTACAGATTAATCCAACGCCCCATGATGATGCTCCCCTACCACCCGGACCCACAGTCGTACCAGGCTTGTGACTGTTCCCAAGCTGGCGCAATAAATACCACGAAACCACCCCAGCTACATGAGATACAATTAATAAATCTAGACCGTTCTGTTGACTCTGACACGAATCTCAAAATAGATCTTTATAGTCATAATTGGCACTGAATTCTCATAGCCTCAGGTATATGAGGGGATGCGGATTCTAAATACCACTCCCCTGATAGAATGTTGACGCTGTGGGTGAGTATTTCTGTGGTACTCTGCTGGAATGAAAATTATTTTGGTGTCTATTTGAATTATAGAGAAATCTGTTTTAAATCGTGCAAGATTAAGTAGGATGATGCAAATCTCATTCTACACGGTACGATACCGCCCTATCTTTTTTTTTGAAAAATTCCATCGCAGCAGCTGCAATGATGTATGCAGTAGCAAAATGGTGCGCACCAGCACAATTGTTCAAACTTACACAATACTTCATGCATGGCACCAACAGTGCCCCTACACACTAACAAAGAAGCAAAAAAGAAAATTTGCAACTAACAAGATCAAATAAACCTATCAATCTCAAACTAATCAAACGATGTACAAAACTTTGTCCACATGAAGGAATTCAGGCCTGATCAGTTTTAACGAGACAGATTAAAAGATTAGCAAAGAACTAACAGAATTAAAATTCATTCTGGTTTGTAATAGATGGTTCGAATTTAATCTAAGAAAATAAGATACCTGAACAGCTTATTGGCCTTTTAGGAAGATAGATTTAAGTGCAAAGTGTTAAGTGCTCTTACTTGAGAAAAGAATACATGACTGCTTTCGTGACAAGCATTTATTGTTATTTATCTGGCCAATCAAATTTTAGAAGTAACATGACATACCTGTGAATAAATTCTTATTATGAGGTTTAATGTGAAAGGGAGTATTCAAAACTCTCCTGAAAAAATTAGGTCTTTTTGGCAACTTCCCTGATTAGTACGGCAAGGAGAGACCAATAAATCTTTATAGTTTGAATTGCAACAATTTTCTTTTCGATTCGAAAATAATTTCAAAGTTGGCCAACAAGATGTTCACACCTCTCAATTTCGGATTACAAAGGTGTAACGTGGAGATCATTAGTTTAATTATAATAAATCAAAATAAAGAAACTGGTGGGGTGGGGCTCATAGATCAATTTTTTTCTTAGTTATCGAATACACATAACTAAATCTTATTGTTTTTCTTTTATCAATATTTGGTAAACATTAAATAATGGTTGAATAGAAAAGTATTCGGTTCTTCAATTATATTGGACTATACAAATGGAGACTTAGTCATGAATGGCAATATGCAAATAACAATAATTTATAAAATTGTATAATCTGAAAGATTCTTCTGTAAAAAAAATACATTGTATCTGATTTTTTTTATTTATGGTGAGTTCTTTTCTTGGGTTTCCACATTATTAGAATAATTTCATGTTGATGCATTTGATATAGACAGAAACCCAGAAAAATTTTAGTTACCACCTCAAACTTTCAAAATTCACATCTTACCACTATTTTCATTTTTAAGAAACAGTGATAAAGTGCGAATTTTGAAAGTTTAAGGGGTAACTAAAAAAGTTTCGGGACAGAAACTTGACAATTTCATTCGCGGATCTCTTTGCTATATATCTTCCTCTTTTCTCGACTTGCTTGAGCTGCTTTATTTAATTTGCTAGGTAAGGCTCAATCATAAACTGCATTGTGAGAAAGGAAAAAAAAAACATGGTATCAGGAATTAATACTTCCTAAGTAGATTCTACCCAATGGTTTTCCTTCAGCAATTAGGCTTGAGTCTTATTAGTTTTCACTATGTTACATATATTCTATACATGGAATCATGGTTTTAACTACTAAATGCATAAATAAAAGCAAATTAGGAATAAAAATGTACATTTATCGGTTTGTCAAACACGACTGACGAGGAACTGAAATGATATAGTTCCAGTAGTGTTGTTGTTAGCCGGAATGAATTTTGACGTGTCATCACAATCGACTAAGTTCGAGTCTGGTTTTATATGAAGCTGCTGAAGGAGCAATTTCTCAAGCTCGGAATGATTGCTCCATCCATGTATCTCAGCTTTCATGGCATGAATGTTGTCATGGATAAGCCTCCATAAAGGATAGTCTTTTCTAGGCATGACAATGTCCTCTGTTTTCAACTTAAGGGAAGGACAGTAATCTCCTTTGCCGTCACCTACATAAATGAGGCGTGGTCTTTCTTTGTTTGATGGAGAGTCTCGGATTTTCTCAATCACATTGCCCTGCTTGTAGTTTTAGTTTAGTCAGTTCACAAATGTATAAATGAAAAGGGTAGACTTGATTAACGGCTGACATCCATGCAAAATTGCTGATGTATATCAAATTATATAGACTTGCAACAAAGGATTTCACTAATTGTCGGAATGTCTTCTTTTACTTTTCACAAATTACAGGCCAAATCTTAATTAATTGATATGATGTACCATATAATAAATTTATAGTAACATTGTCCTAGCCACTAGATCAAATTTGTAGTAATTATATATTTGTTAAACTATTTCGGTTGAAAGTCTGGCAATAAATTATTACAATGTCCTTTGTTGCATATTTATATATGAATGATAATTCAAACCTTCCCAGAGTAAATTCATTAAAATTGATCCGTTCATGTTCTGCGGGAACATTTCAAATGTTTGTTTTTTCATACATAAACTTGATCTTAATCAGATGAAACCCTCCCATTCAATACGGCTTATACTTAACCCTCATTATTTTTTAAAATATTAATATCTAAAATAAAACATATTATGTTGATAGTTCTTGTGGTTATCAATGAATATGCCCGTTGTTTAATTCGTGGAATATCCTCTGAGATATACACGATAAAATTGAGTCAAATCCCCCATTGGCGCACCACTTGGGCCATACATCAGGCCTACACCCAAAGTCCATAAAACAGTACAGGACCAATGTCTCCAGGTATAAGAAAGATGTCAAGGACTTTTTTATCAGAAAAAAAAAAAGGATACTGAGTACTCTCAAGTGATGTCTTTAATGTTGACATCTTAAATAGTATTTCATAGTATAATGCTTCTGTTTAGTTGGCTAAATTGATGTATGGTTGGATATTTGGTTATGTTTTGTATTGGTTGCTAGTTGAAACATGTAGGATCGTTATCTTTTAGTTTATCCATTGGTACAGAATTGTGGTACCATGTAGAACAATTAGTTTCTAATAAAACAGGTGGTACCGACTACTCTCTGGGCTACCGGTAACCACTATTTGAAATAAATAAAAAGTACGTACCGAGTTTAATCTGGGCTTAATTGGGTTGCGATCTGATTATTACATTAACAGGAAACGAAATTAGGTACCTTGCACAAGTTTGGTGGACAGAGCTTACAACCATGAGAGGAAACAGTGAAGTCATGATAAGGTGAAATGGTGAGCTTCCTTTCTCCATGTACACAGCTCGGATTTGTGTATATTTTTGTGAAGCAATCCATAAGTCCATGATGTTTCAACACAGTTTCAATGAAAAATGTGTTGGCATCGCTCAGTATCCTCAGATCACACCTGATTTGGAGAAAGGAAGGTCCATAACAAAATTTTATTTGTCTGATCATATAGGATTTCAAAATAAAGCTAATATATATACATATGAAGGTGCCATATATTATTTGAGCATATATATATATACCCAAGAGCATGAGCAGACTTTATAGCTGAAATTGTGTGCGGTGACAAGGGAATTTTCTTCAAGCTTCTCTCCACCTCGTCTATGGACCTCCCTTGTGCATGGAGTTCTTCCATCATTCCAATCTGCAAAATTTTAACTAATTAACGGATATGTAATTATATTATACTATACATGTACTAATGCAATGCAAATTTTATTGTTATGATTATTATTGTTGGTAGTAGTAGTAGAATTAGTACTACTAGTGTTGTTGCTGTTTGCAGCAGGATTGAAAATATATATGCAAAAGGAAAAGAAATAATATTCTACTACAAGAATGTATCTTAATTTTTAAAATTGTTACAGCAGCGGCATTCCATGGCATGGACTTGAGTAGGTCATCAAAGAGAGCGGCGCCTCCAAGATCATCAGCAACCCAAATATCGCTATCACAATCTATTATCGTATCATCAAAGTCGAAAACAATCATGGTTCGTGCCATTAATCTTAAATTGTCCAAAGTACAAATAGTGAAGAATGAATAATATCTGATTAGATGAAGTAAGATGAGAAATTTATCTGTGATATATAAGAGCTTGTGGTTGCAGTGATAAATAGAGAGTGAGTTTTATACGTCATGATCATAAATTGAGTATGAAATTCTGCCTTAAGTGGGTGTTTTTAAAAGGTTAGTGGAATCCTATGTTACATGGTGTTATTCTTGGTCTAGATCATCTCCAATCAATACAGGCATTGTAGAGGAGTCAGTTCGATCTCAAAATGTAGTCAACTTGACAGCTGATGTAAAATTAGTATTTAATCTAGTAATTAAGTAATCCTTTATGTGAAATATTATATAACAAAAATGCAAGGGGGACCCTCTTGATATCAATATTTGTACTATATATGGAGGGAGCGTTGCGCACTAATCTTTAGAGAATCAAACAGGTCCCCGATTTTATTGAAGAGATTGAACAACAACTGCAATACGCTTAGCAATCGTTATTAGTCTTTACATTTGAGCTTTTTGTTTTTTTACTTCTTTCATTTAACTTGATTCAGCTCAAGTGTCTTGAGCAAATTGTTTTTTCTTTCACGTAAATATTGTAGTTACAAAATTCTTGTAGCTTCGACTATTAATGAAAGGACATAACCTCTATTTTTCTCAAAATAAATACATATTCAAAATCCAATTAGAAGAATTCATATGAAATTTTTGAAGTTAGTAAGTTTGTCCCTTGTCTTGATCTAAAAAAAAAGGCAGTTGATGAAATACCTGACCAAGAGTTTTAAAAACCTAAACAACAATATTCTTGATTTTTGAAAGTTGAACAATTCTATGTTTATTTTCTAAACGCAAAAGGTTTTGACTAAACTCTTGCATTCATACAGCTAAAAAGATTTCCAGCATAGAAACAAGCAGATCGAATACAAAGCAGTGAATGCATGCATTAGTCCAGTACGACTTCTGAACATATGAGTGTAGAAACTTCATTTGAAAACTTAAAATTTCCAATATATTTGCTTAAATCCTCCATTCGTGATATTTGAAATTATGAGGGTTAATATGGAATTATATTCTTAATTGTTGGTAATTATTTGGCTATTAAGTACCTTTTTTGTTTAATAATACTTTTACGTTACTACAGTTCATCGCATCTTTTGCATGCGTTTATTAATTCATTTCTATTTAACCTTCGCTGATTAAATAAGAATCTAAAAAGATTATCCTATTACTATATTCTCTCGCCTCTCTGTGTGTATGTAGGGCTGTCAAAAAAGCTCGCGGCTCGTGGCTCGCTCGTGACTCGTCTCTAGCTCGCTCGGTAGTGGACCGAGCTGTTAACGAGCCAGCTCGGTTGAGGCTCGGGCCAAAATAAACGAGCTGAGCCAGGGGTCAGCTCGGCTCGTTAAGCTACAGTGGATTTAGGGTTTAGCCCCGTATAATTTCAAGTCCAGTCTCATTTTCAAAGGCGCAATTATGCAAAATTGATGTATTTTCGGTTTGGGAAGAAATAATATGGGCTTCAGTTGCTTGAAGATGTGCCTGCTGGACGATTTCTTAAATTTTTTGAATGAGCTTTCTTATTTTTTATTTTTGAATTTGTATAATAACAACCCAATAAAGCCCAACGAGCCAGCTCGTCAGCTCGCGAGCTAGCTCGGGCTGGCTTGTCACAAGCTGAGCCAAGACTTTTGGCTCGGGACCCCTAGGTCCGGCTCGCTCGGTTCAGGCTCGGGCCAGAATTAACGAGCTGAGCCAAGGCCCAGCTCGGCCCGAGCCAGCTCGTTTACAACCCTATGTGTATGTATCCGAAAAGAAAAAAAAAAAACATTTTTGCATATACCCCCTTCTATTACTCCATCAAAGAAAAGAAATAGATAATATATTTTTCTTTACTCTTCCTCTTTTGATCACTTCACATCAATTGATTAAATTCTAATCTATGCTGGATAATTGTAAATTAAGTTATTGTTAGTCGTTTTCATGGTCGTGTTATGAGGAGTGACAATCCCGATTATCTTGGTGACGATTCCAAGCCTTACACAATCCGGATAATTCTTAAGAACAGAATATGCTTAAGGATATGCTTAAGGACGGTGCTTCGCACAATCCGAATAATTCTATTTCAATTTCATTTATTTTAATTAATTTCTTCACTACCCGAATTTCTGAAAATTAAATACAACAATTAATGAGTTCATAAAATAAGCGTAGAGTTGTTAAACTTTTAAGACTAAAGATTTTGGGGGTGTTCTGCAAGGGTATTAGGATTAACTCGAATCTCTGCTAAGGAGATTATGTTTGGTTGTCTTAAGGAGACTTAAGTTGTAGGTTAAAGTTAAGGTGGCTTAATTTAAAAAAAAAAAAAAAGAGGATCGACAAAATTTGACTAATAACCATATAGTTTTTTTTTTGCAATATTTGTGTGATCAAATTCATCCACCTTCGCTGATATTGGTAATCTAAGAAGGGAGGGAGACTTTCAGTAATTTTGTTCGCTGGAGAACGGAGAAAGTCGCTTAATATTTTTATATTTACTTCTTTGAAACAGAACCTGTACCAGTCTCTTAAATCATATTCGCATAACGGGATAAAAGATTCTAAGGTATATCCAGTAGTATCTCCTCTGGTAGGACCTCAGCTGTGTTCCTTTGTGGCTCTATTTAACTTGGCTTTTGTAGTAGCATCATGCTTCATGCACTCATTAATTAGTATTTAGTAACAATTTGATGGTTCATATTAATCCACTTGAGACTACTCTGGAATAGCAACAACAGAACTAAAAAGATGAATGCGCTATGATTTTTCTTTTCAATTCGTTTTCATTCTCTTTTTATTTCCTTTTGTTCTATAGCATACCAATTACAGAGTGACTTGTGACGACACAAGCACTAGATGTCATGACTTGTCCTTCAATACTGACATAGGATATCAATATGTGCTTGAGTTATCCTATTAAATCATAGAATATATGGTTGCTACCAAGGCTCCAACATTCAGTGTTCCGAGACTACAGGCTAGTGAAGTAGTGATGAAGTACTTTTTTGGTGACTTTGTGCTTTCTTAGGTGCCTGATAAATTATTAAAACCAATAAGCATAATTTCTTCTTTAACTAATTAATGCATGTTAGCTTGCCAGCTTTTTCTTCTAGAAGGCAGGCACAGAACAAAGTAAATAACAAGGGATTGATTTCCCTTTTAGAATTCTTTGGGCTCAATGGCTGATAAAAGAACCAATGAAAAGTCTTCCTTAGAGACTACATCGAAGCCCACAACGGCCCATTTTATCAAGCCATTTTCAAATTTCGTGTAAATCTGATTTTTTTTTCATATAATCTGGACTACACCTCGAAATATTATATGTTTGAAAATGATGACTACTTTCAATCTGTTGAAAGTTCTTCGGACGTCACTGAATATTTTTTTGGTTGAAAACCCGTAGGCAATTGCATTGATCTAATGATTTATAAAGTAGTTATTACATAAATTTTTTATTTAAATTAAAAAGTATAAAAACCTATACATTGAGCTACTTGTAAAGTCATTAACTTTTTTTTCTTATATGTATTAAAGTTGAATATTAAATTAAATTGATTACAACGATCCGACTAGGCTGGTAAGAGGGACTTGGACTCCTGCATGATCTTGTTGGAGTTTTTGCGTATTTTGGTGTATTTTAAGGGTAATTAACTAATTATGGATTGTTTTGATGTGGTTGACAAAGGTGAAGCTATGCTAAGGTTTTGTGGCGGTTTTTGGTGGCAATTAAGTAGAGATGGTTAAAGAGTGTTTTGGCGGTCGAACTAGATGTGTATGCGGCTTAGAGCATCTAAATAACTGTTAACTGCTTTTAAGAAATTATAGACTTTGGAGTTTCTAAATGTCCACATTTCTGAAACTAATTTTAGAGTTTCTAATAAGCCACATCATCAGTAAATTAAACTAATTTTAGCGAATACAGGCCAATCGTTTTGCCACGTCAGTTTATAAATTATTTATTAATAAGAAATTATTGAGCAAAATGGCTAAATAAGAAATTCATCTACATCCCTGGAACTGATTTAGCAATTTCCACGTCATATTAGACACTCTAATAGTTTTAGAGATGCAGATGCTCTAGAGCATAGCAACAGTTCTTAATTTTAGAATTATTTGATTAGTTGTAAATTCTTAGTTTGAATATAATATTAATAAAATTCTGGAATATATATAATATATAATATATATATATATATATATATATATATATATATATATATATATATATATATATCATATTGATATTTATAAGATAAAAAAAAACAATCTTAATAATATTGAAAAAAATATTGAATGAAAAAGTGTATTGTCCGTAATACTATTCAACAATTCAAAAATAGTTCTCAAAGATACTGCAAAATGATGAAGGCCGGAGAAGTCATGGATTTTTATCATGCTTTGTAGCATGATCATACTTCGCGTGAAATGATTTAGGAACGAGTTACTTAAAAAATGAATTACCAAAGCATGAATAGGAAACACCCAAAAAAAACCGAAATTTTTATTAATAGGAAATTAAATAAAAAACTATCGACAATGGGGAAGGGTTTCGGGGAATTCGTGATATAGAAAAAACGTGATAGTCCATAATGATCAGGAGACGTTAGAGACGTTATAGACCATCACGGGCAGCTTAGCGAAAATGGCTTCTCTAATTAATGCAATTAAACTGGACATTGTGGAGTATCACGGCCTGCTGTACACGAAAAAAAAAAAATATGGCCGTTGTTGTCTATCACGGCCGTGTAACTAGTGTGTTAAATTGAGAATTCACATCGAGTGCGATAGCTGAGGTGCAATAAATTTGCTTTTTTTTTTTTCAATGAAACTGGAGAGTAGCCTGGCCTCCAATGATTAGGATATGCGCTATGTTGTAAGGAGATGAAAATCTGTCACGCGTTTAATAGTCAACCACGCATCGCTGAATTCATATTTCCTGAGTTAACTCAAATTTTAGTCAAAATCAGAACCGGCTATACCTGGCCATGATAGATAACAACGGCCAGATTTTTTCTTTTCGCGTAAAGCAAACTGTGATACTCCACAACGCCCGGTTTAATTCCGTTAATTAGAAATAAGCCGTTTTCGCTAAAATGCCCATGATGGTCTATAACATCCCGGGAATGTTATGGACTATCACATCTTTTCCTATATCACGAATTTTCCCGAAACCCTTCTCCATTGTCTCCATTGTCCATATTTTCTTATTTAATTTCCTATTAATAAAAATTTCAAATCATGAATAGGAACAAAAATGATTGGTTTTCTGTTTACTGTACAGCTTTTTTGTTGTTTCACCAAAGTCAATCGGAATTTAATCATTGGTTGTAAACCATTATTAGCCTACACCCATCCATTTGTCACATCTCCTAATAACACCTTGAACTTATCATGTTTATTATAGGAAAACAAATCCTTAGTGATTGAACTAGAGTAAAGAACTAGCTCATCAATTTTTGGGTGTTGTTAATAACATGACAAAACATTGGTCCTTGTTTGCAAATGTGCAAATTGAGAGTAGCTTGTAAAACAAGTACCTACATTTAGATTGCTTGATTACTAACTTGATCTTGTAAACCTAACTTCCATGTTATGTCATGTCGAGACCAAACCAATCCAAATATCCCTTGGACATACTTAGGCATTGAAATGTCTAGCTCCGCGCTACATGGACCCATCACCCATTCCCCTTTTGGGTTTGTGTGCAACCAAAATCTAAAGTCCTTAATAGCCCCAAATTTAAAATAGTGATCCAATGGGGCCTCTCTGTGTTTCTGACAATGATAACTGTCTGTTACCTCTCTTACTCTGTATGCTTTCCAATGAAAATATAATATTTTCTACTTTGGGATCGATGTTATGTTATATATACACCGTGTCTTTTGCAACTCAAGCAAACAAAAAGAAGCAAAAAGACTTCGGTAGGAGAACTGTATATTTTGCTCTGAAGTTTTGAGTTTTCATCCTTACATTTTTCTATAGCAAGCTCCTCTGGTTTTCCTCCTTTCAGAAGGCTCTTCTTTCTGTCTATTTTAAGCTTTAATGCGCGTCAAGAGGTAGATATTTTCTCACAACTCATAAAAAAATACTTTTTCCAGAATTATATTTATATTCTCTATATTGCATTTCATGAATTTATCATAATAGCAAGATTTAATTATGTTATATTTCAACACCTAGAAATGTTGATATTCTTTTTTTATTTGTTACTTGTTTTTTTATTTTATTTTTCTGCAATAGATCCATCTAGATGATTAATAATTTATTTTCTTAACACCTCGGTAGCATCTGCCAAGATTAATACATATATATACACAATTCATTTTCTTGGTACCATACTAACTGGGGCCATTTCGTGCCAAATTTATTGTCAGAGAAGATTGAATGTGGCTGCAGTTAGGTTGTATTTATTTCAAAGGAGAAATTTCATGTATATCCCTTACAAACTTCAAATTACGTATTTTCTCATCTAAAATTCAAAATTTCAAAAGCTCACAAATTTTTTTCTATTATAACTCATTTTAAATTTATAAAGTTGTCATTTTACCCTTAATTTAAAAATAAAAATAGGTAGTATGTGTAGAAAAATGTTTGGTCATCTAATTAGCCAGTTTCCTAGGGCAAATGGAACATATTCTTACTCGTGACATGCACACGTGCGTATGCCTAAATGTCACTATGTATGCGTCACAAGTAGAGAAATAAACCATTTACCCTCAGAAATCGACAATTAGATGATTGGATATTTTTCTTACACATATTACATATTTTTGTTTTTTTTTTAATAAGGGATAAAATGAGATCTTTAAAACTTAAAATGAGCTTTAATAGAAAAGTCAATAAAGTTAGATAAATTTTTGAGTTTTTGAAATTTGAAGGAAAAATAAGATATTATAAATTTTAGACGGAAATTTACGTAATTTCAAAGTCTTTGAGGGGTATACAGGAAACTCCCCCTTATTCGAAGGCCTTCATACGGGTCATTTTAAATTAGCTTCGTTAATTTGTCTTGCTATCTTGCAATGAATTAATATAGCGCTTTCATGCAAGAAAATAAAATATTATTTGGTCTCTCCTATCAGTGTTAAACTACAGAACAACACTTATATTAATTTTCAAGCTTTTAAAAAAAACTTTTCCTTTATTCATCTTGTTACATGCTCCAAAAAGAGAAATTATCTTTTATTACTAGTTCGAACTTTATTTTTCATATTAGTTTAAGCTTGGTAGTGACATTGCATGGACATTCTTTTGACATGTCACAATGTAATATCAAATTGCTAATGGTTTTGATTTAAAAAAAGCAAGACAGGAAAATATCATCATAGATTTTGCAACTTAATGTCATTCTGATTTGTGATCAACAGTAGAGACTTTTTATTTCCTGCTGCTTATAAATATCTGTTGACTGTATGTTTTACAAATAACCCGATTTCTTCTAATTTTCTTTTCAGGTTCGATAAATTAACTCGGCCCGCATTTGAAATTTGACCTGCTTGTAATGGAGAACTTTCTCATGACAAACAATTGCACAAGTAATGAAATGATATGTGTGCCTCCACATTTTGTTTGTGGGGATATCTTTGAATTCTCCGGTCTTATCGGTATCCTGCCAGCTGAAAATTTGGCCGGAACTCTACTTCCTGCAACTCCAGAATTCAATATACCTTGCGGTGCATCAAGCTTGCAAGGAGACATCACTACCCATAGTTCGTATGCGACAACTACAGTTGATTGTGACTTTAAAGATGACGAGTGGAACTATACAACGATTAATTCACCATGTCACTATTCAGCAAACTTTGGTTCGGTCGCGTCTAACTCAAACTTTTGCTCCCCATTTACTGTCTTAACACACAGAAATGAGCCATTACTTGATCCTGGTTCTGACCAATGCTCAGAGATATGCGGCTCTAACATAACTCATTTTTCCAATGCGCCTTGTTACAGCATGTGCAAGGGCCCATTAAATCCATATCATACTTCAAATACGGTAATGCAACAGAAGTATCTACATGTGATGCGAGAAATACTATTCAACGTAGCGAGCTATGCTGTGGGCGATTTAAGCAAGACAGACAGTAGGGGTCTTCAGAGTGAGACAAAGGTACCTTCGGTTTCACCTATATACAGGGAAGAGATGCAGATCTCTTCTTGTGATAATGTGGTCATTTTCAGGGCCTCAACAGTTGGCCAAACCAGTCCTGATGAATGTGATGCGATGAAGGAAAACCTAGTGGAGATGCTTAAGATGGTATTTCTATTGTTTTGTCTAATTTTATCCAAAAATTCCAAATTATTCTTCTTGTTACCAGCGCACGCTGGAAGTAGAACTGCCAAAACTGTACAAGTATGAGATTGGTTTTTCACTGTAACTTGTCTTGGGTACATATATCTGGAGTTATTGTGCGGCATTGTGATGTGCCGGCACCACTTAGCTATTAAAAAATGTTTGTTAGTTTCATAAAAAATTGACAGCAGAAAAACGTCAAAAGAAAGCAAAAACAAAAGAAGTAAGAGAACAAATTAAGTTGGGACCAAAATGCAAATGTTTGCAAGTGAAAACTGAAGTTTCTACCAATGTTAAATTTTCTTGATGACAGGACAGTACTTGTTGGTGCCAGTCTATACTACCCAGAAATAGGACCATATTTCATCAAAAAAAAGAAATCATCAAAAAAAAGAAATAGGACCATCTGCTTTACAATTTTTTACTAATCCAGTTTCCATTTTCTTGGTAAATACATGTAGATAGACCAGAAGTACAGATTGTGTTTAGACCAGATGCAAGGGGTTGTCTCAGAGTTTCAGTGCAAACTTGACATGGATCTAGAAGAAAACATTTGTGCCCGTTTTGCTCATCACGCGGTCTCTTTTCGTTACAAGAACTTGAGGGACAAAATCTCTGGTGAAATCCTTTTACTATCAAAAAAGGATAATGTAACGGATTGCCCAAGTGAGAGGCAGAAAGATTTTGAGTCATTATTTCTTCAAAAACAATGGGAGATGCAAAGGATAAAAAGGGCTGAGCAGTCATGCTGGCGGTCACAGAGAGGCTTGCCTGAGAAATCCGTCTCGGTTTTACGCAAATGGATGTTTCAGAATTTCCTTTGCCCGTGAGAGAAATTATTTTCAACTTGTAAATTATATCATGATTTTAGTTTATTTATGTAGAATCGTTAATTTGGTTTTGTTTCAGGTACCCGAAGGACCATGAAAAGGATTTACTGGCCACGAAAAGTGGCCTGACTAGAAATCAGGTAATTTTGTTTGTCGTAATCTCTTACGTTCCGTTTAAAATAAATTCCAGTTAAGTAGTTCTGGGGTACTGTGTGCTTGCTTACATTTAAAAATATAACCTTGCAGATCGTGGATCTTTGAATTAACACAAGTCATGCTTTCCTTTTTCTTTGGAAAAACTTGGTGTAAATAATAGTGCACGAGAATATAACTTTTTTTTTTTATTTTGAATATTTGTTAAACTTTTTTATGACTGTGATCTGATGTTAGGTATCCAATTGGTTCATTAATGCTCGAGTACGGTTATGGAAGCCAATGATAGAGCAGATGTACTCCGAACTCCACAAAACTAGTCAACAATATGATGAGTCGGCTACCAATGAGTGTGGGTTTTGTGGATTTTAATTAATATGTTCTTTTCCAATGAACACATGATATTTGTATACTTCTCACTGATTTAGCAGTTACCAGTTCAGCTTTACTGTTATATTGCTATAAGCTTTTGAGAAGAAAAAAAGTCCATTTGTAACATACCAAGCATCTAGTACTATTGTAATGCAAGCATCCTTTTTCAATGTTGTAAGATTTGATTATGAAAGTATTTTTTTTCTCAAAAGAACCATAAAATGTGTGCCTTAGAGATTCTTGAACAGTAAAATGATAAAAAATTAGGTTGCCGAGCATTTATGAAACATATGTTACCAAAGAATTTTTATCTTGAACAATAGTTTGTTTACAATTAATGAATACCGTATGAACAGTACAGAGACAAGAACAATTGAAAGACTAAAGGTATTTGGATTTTTTTTAATTTTGTAAACTTTTCCCTACTGCCTCTTGTAATGTGACCAATACTCAGCTACAAGTTTTGCAAAGGCTGAATCTTTGTTTGCCATCAAGTTAGGAGGTGTGTCGTACTCTATGAGTTTCCCTGAAAACAGAAAAATATGCGCTTCAGAATATAAACAAAAGTCTGCAACTGGGGGACCCACTTGTCGTATTCTATGTGCTGGTAGATAGTCCAGACACGTAAAAGAACCTACAATTAATTGTTTTTCTAGGCAAATTATATTTGCATCTCTACAAAACCTACAAGTACATGTATATGTTCTACAGAACAAGAGATATCATGGATACAGCACCATAATCACCCAAGTACAGATGTCACAGTTCTTACAAAATAATATACTTGCTCATTTAGTTTTTGGAGGAGTAAAGTTCTTTTGCAAGGGTCATACATGATAGCTCACAAACTTTTCAAGCGCATTGAGGATGTCTTGGTGTGGTCCAGAAAGGTTCTTCATAATATTTCTCATTTATGCAGGGGTGTACATGATATTTTGAGGGTTTGCAGTAATACCCATGGAATTGAGCCTTTCTATATAAACAAGTGGTAGTTTCATACCATAAGATAGAACCAACACCATGTCGCTCTCAGTAACAGTTGGGACCCGGTGTGCGATAGTTATGACTGTGCATCCTGAGAACTCCTCCTTTATAACTTGTTGTAAGACAGCGTCAGTGGCAGAATCGATCGAGGCCGTTGCCTCATCCAGCACGAGAATCTTGTTCCTTCTTAGGAGAACTCGGCCCAGGCAGAACAGCTGCCGCTGGCCCACACTCCAGTTCTCCCCTTCATCAGTCACTGAAACAAGGATGGCATGTCAGGCTAAGCACAAGGGACCCCATTTTGTGCCATTGGACAACTGAGCCGATTAATGGAAAAAAAAGGAACAAACAAAAGGGTAATTTTGGTATTTAATTATTGACAACCACAGGAGAGTGTTTTTTTAAATAGTCGATAAATAAATCTCACCCAGTGAATCCAGTTGTAGAGGAAGGCAGCTAATGGTTTTCTTCAATTGACACTTCTCCAAAGCCTGTACAATGGAATTCATTTTCAAAATCAAATCTATCAGTAGTATAAAAACATTACAATAGTTGTATAGACTAAACATTTCTGGAATGCGAACACCATACAGGTTTGTTTAATGTTGGATAGTATTAATTACTTGTTTTTTTTATTGTAATAAAATTATGTCGTAGTTTCCCGGTCTAAGAGTCCGCGAGTATTGGTCTCGCGACTGACGGCTCATTGTATAAGGGCACCACAACAAGGGTAGCAGTAATAGAGAAATCCGTTTGTATTATAAAAATATCAAAAGGGCATCAAGTTATATTTTTCAAGACTTCATCATTGGGATATTATCAGTAAATGCCCTCGGATATAGGGTGAAATCCAGAACAGAAAGGGGTCCTGATGACCTTTCCCCATTAAAATCAGGCAAAGCCAAACCATGCCAATTGACTTCTGGCACAGATTCCTAATGCACCTTTTCCGTCCAGCAGACAGTTGTGGCACTAACAACTTGAAACAAGAAACATGTAACAAAATATGAATAACAAAAGAAAGAAGAAGATTAAGTACCTTCCAGATTTCAGCATCGGAGTGGGACCCAAGAGGGTCGATGTTAGATCTGACGGTGCCTCTGAAAAGAGTGGGCTCTTGAGGGATGATGCTGAGCTTGCTCCTGAGATCCCTGAGCCCAATTGTGCAGATATCCCAGCCATCGATCAGAATTCTTCCAGTGGTGGGGTCCACCAGCCGAAAGAGAGTGCTCAGCAGAGTTGTCTTCCCGCTGCCAGTTCGCCCCACCACCCCCACCTTCTTTCCTGCAGCAAATGTGCATGTGATGCCCTTCAGTACATACGGTGCATTTTCTCGGTACTTCACCTGTTCATTGTTTTACAGTGGAAATGATGACAATAAGATGCTTTTGCCAAAATGTTTGGTACTTGACATGTGATGCCATTCTAGATATTTGCAAATAAGATTTAACTGGTAGATTAGTGTTATTGAGAGGATATAGTTCACTCGATTAGTAAATATTGACAAACTTGTTCCCACTCATCATTTTTCAAAGGCAGAATTGAAACAGAGTCTGTATAAGCTACTTCAGCTGTTGGAATTTTTGGTTCATAGGAACTAATTATGTATCAGTTTAATTGAGTGAATGTGATAAAGGTTGGGACAGGTCTTTCTTTGCTTAATTGCTCAACTGTACCTTAATTGGTGTGTTATTTGCAAATAACCCACTAAATATTGGGTGTATATTGCAACTACAAAAAGTGTTCAGTGTTGCTTGCAAATATGAAAAATAAAGGTCTAATTTGCTACATACCCATAATCAAATTGCCTTTCTGATTGTGTCAAACTATAGGTAATTAGAAACATGATAATATCATGATGTTGCTGTTGCAGAGGACAATTGCCCCTTCCATTTTTCTCTGCTGACCCAGAACACAATATTAGTCAAGAAACTGTTGAGTCAAACAGACTAACCCTTTTCAAATGACTAATAGAAACCTGCACTATTATTTATATAAGCCGTTCCATAATTATGCATGGTGATTTGAAATTGGAAGCACCAAAGAAGTTTGTTTCTATTTGCAAAAATGAATAAGGACTTCAAATAACTAGAAGAACGTTACATACATGGAGATTTTCCAAATCTATTCTTCCTTCAGCCGGCCATATAGAAGGCGGTCGATTATTAACAATTATGGCAGGGGGTTCTGGAGGAATGTTCATGAATTGCTTTATTCTCTCTACCGATATAATATAATTCTCCAAATTGGAATAGAATCGTGTCAGATTGGCTTGTGCTGATGAGAGAGTCAGGGCATACGAAAGAGACAGGCCCATGAAACCTACACTCAAACAAACAAAATATCAAGTGAATATGAAACTAGACATACAAGTTAAACAAGAGCACTTAATTTTCCAAAATTGGGTGCAGAGGTCATGCTTAGAGGATATAATTTAGTTTTTATCTGTAATAGGCATATATGAGATGTCACTTAAATTGCAGGAGTATGGAACTGTGGTTTTGTCAGGCTCTTGTTCCATAAGGGAAAAGTAGTGAAACAAAATTAAATGAACGGGGAGATACCTGCTGAAATAACTCCCTCAGGAAGCAGAATAAGAAAAACAGCAGAAGCAATAATTAACAAAATTTGAAGGGCCTCCACGCGAAGTAATACCCATTCGAGAGCTGCATTGGTATGGAAGAAAAGTGAGGCATCAGTATCTATAAGCCTCATGTTCGTATGGACAAACTTCTCCACCATGCTGAAAGCCCGTACTGTCACTGCACCAAGCATGGATTCAGCTGCATAATTCATGACTGGTGCCTTTGTCGTACCATTTATTCTCACAAGCTCCCTTGCAGAAGCTATGTAATACCTCTTCAAAAAATAAAAGGAGGTCTTATTTCACATATAGTTTTAAGAAAAATCCAATAGTCAGGTACAAATCCTGATAGTAGGTAAAAATCAAGCACCCTCTCCTCTGACACTAACCTGGATGTATACAATTAGTACAATTGCGGGAATTGCAATTATTACAAGTTCCCAAGTAACCGCCGTCATAATGATAAGAGTTGCCAGGACTTCAATTGT
This sequence comes from Carex parvula, assembly GCA_025461045.1. NCBI lineage: Eukaryota > Viridiplantae > Streptophyta > Magnoliopsida > Poales > Cyperaceae > Carex > Carex parvula. The sequence goes on along the minus strand of JAJGRW010001181.1, from coordinate 145,050 downwards.
TCCAGAAATTACGAATGTCAGCGTGTAAGGTATATCAAAGTCAAGCGTGCTCATATCAGACGATGCCTGAAATTTATTAATTTTAGAGAGAGGAAATGACATCATAACAGGTAAAGAAGCAGCATCCTTGGTAACCAAAAATAAAAGAAGAATAAAATTGTTACCCTGGTCATGATTCTTCCAGAAGGAGTTGAGTCGAAGAACAGCATTGGTGCACCAAAGACTGAGTTCATGAAACCCTTGAAGAACTCCATTGATGCCTTCACCCCAAGATTAGCCGCAAGAAGGCTCCTGATGTATGCGAACAAGCAACTCAAGGTGGACATGCCTGAATATACACCTACTGCAACTCCACTTGCAAACTGCCCAGACTGCACCGCAATCGCTAGCCAGTACGTGGCCACACATTGTAAAGTGACAAAAATGCACTGGCATAATACAACCGATGCAAGAAGGTACCAAGCACGCGATACTGAGAAGTAATCCAGGTACGGTCTCAGGCCAAGGTTTCCTGTTTCTGTTTTCTCTTCTTCTGTGAGTTGAATCGAGGAAATGGGGTTGTTTGGAGTTGTGATTTCGCACTCACTATTTTGCTTCACAGGTTTTGGTGCAATGGTTTCTTGGGAGGAACTTTGTGTATTGAGAGTTGTGATGGAAGAGGTGTGTGCGTTGACAAGTTGCTCGAATGCTGTACCAGCCTGGAGAAGTTGGTCGTAGTTTCCTTCTTGTGTAACTTGTCCATTCTCCATTACCTAGAGAGGCAGTGTACAATTATTTTCATTAGTCCCATTTTAAAAGAATTCTTGTTGGATTCATTGCCAACTTCGTTGGATTTAATGCCAACATTGAGCATATATGTAATCTAATTATGAATTGTTTACTGTCATATATGGTTATCAATTAAAGTGATCAAATAAGATAATAGACAATCAATATATTCATTACAATGTGGTCCATAAATATGTAGAACAATTTAGGCAAAGATCAAATCATTAATTGACTGATTCTGAGATTTGCAATTTAGAAAACTGTCATTTAATAGAATTGTGTGGGCCACACGGATATCAATGTGACCGCATAGATTATGATGCGACAACACGGTTTTCTATGCAGTCGCACAAAATACTTTTTTCAAGTTGGCAAATAACTAGATAGGTTACTATATATAAGGATTAGTCCGCAAGGCACAAGATAACACAGAAAAACATAGAAACAGAATAGACGTTTTTCTCTTTAGAAAAATACAGCTCTGTGTGCTTTCTCTTCTACTTCCAGCATCAAAGAATAAAGAAGAGAAATACATTAGAAAATTTGGAGAGAATTTCTCAAGGGCTATATCTTGCTTTCTTGGAAGACTTGATCCACAACCATATGACGAAAAAGCGAGAAGGGTTTCTTGCCATTGAAGACTTGTCTCATGCTCACGGAGACGGCTATTCCTCTACCAAAATTTTGGATATTCCATGACAAATGACATGGAATCAGGTATTATGTTCCGCACTTCTGATTTATGTTTTACATTTTTTTGACACAGACGGTCCTTAAGTTAAGGTGGGGACCTGTTTCTCCTTCCCGGGGTGTAAGTTTCTCCTTCCCGGGGTGTAAGTGTTTAACCCCTAGATGAGATGTAATTATTTGATCTCTAGATAAGGCATAATTGTTTGGCCTTTATGATTCCCCAACAATTCTGTGTTCTGAAAATAGAAAGTTAACTTGATATAAACTTAAAATAAAGTAGAACTTGATATGAACTTAATGCTTACCAATATTCTATCTACTTTGGCAAGAAACTCAACCTGATGAGTTACCAGAATAACAGTCTTGTTCTCTAGAGCAGACATTACACAGTCCTGGAATTATTGCACAAAAGGACACAAAATTACATAAAAAAGGGTTTATTAATCACAAGAAACCTACAACAAGCATTCTTTTGATCGATCATAAAAACATTATCCGAAAAGTTAAGTGAAAGATGATACTAGGATGCATCGTTGACAGATATATATTGTATCTAGGAAAAACAAAATTACATAGAATCCTAAAATTACTACATTGGCAGGTCCAATCCGGTGAATCCAACCAATTATATTTTCAGAGAAAGTAATAATGATCTGATCCATACTATTGGCAGCGCTAAAAATTAGCATATCCGTGTTTACCAGTTGCATCTCAGGACTAGTCACATATTTTGGAAGTTCTTCTTTTTTCATGTTAACAACATCAAGTGAATATTGACATACACACTGCATCATACTGAATGGGTTTAAGGTTTAGTGCACTCACATGAAAAAGGATTGCACCGGTGTGTGCATCAACAGCACTGAATGGGTCATCTAACAAATAGATATCAGCATCATGGTACACAGCTCTGGCCAGTTGGATTCTCTGCCTCTGGCCCCCGCTCATGTTGAGGCCTCTCTGTCCGATCTCTGTGAGATCCCCATGGTCAAAAGTTTCTATGTCCTTATCAAGAGCACAGCATTTGATGGCCTTCTGGTACAGTAATTCATTCATCGGCTTCCCGAAGAGGATGTTGTCCCGTACCGTGCCGCTCTGGATCCAAGGCGATTGCGACACATATGCAACAGAGCCATGGATTTCAACCTATGTACATCAGCCATATCATTGGTAAAGAAATCACCACCCAAAGTGAATTAATTGGAAAGATTTATTTTATTTTTAAAATAATTGTCTACTTTTTTAGGTGGAGCTATTTTGGAGATGACATATGTTCTTGCATGTTTATACCTTGGTTAACACATACATTCTTACTCAAAGAGGAAATGGACCAGGAAATATCAATCTGCATAGAACATTTATAAAAAAAAAAAATTGTTTGATGATACACAATTTCTTAGACTATATTGGTCTAGGTGAAGTCTAGGTGAAGTGGCTAAAATTTCAGTGGATACCTGTTTGGATACTGGTTGAACCTCACCCCCCCCAAACTTAATTCCCCAACTGAGGCCTATAAACACAAACCATACATTAGCAGCATCCAAAACTGGTTGATATTGTAGCTGTGGGATCAAAGAATATAAAAAATATACATAATTATTTGGAACTTCTTACTGATCCAGAAATTTTGGGAATTTCACCGAGGGTTGCACACAATACTGTTGATTTCCCAGCTCCAACGGGCCCACAAACAGCAACCTTTTCTCCCTTCCTTATTTTCAAATTCAGACCTCTCAGGTGCAAAATGTCTCCTGCTGCGTTCCAACTGAAATCCCCAGCCTTCACTGACACAGCTACCTCAGAGGAATCCTCCTCATTAACCCGAGTTACATCCTCCTCCCTCAATTCCTCCTCTACCAAAAATGCCCCTATTCTTTCCAATGACACCTTCACTTGTATCAAGATTGATAGTGCCTCTGGCACCATTCGCATCGGCTCAGACATAACCCGCAAAGTTGCAAGTATGGTAAAAACTACATCTGCATTCAATGGGGCAAAATGAAAAGCTGCGGTACCAGCAAAGATAACTGCCGATACAAAAGTAGGCGACATCCAGTAGAGTGCGCTTCCATATGCTTTTTTAATTTGGGTTTCTTTTAACCAATTGACCTCCACATCTCTTAGTTCTTTTACTGTTTCTTTGAACTTCTCATCCCAAGATTGTAATTTTATAATCTTCATGTTATTCAGGACCTCAGAAGTAGCCCTCTGGCGCGCATCTTGTGCGACCATGAATTTTGATTGATAAAATTGCAGCGCCTTTCCAAATGGGATATTCAACATGGCACACACAACCAAAGGTATCAGACCTGGCATGGTACCGAGTCCAACGGTACAAAAGAGAAGTGCTATTGCAAGTACCAACTGGAGAGGTTGCGACCATCCCAGGTGTAGCCAAAAGGGGAACTCGCCAAGCTTGTATGCATCAACTGCTATGTAATTCACTATCTCCCCTGCTGAGTGTTGTCTTCTACCTTTGTTGCTCAATTTTAATTGCTTTTGAAATATGGCAGCCATGAGAGCTGACCTCATCTTCATTCCAAGCCGTCTCGAGCCGAAGAACCAGTGCCTCTGAGACAATGACTCGACAATTTTCATCAATATCAAATAGACTATTAAAGTAAAACCCTCATAGAGATTCTTTCTTCTTTGTATGAGTACAAGACAAATGCGTGGAGCAACAAAGGAGACGCTGCGAACGCAAGTGTACGCAAAAGTGCATAGAGACCCGTTAAAATAAAATCTCTTGTGAAGCATTTGAAGAGAACGTAGAAAACTGATTTTGTTTTAGAATTGCTCCATTCAGTCAGAAACTTCTGACATGCTTCTAGGGCCCCATCATCTGGGTCTAAAATGGGAATGTCAGTTTGATTTAACGGTTTGGAATTGCCGAGTTTGAGCAACGGATTCATCCAGGAAAAGAGCAAACAGCTGAGAAATCCAGCCCGGCTAAAGTTGGTTTCCTTATCATTTTTTTTGGGAAGAAGAGGCTCAGCAAGGTTTTCTCCTGGTTTTTCCTGATTGGAATTTGTTCCATTTTGGAGAGTAATTGCACAAACAAGAAGTAACAAGCATATCGGCCATGATATGAGGTCTAAAAATTCCAGATTATCCTTTCGAATAATGGTTTCCAGGTTGAATGCAAAGGTGAGGATAGCAAATGCAACCCACCAAATTCTACAGAGAATTCTCACAAATTTGTTTGGTTGTACTGTAAAGGAAACAGCTAACAATACCCAAATAATTCCTCTCATAAATGGTATTAACCAATTCCAGAGTTGGTAATCTCCCGTGGATAAAACCCAAAACCCGGTACCAATTTCAAAAACGGCCAAAATTGAGCAACAGAGGGAGGAAAGAACGGATAGCCAGCGCACATTTCTTCTCGCATTTTCAAATTCCCTTTTATAACCAGCCACTACTAAGCTTACACAGTAACATAGAAGAAATAGTAGGTTTGTAGCGTCTATCAAACTCCTTTGGAAAGAAGAAGAACCCAAATCTAAGAACCAAGGTGGCACTGAAACCAAGAAAAAACAAGCATTTTTTTAAGTAAATAAAAAAATTCAATTTAATGGTGTAAACAATAGACGAAGATACTCAGAAAAGAAACAGTATTCACCTTTTTCGAGAAGGATTTTAAAAAAATGAAAACAAACAAATTTGGTAGAGTAAGGGTTTGAGACGCACCTCGCAATGCATAGAACGAAACCATTTTGTCTATGAACACAGCGGAAAGCTTCCTAGCAATGCATGAGCAGCTAAAATGAAAAGTCGAAAAAGAAATAGTAATTATATCATTTCATTCTGCTATATTTATGTTTTTTAGAACTCAGAAGTCAGAAGTCAGAAGTGATGATGTGATACTCATCTAGAAAACGTGGCAAGAAATCAAGGAGAGAGTTTCTGACAAATGGGCCCACTCATTTTGACCTGTTTGTCGCTTCGCTTTCTTCATCAAAATAGTCTTATTTTTTTCATACCTCGTAAACCATTGAACCCACAGAATTTATATTCTGATATTGGGTTAATATTGGATTTCGATCAGTTACCACCACTTGTCAAATAAGACAAAATATTCATGACCTCATGTTCATTTATTCTCATTCCACCATTTTTTTTTTACATTGGCAGAAGGATATTTTTCTGATAAAAGTCCCTTGCCTCAAAAACCTTTTCATGATTTTATTAATTCCTTTTTATAATTCATTTGGGTGGTCTATAAAAAGAGAACACATAAGAGACATGTCTATTAATCACTTATTATTAATCATAAGAGACATGTCTTCAATTTTATTATTTTTTACGAACTTGGCTGAAGGTATTTTCTGATAGAAGTCCCTTGCCTCAAAGAGTTTTTCATTATTTTATTAATTCCTTTCTTATGACCATTTCATAATAGAATATTACTTTTTTAGGATGTCCTCTGTGAAGGCTGATTTCCTTTTTCTCCGCTAATGGATTCACAGTGTCACACAGCTAGAGGTGGTTTATAAAAAAATTAATTATGGTTTATAAAAAAAATCGCTAGAGGTGGTCAAAAATTTACCACTTGATGGCATTATTAGATTATTTGGACTGTCACAGTCGGGTACATTTTTTTTTAAATAAAGAATCAATGTTGAAAAAATTAGTCACAAAAGATAGTCGGATTAGTTTGCATAATGTTTTAGATATTACGTGACGAAACTGATAACAAAGTGACGTGACCTGATGTACCGTAATGTATTCGTGATTCACTATTATTCAGTTCCCAATAATATAGTTTATTTTTTTTAGTTTGACCAGTCCAATTAACACATAAAGATTCGATCAATTCATTGATATGATTTTGGAAAACTTTTAATATGAATCTAATTCAGTCATTTTAGATCGAACAATTAAAATGAAAATATGATTTACAAACATAGCCATCTTTCAGAAAAATGAGATCAATAATGTTTCGTTAGGTTGAGGGCTTATATCACGAAATACAAAGACAATTTTTTCTCTACTGATGTGCTTTTATTTTGACCATGTAATGATTTAATAATTCAGAACGAAACAGAGAAAAGACAACGCTAGAATTGACACCACCAGTAATTATCTTCTGCGTTATTCTTCAGACCTAAAGTTATTAATTAAGGCAAATAAATCCGTGGTTTACCAAAATTTGCAATTGTACAAGCTAAAAAATTATATCATAAAAAGCTCTAGGCCTCCAGAAATTGAAAATTGCCTTGGAAGTAGAATTCCAGAAAATTACTGCCTACAGCTGCTTTCTACAGATTGTACGAAATTTGTTAACAGAAATGAGAAATAGGGTAGCATTCCATTCTGTTCCCATAATCTGCCATGTAATTAAGTAACTATGTAAATAAATTTGTTATCAATTGTTAAAAATAATGGCTAGTTTAGGGAGTAGGGTATTGTAATTAATAAGTTAGGAGATAGAGGTTAGTGGAAGTAGTTGGTAGTTGTAATTAATAAGTAACGGCTAGTTTTTAAATTTGTTCTATAAATAAAGATACATGTAAAAGTTCATAATAATATTGCAATTATAAAATTGTTTTCTTACATCTATTCTCTCTTACAAATTTAACATGGTATCAGAGCAAAAGACTCTGTGACCAAAAAATCGAAAAAGAGCGACAAATTGAAGCAAAAAGAAAATGGCTCAAAAAGAAGCAGCGAACTTCTCAAAGCTAAAAAATACCTTGCTCAATGGCAAAAATTATGTGTCATGGGCAAAGGCAGCATCCAGGGCCCTGAGTGGTCGAGAAATGTTCGTATTCATACGGGTGAAGAGAAGAAACCATAAATTGCAAACATAAGTAAGATAACACCCGAAGAAACAATAGCAACAAAAAAAATGGAGAACTACGAATGACAGAATTGTTACCTTACTACTCAACTCCATGGAACCCGCCGTATCCGAACTCTTCACGTTGGCCGAAACGGCACATGAACTATGGGAAGCGGTAAAAAGTATGTACGGTCAACAAAATAATTTTTCTCACATTTATCAACTTATGCAGGAGATCCAACAAGAAAAACAAGGGTCAAGAAGTCACACTGAGTACCTTAGTGCTCTTGAGAAAAAACGCAATGAACTTCAATCTTACCGGCCATTTACAACAAATTTGGCCACACTTCAGAGACGGGCTGAGGAGGATGATATTTTTCAGTACCTCGCGGGTCTAAACCCGAGTTATGAAGCCGTAAGATCTCAAATCATGACCACGGTACCTCTTCCCTCTTATTCTCAAATTAAAAGTTTAATTCAACAAGAGAAAAGTAGGAGAATTGCCGTGAATGGTCAGATTGTAAGCTATAAGGGGCATGAGACCCATGGCTAGCCGTAAAAAATTCCATTTTTAATCAAAAGCCTAGCTTTCAAAATCGCCCAAATCAATCAAAAAATGAAAAATGTAACCACTGTAAAAAAGATGGCCACACTCAAGATAGATGTTGGCATCTCTATCCCCATCTTAGACCAAAAAAATAGAAGGAAAATGGTCAGAATCGAAATTGGGAAAAAAACGATGAAAAAAACATAAGTTATGTTGCTTATGTTGAAGAGAAAGGATTTATGGGCTAGTGGGTTCGTCTGGAAATGGATTTGGACCCAATAACACTAGCTACTAATGGATTCAATTCCAACCCTGGCAGACCCAATAAGGAGACCCCCAATAGACCCTCCATTCTAGGCGCTGGCGGGTCATCCTGGAACGGGTCAGAGGCTAATTTTGGCGCAAATGGGTCATTTTCAAGCGGGTCAAGGCCTGGAGATCAAATGCAGCAGTATTTTCAGCAGTTCTGTGTGATGATGAACAATCAAAACAATCCCAGCATATGTGGTATTGCTTCTAACTCAAAAAATTTCTTTCTTAATCAAATTATTATAGATAGTGGTGCAACAGATCATATGTTTGGGAATAAACAACTATTGTCAAACCTCAACCTGACCAATGGAAATAATTTTGTATTGGTTGAAAACGGTATGAAGGCAAAAATAAATAGCGTAGGAGAAATTAATCTATGCAAGAAACAAATTATAAATGTTTTATATTGAGAAACATTTCCCGTAAACTTAATTTCTGTAAATAAATTAACAAAAGAATTAAATTGTAATGCAATATTTTCTTGTAAAAACGTTGTATTTCAGGACCAGGAAACCGGGGTCAAGATTGGTAAAGGATTTCTAGAAAATGAACATTATCTTTTGAACTCCAAATTAAATTTCTGTGCTTCCTCAAAAGTCATTAATTATGATATTTGGCATAAGAGACTTGGGCATCCTTCCGACAAGATTTTAAAAGTTTAAATTGTACTAATTGTAAAATTTGAAAGTTAGCAAAATAAACAAAGCTTCCTTTTTCTCTTTCTACGAGCAAAAGTAAAGCTCCTTTTGATTTTGTACATTCCGATGTATGGGGATCGGCCACAATAGATTCATATAATGGATTCAAATATTTTCTTTTATTTATTGATGATTTTACAAAAGCAACTTGGTTATTTTTACTTAAATCCAAAGATGAAGTGTTTGATTATTTTTATGAATTTTTATGTCTCATAGAAACACAATTTAATGCAAAATTAAAAAATTTAGATCGGATAATGGAATCGAGTTTATAAATAGGAAGTTTTCAAGTCTCTTCAGATAAAAATGTATTATACATCAAACAACTTGTATAAATACTTCCGAACAGAATGGTGTATCGGAAAGGAAAAATAGACATTTATTAGAAATGACACGATCTTTATTATTTTAAAATAATGTTCCTAAAATTTATTGGTCGGATGCCGTACTTTGTGCCACTCATTTAATCAATAGATTACCTAGTGTTAGTTTAGAAAACAAAAGTCCATTAGAAATTCTTTATCAACAAAAAATCACTTATAATCATATGAGAGTATTTGGTTGTACAAGTTTCGTACATATCAAAAGAAATGACAAGCTTGATTTTGTATCACAAAAAACTATTTTCTTAGGATACTCATCTTATAAAAAGGGTTATAAATGCATGATCCAATTAATAAAAAAATATATCTTTCTAGAAAACGTTTCATTTTTTTGAAAATGAACCATATTTCAAAGAAAAAGAAATATTTCATCAAACATATTTAAATAATCAAAATGACAATATAGTTTTACCTTAGATGATTTGAGTTTTATTCCTAAAAATAATCATCAAGTTGAAAATAATCAAGAAAATGAAACTAATGATGACATAAATGAAAATGAAACGGAAGAAAATTTACCGATTAGAAGAATATCATCTAGAGAATGACAACCATCAACTAGACTTAGAGATTATGTGACATATTCGGTACAATATCCAATTGAAGATTTTGTTCCATATGACAACATCTCAACCGAATACCATACATTTCTCACTAGTATTGAAAAAGTATTAGAACCAAAAAATTACCAAGAATCAATTAAAAGTCCAATATGGTGCAAGGCTATGGATGAGAAATTAAAAGCCTTAGAACAAAATGAAACTTGGAAAATTGTTTCCCTACCAAAAAAATAAAAAACCGGTTGGTTGTAAATGGGTGTATAAAATCAAATATAATAGTGATGGAACCATAGAAAGGTATAAAGCAAGACTTGTAGCTAAAGGATTACCCAAACCTATGGCATAGACTATAACGAAACCTTTGCACCGGTTGCAAAAATGAATACCGTAAGAATTTTGTTTTCTATTGCCGTAAACAATGATTGGGACCTCTACCAAATGGATGTTAAAAATGCATTTCTTCAAGGAACACTTGAAGAAGAGGTGTAGATGACATTACCACCCAGTCATAAATTGGAAACAAATTCTAACTTGGTTTGTAGGCTTAATAAATCAATTTATGGATTGAAGCAATCTCCACGGGTATGGTATGGCAAGCTTAGCTCTTATTTAATTTGTTGCAATTTTAAAATCAGTAATGCCGATCATTCTTTATTTACAAAATGTGACGGTATCAATACTACTCTCATTTTAGTATATGTAGATGATATCATAATTACCGGAAATAATTTTGAACAAATTCAAAACATTAAGAAACAACTAAAAGAAAATTTTGACATAAAAGATTTAGGATATCTTAAATATTTTTTAGGAATAGAGGTAGCCATTTCGGATAAAGGACTTTTTATTTCTCAAAGAAAATATACACTTGATTTGTTAAAAAAAATCGATAAGTTAGGATGTAAACCGGCCTCTACCCCAATTGACAACAAATGCAAATTAAATAGTGAAGATGGTGAACCTTTAAAAGACATAAATCAATTTCAAAGACTTGTAGGAAAATTGATATATCTAACGGTTACACGTCCGGATATTTCTTTTTCCGTAGGTCAAATTAGTAAATTCATGCACTCACCAAGAACACCACATTTAGAAGCCGTAAATAGAATTTTGAGATTTTTAAAAAGTAATCCCGGCAAAGGTATTTGGATGAGAAATAATAATTCTAATGATATATGTGCTATTCCGATGCAGATTGGGCCAGAAGCTTCGATAGAAAATCGACAACTAGTTTTTGCACATTTGTAGGCAGAAATCTAGTCACATGGAAAAGCAAGAAACAAATTGTTGTAGCACGATCAAGCGCCGAAGCCGAATATTGTGCCATGGCATCAACCACAAGTGAATTAATTTGGATCAAACAACTCCTATTAGACATGGGATTTAGAACTCAAGCTCCGATGAAAATGTATTGCGACCACAATTCGGCACGACATATAGCTTCCAATTCTGTGTTTCATGAGCGCACAAAGCATATAGAAGTAGATTGCCATTTCATTAGAGAAAAGGTTCAAGCAAAAGAAACTGAAACACCATACGCAAAAAGTGAAGATCAACTCGCTGATATCTTCACTAAAGGCTTGGATTCGGGCCCATTCGAAAAAATTATAAACAAGCTAGGATTGGACGATATATACATTCCTAGCTTGAGGGGGGTGTTAAAAATAACGGCTAGTTTAGGGAGTAGTGTATTGTAATTAATAAGTTAGGAGATAGAGGTTAGTGAAAGTAGTTGGTAGTTGTAATTAATAAGTATGTTGAGTATTTTAGATATATGAATTTTGTACTCTTTTTGCATTTAATATTTATAAACCTTCGTACTCAATGAATAGGTTAGTTGCAAGTGCACAACCTATCGATCGTAGTATTTAGGTGTCGATCTGCAGGGAGATAGGGAAATACCAATTTTTAATTAAAGAAAACTACTTCTAAAACTAAACAATAAAAGTAAATGGGGGGTTTTGTTCTAAAATCCTAAGTTTGGGTTCAATACCCGGAAGAGAGGAGTTTCAAACAATAAAAGTAAATAAAATAAAGAAAAGAAAGATTGGTTTGTTTTCAAGTTTGAGGAGATCTAGGGGTATTCGGTCTACAGTTCCTTGCTAATTCTATTTATTCGGTTTGTTTGAATTCATGTTTGATTTGATGAGGTTTCTAACCTAAAATGTTTTCCAGGGTCACATCCGTGATTAAATAACGTGCCTAGATCACCTAGACCATGAAGCTTGATGTTAGCCTATCCTATCCTCAAATATTGGTACTTCACGATTAAGTCCTTCATACCAATATGCAATTCAATTCAAGGGGTCCTAATTAGGGATTTGCCTTCACGATTAAGTCATTAACCAAACCCTAATCTTAATTCCTAGAGTTCCAGTTTGGATATCAAATTACGGTCGATTCTAATCCAAAACCTAAGGTATTTATGCTCATAATTTGGTACTCTCCTATTCCATCCTAACTACTTTGGTTCTTTCGAATCCAAAGCGGGACTTGTCCAATTCAAGTACTAAACTATGTAATTAGCACAAATGATAAATCACAGAAATTAACAATAAAATCCGATAAAACAATCATAATAAAAATAAATATCCGAATAAGATAGAATTAAACAAGTTCATGCATTGACCTAAACCCCTAGAAAGAGAACTACTCTCTCTTGGAGAGATCCATAACAAAGTTTGGCAAAAACAATAAGAAATGAAATAAAGAAATGATTACACTCTTTCTTAGATCCAAAACCTCGATCTTGCCGACTCCTTGCTCGAATCTTCTTCTTTTTCTTTCTTGGAAAGCCTTCGGAACTTCGAAAATTTCTGCAGATATCTCTCTCTCAATTTGTGGAAAATGGATATGTAATAATGGATAATGAGATAGATGAAATTCTTCCTCTTTTATAGCCAAAGATCTTGCCCAATTTAGGAGCTAAAAGTGGAGTTAGTGGGTGCACTCCTCAGACTGCCATGTCTATTTTTGGCCTTCTAAAATGTGTCCCTGATGTGTCAAAAATAGAAAACCTCTTGAAAACGTGAATTTCTGGCTGTTTGCGGGTCCAGTGCATCACACTGGTGGTGAGTGCGGGTGGTTTGAGTCGCACTGGCTCCAACTTTCCTTTGGTTCTAAGTTTCCTTTTCTGGATTTTCTGCGTATTTTCCTGAGTGCGTCCGCACTGGATCTTAGTGCGTCCGCACTGGCCTTGGAATTTTCTGTTTTCCTGAAGAATCTGAAAGTTGCAAAAAAAATAGCTAAGTACTGAGTGCGTATGACACCACTCGCACTGGAGGTGACTGCGGACGCATTACGCTCGGACTTTTTGTCTGTGAAGTTCTGCGATGCTGGAAATTTGTCTAAGTACTGAGTGCGTCCGCACTGGCTGTGAGTGCGTCTGCACTGGGAGACATTTTCTTCATTTTGCATCGTTTCCTGCATTGTAAAGTCGAGCGAACGCAGTAACTTGATTCTAGGTGTTTTCTATTCACTTTATATTCAAAATACAAGATATTTTGTGTTATTTTATGATAAAAACTAGATCGACGGTGTATATAATTTACACCTATCAAAGTAACAGCTAGTTTTTAAATTTGTTCTATAAATAGAGATACATGTAAAAGTTCAAAATAAGATTGCAATAAAAAAATTGTTTTCTTATATTTATTCTCTCTTACAAATTTAACATCAATCAGTATTAGTATATTTCTTCACGGCAATTGCCACCAACCATTATAAAAAAAATACAGACCTCTCAACTAGAGACGCGATCATGACTGATAATTTTTTTTTTAAAGGACGTAACAGTGATATTTGGTGGATTTCTATTTCCCATGCTCTTCTAAAAATTATTGTAGCATTCCATTCTGTATCATAACTATCAGATTTGTGAAGAAAAAAAATGATACATACATGCCAATTGCCTAGCTCAAGAGTGAAATAGCATGTGTCCAAATTGGAAACTTAGGTTCGATGTATTTTGCATATACGAGTGAGGTTATGGTAATATCCATATTAATCAATCTATGCTACGGACTATATTTTTATTTTCGAAATTCAAACAATTATATTGAATCATTCAACATGATCTTCATATAGAAATCTATATGGAAATCAAATTTTATATTTTAAAAAATTACTATTTTGTAAATAGATAGAAAATCACTATTTTTGGATAGTTCAGAATTTTTAGATCAAGTATTTTTCTATCTATCTAAAATAATAATAAAAAATCTAAAAAATGAAAATTTTAACCTGCAAGTATATTTTCATATTAAGTGATTCAAATCAACTATTTAAACTTTACAAACAAAAATATAAATTCATAACACGGACCATTATATAACTGGATGGGCATCATAGCCTACTCTTTCATATATTACTTATTCGAGTTGACCTCTCAATTAGGTGTGAACCTAAGCATAGACAAACGTAGTCCGTGTCCAATTTCAATTTCAATAGATATTATAGTTTCTTAGATTTTTAATACTGAAAATAATTTAGTGTGTCTAGGAGTATATCCATCAAATTTAGCACAATTATTTTTTTCTTTTCACAATTATGCCCATCCAGTTCTACGAATTTTTAAATCCGTCACTGTCCTTATCAAAACAATAAAACAAACCTAAGATACCTTAATTGCACATATATCGCCAAATATATTTATTATTTTTGAAAGAATATATTACTAGAGAAGGTTTTAGAAAAGTTTTCTAATATTATTCCATTGTCGCGTAATATTTTGCTGTAAACCCACTATCAAATGGCACCAATGATATTTAGCATTATTACGGAACGAGTCATGATCAAAGATAATGAAAGCATTAATAATTTGACAATGAAGGCGTATTTGTTCTTTTAAGTCATGTCGTCAATGCACTTAGCGACATTCTATATCTACACTTTTTGTTTGTTAGTTTGTTATTCTAAAATGACATGGCAGTGGAATGCCTATCCTCTGCATTAACTCAGAAAGGAATCTTTTGAGTTAATAAATCTGAACGCGTATTTTCTGCATTAACTCAAAAAAGAATCTTTTGAGTTAATGAATCTGTACCGTCTGATTTTAAATGAAGCCAATTCAGCTTCTGACTATAACTTAGAAAAATTTTCAATATTCGTGCGGATCTAGATCCGCACGAATCTTAAGACAGATCCGATAATCGAAATTCATTAACTCAAAAGATTCTCTTTTGAGTTAATGCAGAGAATACGAATTCCATGGTAGTGACAAATGCGTGTGCAACCGTGGCTTCCTTAGTTCCTTTAAATCAATATCTTTATTTGCCTGTTGTGAGCCATATATCTTTTTTTTTTTCTAGCACAAATGTGTGAAACATTGACACGCACGCACATCCTTGCAGCAAATAGCTAGCACACATGTTCTTTTGGGAATTGGGGGTTCTGAGCTTGTGATACATGGACACTTTGAGTCTAGCTATCTCTCGGAATTTATCTTCCGTTTCATCCTCCAGTCAATAACTATTTTAATAACTACTAACTACTTGGGGGGACCACTTACTATTTGAGGACCACCTAATATCTGAAATATTTTACAACTGGCACGCGCAAGTATTAACATATAATAAATCAAGTATTCATATATAATACATCAAGTATTCACACCTAAGATATCAAGTATTTAAAAAAAAAATGGACACATCACTCACCCATCTTTTACACGTTTTTAGAGGTGATTTTTTTTTCTCCGTTTAATCTAATCAATATTTCTGACGACCTGTGAGGAATTTTGCAAATCTAAAACCACAAACGTCTTCTACACAATTTTCTCTTTCAAATGAGATCCATGATGACATACTTTCGAGTTGTCCGTTGAACAAGTATTCATACCTCGTCATGCAAGTATTTATCCCTCATCGAGCAAGTATTCATCCTCGTCGTATAAGTGTAAATAGTTCATGTATCAAGAGTATTACAAGCATAAGTGCATACCTCAATTAATTTTACAAGAGCAGCCGAATAGTACTGAACATTGTTTTATTGTTTTCTAGTTCAATTTTATTTTTTGGAAATAAAAAATAGTTGTCACATGTTTCACTGTCGAAAAAAAAATAATCTATCAAATTTTACAGATCATGTAATTGAAATGTTACAAACAAAAAAAACAAAAACAATATTTAAATG
Organism: Carex parvula; assembly: GCA_025461045.1. NCBI lineage: Eukaryota > Viridiplantae > Streptophyta > Magnoliopsida > Poales > Cyperaceae > Carex > Carex parvula. The sequence goes on along the minus strand of JAJGRW010001181.1, from coordinate 129,175 downwards.
AAACAAAACATACTTCGTTGAAGTATTCATCCATAAGACATCAAGTATTCATATATATACGTTAAAGTATTTATACCTAAGATATCAAGTATTCATTCATACACGTTAAAGTATTCATTCCTAAGACATCAAGTATTCATTCATACACCTCTAATTTTTCAAAATTTGTTTTTCTGTCATTTTTTTGTATTTAGTGCGCACTGGTCTAATTCACCATTAATGAAGCTTTGTTCTTTGCAAATAACTCACTACTGCATGAGGAAGAGGAACATAGACACGATGGATCTGATCCGGCGGAGGTGTGCTTGATTGGGATGGAATGACGGAGACGGAGGTGGGAGATGGAGGTGGCGGAGGTGGGAGGTGGGAGACGGAGGCAGAGGTGGGAGAGGGAGAGGGAGGCGGAGGCGGAGAGGGAGAGGTGGGATAGGCGGGCGGAGGCGGAAAGGGAGAGGTGGGAGAGACGGTGAAAGCGGAGGTGGAAGGTGGAGACAAAGGTGGAGAGAGAGGGAGAAAAATGAAAGAAATAAAGGGAGAAAATTTGCTAATTAATTTATAGGAAACATTAGGTAGTTAAAATTTATAATTATAGTTAGAAGATGAAGTTAGTTAATTGGAGGATGAAATGGGGAATAGATAAATGAGAGATAATATAATTACCCAAAATATAAATACGGATGATATTTTATTAATTGATCTCGAATTCTCGATCCATAACAGTGATATGCAAAGAGGCACACAGTCATTAAATCACGGATCGCAACTGTTTTGATTAATAATTTAATAGCCAAGATGTTCAAAGTCAAATGCATTAAAATAATATTGGGGACACACTGTCCTTTTTTCATATATTTTTTTGAAGTACTTTTATCAATAGAAAGATTAAAAACATAATATCATGCATTCACATTTCCTTATCCAAGAAACTTTTTTTCTTAGTTGGAACTTGGACAGTTCACAGTTTTTAGTTCTCGGCTTGTTCATTTACAATTATGGGCCACACATTCTAATTTTGACATTATTATCTTTTTAAGACCCAATGAGGTAAAACCGGAGTGAAAAAAAATTATGGACTAAGATTGGAAATGGCATGCGCATATAAAAGTTAATTTTTCAAAGCCTGCTCCCAAGTTAGCCTAATTACATTGTTAAAACATTAGGCCCAGTGATTAACAAGTAGGATGACTCGGATAATATATGGATCCAGGTAATAATGGTCTTATCTAACACAAATTGCAATAGGTAAGCCCACTAAACAATTTGGAGCGGCTTGCAACCCTTGTTTAATATTAAAAAAGATTCCTGGACTATTTAGTTTGGATTGTCATAATTTATAACTGATCCTTTACACTGTTTAACAAGTAAAGATGAAATAAGTTTTTACTTTATCTTAATCTTGTCAAATAAAGATAATTTAAAATAAAATAAGAGGGACTAAAACTTCATTTTATTCCATCAATATACTTCTCAGAATAAGAGGTGCATTATTTTTGCTTAAGCAAAAGTTGACTTGTTTAAACCCAAGTCACCCAAGCATTTCATTTGTTTTGAAAACAATTTGGTGTGCATGTGAACAATTGTAGGATTATAATTTAAATGAAAATCTTTTGTAAATATTAAATAGCTGAATAACTTGTTCTCAACTTTTACTCAAAAATAAAAAATTCCCAAGCTAATTAAGAAGAATAAAGAACTAATCATAATTAATTTAACCAACGCAAACAGCTTATTTTAAATTTAAGTGGTAGTTTGAAATATATTTATTGAACTCATCGACCACGCACATCTCCTCTACTAATTTTAGTTTAAATTGTATATAAATATATCCAAAATATGATAAAACTATGATGCAAGTATCCACTCAGAGAGATGCTTAAGCTGCCATACAAAGTATATTCAACTCACAAATTTACGCTAGCCATAAAAAATCGAGTGTGTATATACACACACACGCACATCACACACCAGACACCAGCCACTTGTGTGTTTCCTCTGTTCCCACAACCAATCAAATAACTTTGTCTTGAATCCACTAATGAAATCTCATCATTTAGTCTCATCTTCTTATTAAATGCCCACATTGAATAACAAAGGCACATCTCTCTTTTTCATTTCCCTCTTCCTTTGCTCCTCCAATGACTAGGAAATGCTCAAATTGTGGCAACAATGGCCACAACTCGAGAACATGCAGGGGCTTGCGAGGTATGGAGAGTACTGGAGACAGATTGAGGCTATTTGGTGTTGAACTACAAGTCGGAAATAGTTCTACATCTAATATGAAGAAGTGTTTTAGCATGGAATCATTGGTGACACCTTCTCCGAGCATCTCAACTTCTTCGTGCTCTCCGTCGGCTTCCTCCTCCTCGTCTCTCATTTCCATAGACGAAGTTCCAGAACGGTTTTCGAATGAATATCTTTCTGATGGACTTATGGGTAGAGCACAAGAGAGGAAAAAAGGTATATTTCTTGTGGTCATCAATTATTACAAGTATATATCTAAGGAGCTGTTTTTTATTTGTTTTTCCATTTTTTTTTCCATTTCATGCACCTCTTTGTCAAATCGTTATTACTGAGTGAATTGTTGTTGAAAGTAGCGTCATGCTAAGAATTTGTTCCTCTTCCATCATTGTTTCAAAGGCACAACAAAAGACAATTTGATTCTGCTTTCATCAAGTTAAAAATGATACACTTTAATTAAAGTTTATATCAGTGTACATTTTCAATCATACAGAAGCTTTCAAAATTGTACAGGGATCCCGTGGAGTGAAGAAGAGCACCGCAGATTTCTGGCTGGTCTCGAGAAATTGGGGAAGGGAGACTGGCGCGGGATTTCGCGGCACTTTGTCACGACAAGAAGCCCGACTCAAGTGGCTAGTCATGCCCAAAAATATTTCCTCAGACAAACTATCATAAAGCAAAAGAAGCGGCGATCGAGCCTCTTTGATTTGGTAAATATGTCAACTTTCATTTATGCATAAAAGAAAAAAAATTCCATACATAGTAAAAAAAGTTGACTCTTCAGAATTAGGTTTCAATTAGAGTGAAATTAATGAAAAAGAAATTATTTAATTCAAATACAATGTGTTAATTATATTATTGTGATGAATTTATTTTTCCTATGGGTTGTCATATATCAATTTAAGAGGAATATATTGACCGGAGGCCTTGAGTTGATGGGATGACTTTTGCATTTACTATCGATGGGATTTAGAAAAATGAAGTGCAATGTCTCCATGTTTTTCTAATTATACATGTATATGTGGTAATTTGATGCTATGTAACTACCATAAGAAATTTTTTTTAGAAAAATCATATTTTACTTCCAAAAAAGTACATATAGGTTATTTCATTGCAACGCTCGTAGTTATAATTTTATACTATCATGCAATCATTATATTGGTATCAAGATTTAGCAATATTTTTTTATCCCTATATATAATTTTCAGACTCCACGTACACATGATACTATTACGTCAATATATTTAAAAAAAAAAACAATTAAGAAAAGAGCTTTAATTCTTGTAAATTCAATCTCACTCTTCAATGATAATCATTGAGCTAATGTAGAATTCAAATTCTTTTTCAGGTTGAAGCTGGTAAAGCACCATCTCACATCAATAAATCTCCAAGGTTACAGGATGAATCTTCTCTGTCCAACCTTAAATTTCCTTCACCCTCTTTCAACACTATAGCCCCACACGATACTAACCTGCCCAATTATCTAAATTTCATGTCAAATTATCCATTATCAGTTAATGCCGTGCCAAGTGTTTCGTTACTACCTTCACCTCTAATACCAAAGGTTCAATCTCACACAGAAACCCCAAATTTAGAGCTCTCAATTGCCCCTTCAAGTTAATAAATTTCATCAATTCATGGGTACTGTTAGGATTATATAGCTTGATTGCTAATATAATATCTATCTTGTATATCAAAGACAAAAAGAGAAAGAAAAGGAAGAAAAATAAAAAAGAGAGAGCCAGTTGCCTGCTTGATTTAGCTGGAATATATAGTTGTTTTATTGCAAGGAATGTGTATCATGTTTCTTAAGAAATTAGTGTTCTGTTGTAAAATAGTGGGCTGTGTTGACATAAAGAATTGTGGGATGTAACGGATGGGATATGGAAATCAAGTAGATGTGCATTTGATAACGACATGCAACTAGAAATGTATGACATTAAACCTAACCTAAATTAAAAAAGTAGGGTTTTCTAGCAAACCTTTTGTCTAATATTTTACCATACAAATTTGAAATGGCTTTACCATTGGGAGGATAATTCTCCATTAACATTCAAGTACAATTATCTTAATGAATCATTTGTGCAGTTGTGCTCTTGTTGTCTCAAGGTTGAAAAATTTGAAATTAATGCTGGAACTTTATATTACTTTGATGTCCTTTATTATGGTGCACTTGAAATTACTTTGAAAGGTGTGTGATATATTTTTAGAAGCTCATAGAGAAATTGCCATAACATATCTGTTTGAAATTATTTTGCTAATTATCTTAACGAGGGTTGTGCAACATAATGTTGTAAATTAAATATTATGATATTCAATTTCAAATAATTGTAAAATTAGTTAATTAATTAAATGAGTATGCGAAGTAAGCATATCCTTAATTAATATTGTCCGGTTCCTATTCTTAAATTTAAAGCCGTACACCTCTGTCGACAGTTGTATTAGCGTCATTTAATGCAATTACCAGTTGTCTCATCCGAAAAAAAAAAATACAGTATAACCGTTGCTATATTTGAGTTAGGAGGATCGTATCAAATCCGGAAAAAAATATCCCAATCATCGACTCAAAACCAACGGTCTGGATTTTATTGCGGAATAAAATAATTAACTGCAGAGAGCAGCTTGGGTCCGATGCCCATCGGACCCAAAGTGCGTTCGATGGGCTCTCTGACCGTCCGATATGCTTTAAGATTCACGCCAAAACTTTCGCACTGCTTTAATTTACGTGCGCACGAATCTTAAAGAGTATCGGACGGTCAGAGAGCCCATCGAACCCACTTTGGATCCGATGGGCATCGGACCCAAGCTGCTCTCTAATACAAGAAAGTATCTTGTTCTGAGAACAACTTTTTGTCAAGTAGCGATTCTGCTTTTGTAGACCGGGTAAATATTTTTGTTAATTACTCAACATACTTTATTGTCCAAAATTTAGCAATGACGAATTTGGCTACGGTAAACTTTACATCTAAAAAATTTGGTAGACACGGTTTGTAATCACGTATTAACAAGCTCTTTAAAAAAATTAACGAACATTTTAATATTTTATGACGATATATTTTTTATACAATGTTTTAATCTATTTAATCATTGTTTAATTAATCACCATTTAACAGCGAGGTGTCTTTAGAAACCTTTAATGCTATGGGTCCAATAAAAAAGTTAAATGATTTTATAGTAAGTTTAATTATGTCTCCTAAAAGCTTCCGTAAAAATTAAATCTTAATTAGGAACCATTAATTAGAATACTAATCTTTACGTACTTTATCCAAAAAAATCCAGATATACATGTAGAAAGAGCCATATAAGATTTTGGATATATTACTTGTATTGCATAAAATATGTTAATTATCAAAGCACCAATTTTATTACAATAAAGTTCTTATCGTTCCACATCTAACTCTTGTATAAAATAATATTAAAAACCTTGTTATTCTCAACAAGCACGCATTACTCGTCACATTGACGAAGAACCAGCAATGCAGATCTGTTATTTGCAACTTTCATATTAGATTATGACTTTTGCTCCAACGCATATTTAATAAGAAAAATAATAAAACTGATCTTCCCGGTTTGATTAATCAAGGATAATATATAAACATTCAATTTTAAGACCTTATGCGTAGAATAAATAAGGGTCGGTTTTCAATGTAGAGAAGCGAATTTAATTTTCGTAAGAAATATTTTAAAATAAAATTAATACAAAAAATTAAGAGTGGTTATTTAGACAACCACCCAAATCAGTGGATCACAGTTGCAATTCGTGTTGCTTTCAGCTCTTAATTTTTAATTTTAATTTTATTTGTTTTACTAACTTATGTAATTATTTGTAAACTCCTTTGTAAATTATATTCGTCTAACTAGTTCGTACCAATTTAAAAGCAAGTCAATGAATAATAAAAAAGCGAGGTATATGTATATCATTAGTCAAGTTTTTTTTGAAAAAACAATAACGGTCTAGCTCCTATTTATATTAACCTTGATTGGTTACATGTGTATAGGCAGAGACAGATCTACATTCAAGAAATGAGGGTCAATTAACTCTCCTTTATTTTAAAAAATTTTGTACTTGTACACAATTTTCTATATAATATAGGGTAAAATGTTATAGATACGGTAATATTAACCTCCATTCGTAATATGAAAAATTTATATAACTGATCCTCATTTATGTTTGACTTCTATAACTTGAAAGTCTAGCTCCTCTTATGTGTGTAGGTTTCCAAATTGGGAGCCTTGTGCTATGCTGGAAAAAAGAATGTAAAAAAGAAAAATCGAAAATAGAGGATCCTACTTGAGATCTAAGTGTGAGAAAGAATGTAAAATTACATGAAAACAAAACAGAAAAACCTAAAGGTGGCAAAAACTTTGTGTTTGATCAGCCATTATCTCTGTTGTAGCCTCTGTGAACCTTTTGTGCCAGTTATCATTAGTCAAGTTTTACAAATCTTAAGACAAACTCTATTACATTCAAGTCAAAAGCACATGTTTTCATAAAAAGTCAAAAGCAGCAAGATATATCTCAAAAAAGAGCATTTTTTTTTAATATTTGTCCGTCCACAAATAACTTGCCACATGTCAGATATTTTTTTTTGCCACATGTCAGATATTGTTGATATTAATAGTATAAAAAAGCATTTTTTTTTTCTTCTGCATAAATGAGAAATTTGAATGTGAAATTAACGAGACGTGCCATTTCATAACCCAAGAAAAAAAAAAGGTAAAATTATCTATTTACTTCCAAAAAATGAATCGATACAGATGAATATAGACCGCATGTAAATGAAAACAAAAGAACATCACAGTCCTGAATACAATGATTGAGATCGAGAACCCGGGAGAATGTAGAAAGGGAACATTTCCCAATATTTATATACTAGAATACTAGATCGAGCGAGAGAAAGCATCCAAAAATCTTAGAAGAGAAATGCTAAATTTGGTCAAGGTGGGCTCATGTGTTTCACTTGGTGTGTGTGGTGGCTTGGATTACTTGACTACACTAATTTGTAATTTGTTCTTTGTCTGATTAGACACATATGGGGGCATCCAATTGCCACGTCATTTTTCCCACTTTTCCATTATATTGTCTATCAACCCATCGCAGCTTCTGCCAGGTTTTCAGAAAAAAAAAATAAACATTATATTGTCTAAGAGCTGTTAATTTGTCTTTTTGTGATAATTGGCTAACGATTGTTAAGTGGCCATGAATTTGGATTCCTCCGTACTACTAGAGAAATCCATCGTGTGTACTTTTTTCATTGTCCATATATTTTATTATCAAAGAAAAATCAATTATATTGATTTATTTTTCGATAATTTTAATACTAATTTTTTAATTTTATAAAATTATATTTTGGAAAATAAATTTGTAGGCATATATGGCTTTCTAATAAAATTTCACACAATTTGAACATTGTGGTGAAAATTGTTGAAAATTGTTTTATCACACAATGTGAACATTGTGGTGAAAGTTATTGCATAAGTGTGGGTATACAAGGATGTTAATTTCAAATTGTTGAAAATTCAAATCACATTGTAAATGATAAAACATGCATCCAATATTGTTATTTTCGAAGATCATGATATGTGGTTCTTTAGAAAAAATATGTTGGTCTTACAGTAAATGATGTCTATATTACTTAAATTTCAAATTTCAAATTTTGTTTTCAATGATTGTCAAAATTGTGAAGATAATTATTTGTCAAGTAATCTCGCTCTTCTTATTTACTATTCATTTGAGAAGAATAATTAATGTTGATACCCTTTAAAATAAAAAATATCTATATTATATTTTCTACTTCTGCATCATAAACTTAATGGATGAATAAGAATTAGAAAACATAATGGGAGACGGCAATTAAATGCCTTCTTTATTTCAAAAGAAGAAGCTCATCTCTTTCAACAATTTTCATTTTTGGTTGGAATTCTTTCAAACACCTATAGCGCACCTCATTAGTGAAATTCGTACTTCTTTTTAAAGCAAACTTGTAGGCAAATGCCTATTGTCCTGCTCGTTCAAGAAATTTGTTAAACCAGTGGGAAGGTCAAGAAGAATATATGGGAACAAAATAATTGGGATTTTGGAACAATAACATTTGCATGCAAATAAAGGATATTTTAGAGACACAGCACTTTAGAAAGATGGTGACTGGCAAACAACTATATATAATTTCTCCTTTTTTTAATTTGTTAAGGAAATATCCTTTGGAATTATGCGCCTAACAACAGTCCAAAAAAATGTGAACACCATGTCGTTAGCACATAAAGAAACTTTGTCGTTGTGAATAGATTCAAGAATATCACGCTTAGATCTACTTTCATTTTACAATTGTAACTTCGCCACCACACCAAACATTTTGAAAACGACGCTCGATATTTGTTTCACCTTATTACATGGTAAATATTCTTAGTGCTTTCTTTTCCTCTTTTTATCTATCCTTTGGCACCAGAAAGCTGATATTTTAGGTTTAATGGTTGCAAGAATATAGCCTAGATGCTAAATGTGATCATACCATCAAGCAGAGTGAGTGATTGATCCTCATTGAAGCACGCAATAATAGACAAGTAGGGCAAAAACAAGTCCCATTTACTGGGCTACAAATACCCCATAATTTTCAATGGTAGTTCTTAAGAGTTTATATGTAAAAAAATTTCTTAAAATAATATGATTTTATAATTTCTGTAGAAATTCCTATTACTTATCATGTTTTTTTTTATTGGCATATGTGACGTTTTATAAAAAAAAATAGTTGTATACAAAAATTTCTATAGAAATTATCTTGGAAACTTAATTTTTCTTTAACATAATTTTTTTTTCTTTCGGAAGCTAAATCCAAGAAATCATTACAATATCACAAAACGAACAAATGTTTATGACAGAAAGCTAACATCCCAAGTAAGATAAAGTACAAACAAATACATCTTGTTGCATGATTTGCATATTTTTGCCAACTAAGACAGCAAGCTGCAAATAAATTCTAACTGAACAATAATTATATATAAAATGACCACAACTCTTGAAACCATCGGAGACAAGATGCCAAGGTTTACAATTTGGGAAAAGTTGCTAACTGCTTGTCTTGATATGCTTCACGAGCAATATAAAATGTTAAATTAAAAATAGAGGAGGGTTCAAATGCCTCCATTTTTCATGTCTCCACCATACCTCTATTTTTAAAAACTTTAATAACTCAAATTTAAAACTTAAAAGTCAAAATAAAACCTTTGGATATGATCTACATTATTTTATCTATGCACGTGTAAAAAATTATGACATTTCAATTTTGTTTTGGTTGTCATCAAGAGCTTGTAAAAAACTTACTAATGTGGATAATTTCTAGCCATTGATTTTTCAACTTATTGATTCACATAAAAACAAAATCGAAATGTGATAATTTTTTATGAGCACATAGATAAAATAATGTAGATCATATCCAACGGTTTTATTTTGACTTTTAAGTTTTAAATTTTGAGTTATTCAAGTTTTTAAAAATGGAGGCATAGTGAAGGCACAAAAAATGAAGACATTTGAACCCTCCTCTTAAAAATATTAAACATACTTACTTTAACAACAAGGATGAAAGAGAATTGTCACTTTCTCTGCAAGAGACATTGGGCCTTAAATTCCTCTCATCAAGTGGCCTTTAATTTATCTCTCTGTGTTGATTTATGTTTATACATATTGGGCCTTTCATCTGGGCCGTTTAGGTAATAGTTGTTTCAAAAAGTTAACCCGATAAGAAGAGTTATATTTCATCAGATTACGGCCATTTTTATTCATTTTAATACCTATTTTTGTATCGCATTCTAGACCAAAGCAAGCGGTTTATCCGGCCCATCAGAAAATCCAACTCGGTAATGACATCGCTAAATTTAAATTCGATAAAAGTGCAAAGGTGCAATCTTTTTTCTCCCTTTATTTCCAAAACAATAACACAATGTATAGAGACATCCGCACATAGGTTAACTTTGAGCTTAAGTTAACCGTCGGTACATTTAGCGCTCCTTTTGATGTCGACTGCCAATGCAAAACCAACAATTTTATATAATGTACGGAAACCGGGAGTGATAGCAACTTGGTAAAATTGTTTATTTTACCCCTTAGAAATCTACAATCATCAAGAATTTATGGAATGTTAGGTGCTTAGGTCCACTATAAATGAAAATTAACAGTTTTGTCTTTTGCACTTCATAATTTTTATAAATATTAATATTTTCTTTTTTGAAAAACCTTCACAGAAGCTGCAAAGTCTTGAGGGGAATCGAACTCTCGACTTTTGAGTAACTAACAATCTTAGAATTTTTCTCTTATCCAACTGTTTAACCTCCTCTTTCTCAATATTAATATTTTCAGTATCCTTACAAAAAAAATTGTTCTTTAATTTTTTTTTCTTAAGGTTGACGGCAACGAATAATTAATAAGAAAAGTATTTACATGCCCTTAGTTTACAATCAGACTAGCTGTAAATTAAGCAATACTTGCACAGACTTTTAATTTTCTATCTTATCAATATCAATTTTCTAGTTTCGTTTGAAACTTGATAACCAGCATTAGGTAATTTTCCTAGTTAACAACCCAAATCAGGAGCCCCACTTTAGTGAGGGGGCAAAAGGCTTTTATACACAAACTGGTTTTAGGAATTAGGATAAGAAAGAATCTAGATGTCATATAAACAAACCAACCTACCCAAGTTAACATTCCACATGTTTATCTCTTTGCAATACACGTGTGCACCCATGAAAACGAGTGCTTCCGACACAATCTAGCACAACATTATTCAAACATCTAAACATTGATAAATGCACCAAGTCCCTTAAGTACTCTTTGTTGGTGTGAGCACATGGCCGTTGCTTGATAGGAGAGGTTCTAGACAATACCACCAACTAAAATAAATGCCAAACAGGATAAGGTTTAACTCAATCTACTGCACCAACTTTGAATTGGTCAAAGGGCCCTCACAGGGCATCCGTGCCTTTTCTTTCATTGGACTCATGTGTATGTCACACACTGTATTAAGTCCTATTGAAAACTATGTGCAAACATGGTTATGCATATTGTCATGGGGTACCATGTGTCTTCACGTTCTAATTTCTATAACAAAGGATAGATGTTTATCTTTTTTTTCTAATTGAAAATAGTATGTAGATTGGAATGCCAACAATGATTTATACTTTGCTTACTTGACCTTGCTTTAGGATATTAATTAAATACCAATCAATATATAATTTAATTTTTGGGAAGGTAACCAACCCAATTTGTTTTTGTTTATTTTTTTTAAGACGTGCTCATTGCTTCCAATTAGTGATTATTCGCAAGCGAAAAAGAAACAACAAGCTCCACTAATGTCTTGACAAAAGGAAGAAAATAATATGAGCACTAAAATGCAAATATGATCATTAATTCTTCATAGAAAAGTGGTATTTATTTTGGTTTTAAGTTTCCTGTCGCTTTCAAATCAAATGTCATTAATTGTTTGTTTATGGTACTTCTACTAATTACATATCTTTTGCTTAATTAGTTTTGCGCTTATTTTATTTTTTACATCCGTTAATAAATCAATAGCAACCATATATAATTATTGTATGAATTGTCCAATTAAATTTTGAATACTAAAATTTATCGGTGCGTTCTCCATTAATTAGAAACGTCCTATATTAAATTAAATAAATGTTCGAAATTCATTTACTCATTTGAACGTAACTGTTACATAATCAAAATTACAAGAAAAGCAAAATAATAATAATAAGTAAACAATTACATACTTTTGGTTCAAACCAATTTATTATATCATTGATCACAATTATTATGTTAGTTGTCCATATATATTAAAAACTAGTAATTTTTTTTAGAATTAAATGAGAATCAAAATCCTTCAACTCAAAAACGTAAGCACTGGATTTTGAATTTAACACCTTCCACTCAGAGGACAGATGTTTTAACTGTTGAACTTCGCTTGGTCTCAACAAAAAAAATAACAAGTTAGCAATGACTTAATTTAAGTTTAACTGTAAATATATACATTTCAAATTTAAATGTGATGCAATACCTAGATTTTCTCATCTTATGAACTGTTATTCATCATGCCCTTCCTGTAGGTATTGTGGGAAGGAAAACACAAAATTTGATCTAATGATCAAAGCAATATCTTTTCTATGAGAAATTATGTGTTTGAAATATGATTGAAGTCCTTATAAATATTTAAAACTGAAAAATTTGACTCATATTTATCTAAAAAGAAAACACTTGCGGCTTGGATAAAATCATAGCTCATATATTTCCAGCGGAGATCTGAAACATAATACCTATAGATACTGAGGTTATATAACAATTCTCTTCAATTATAAGAATAAATAAATGTCTGCCACCAACAACAAACAAACGCATAGACAAATATCGATTAACTGTATTAAATGGCTTCATGTTATCATGACTAATCATGTATACAATATAAATTTCTTGATCTCTCCAAATTTGTGGGGATCTCCATGTGATTTGTTTTTTATTTTCTGATTTATTTTTTACATTATGCAATTCGTTATTTATAAAAGTGTGACTGTGTGAGCCAGTGAGGTTGGCGAACCGTCAACCTGCTCCGGCTTTTTTTATTCAATTTTCATTGATACCCAGACGTTACTTCAATGGGGTAATTTTTCATATATCTATAATTCTATACAGAGTTTTTCATTTTTTTTATTGACTCCTATACAATTTATTGTTTCTAATATATGTTTCATTTTTTTTCTTTTACCTACAAACTTAATTATCCATAATTAATAAGTCATTTAAATATATTATTTTCAAGAAGGGGTGAATATAGAACCTTTTTAAATTTTAAATCTAAGTACTTTTAACTAACGGGTGTATGTGTTATTATTGGCGGAAACAAGAATAACTTTAAACTAAGTAAGTGTGCATAAAATAAATAGAAGAGTTAAGAGACACTTGACACGAGAGCTGTTTACGGAATTCGGCACTAACGACTACGTATCCGGGGCTCGCGACCTTCGAGATAGCACTCTTTTCTTTATCCAATGAGAAAGGAGTACAAAGTGGAACCAGTGAGCCCTTACAAAGCCTTGAAAGTCACGTGACCGGAGCACGGAAATGGCTTACGAGCACTAAAGGCTCAAATGTATGAAACAAACAAGATGATCACACGAGAATCACTCTACTTACACAAGATTGATTGTGGTGGAGTATGTTTGAGATTGTTATATGAATATTGAAGTTGTGTGCACAAGCAACAATGACTTTTTCTAGATCTGAAAAGTATTCGAAATATTGCAGTTGGGGCGGCTAAAGTGATAATCCAAACCTAGATTTTGCTTCTATTTATAGAGAGATAAACAAAATAAGGTAACTGACATTAACCGTTGCAACGGAAGAATAAGTGTTGCAACAGTTAGCCCCAATTAGCAGGTTTGGTTGCGCTGGGAAACCCTAACGCTTATAAGTGTTGCAACGGTTGTCTTTGGAAGTTTTGAGGTCCAAACTTTATTTATTCTGTTGCAACGTTTATTTGAGCATTGTCGATTTGGCTGTGTTCTGAGATATCCAATTAAACCGTTATGACGCTTAATTAAACAGTTGCAACGTTTAGCCCAAATTAGCACATTCTCAAGCATACTTTACCAATTTTATAGATTTTTAAACCTAATTGGAGGTGATGCTTCTAAGTCCAGTGCTTGGTTCTTCATGACTCATCCTTGATAGGTATAGCAATTGATCATGCATCCTTGATGTATATGTAACAATTTATATCGCCATGAACCTGCACAATATCTCAAGACAAGAAACTGTAAAATTCAACAAATATATGTTTTGCAAATCTAGTAAAAAAGACAAGTAGATTATTGCACAATCCAACACATTGTTGTAAATAACGGTATGCGCTCGTCGGACGGACGGCGTACCGCCAAGCGATTAATCGATATGCGACCGATTAATCAGCATTATGCGACCAATTAATCGTTTTCATTAATATTATGTGTATATATTCATAATTTATTAGAAATTATTTATTTAACTCATCAAGCTTATTAAATAAATTTAATTTAACTTAGTTTTATTATTATAACAAGACACTACGCTTATTTTTTCCTAACTAACACATGCACATTTTACATTTGTAAGTAACACATTTGTTTAATGCAAAAATAAATTTGAAAATTAAGTTTTTTGCAAATACTAATAATATATTATTTGAAAGAAATGAAACATTCCAACATAAAATCACTAAATTTAATTTATGATAACAACTTAATTTCATATATGAACATGTCGTACTAATTGAAAAAATTACATCGGTAAGTAAGAAAAACATATGTTATATAAATATAGAAGAATTAATCAATTTCAAAATAAATAAGAAGAAAAAACATATATAAAAAATATGGGATGTATATCCAAGTATAAATAAAATTACAATACATAATTTATGAAACTTATTATCACACACAGTCACAGAAAAAAAAACAACGTGAAAATAAATATTCACTAGAATAAACGGAAATAAACAGGAATAAACGGGAATAAACGGAAATAAACGTACAATTAAACGGAAATAAACAGAAATAAACGAGAATAAACGGACAATTAAACAGGAATAAACGGAATAATCGGCCGATTAATTAGAAAAATCTATTAATAGACCTTCGATTAGTGTATTCGTAACGGTTTTGACCACCGTTAACGATTAAACGGGCGTTTAATCGGCCGTTAAGGCCGTTTTTTACAACACTGCTAAATAGCTAGAGATGTTAGGTGTTATAGATGGGATGAGACAGAGAAGAAAATGAGGGTATTATTAAAAAAAAGATTAAATTGACTCACTGAATATTTATAATTAATTTTGTAGGCAAATAAAAAATAAGAACGAGAAGAAAAAGTTAATGAAATGTTACATATAATAAAGAGTAAAGAAGTATAATAAGAAATTGAAGAACTTTTAAAGAGTATACGAGAAATTAATCCTATATGAATTGTAGCACCATAATAAAATTTCAATTTTTGTTGGATTCAGTTCATAAAACGTGTCTACTTCATAATTATGTTCACTATCTATTAACATTAATTACTCATTAAACCCCACTACCAACTATGGCAAAACGGCCTTTATCTTTCCATTAATGTTGATTCCTACTCGGTACTAAGATAGATAAGATAGATGGTACCCTAATCAAATTGATCATTTTTGAGCCACACACATACCGAATCGAAAAATCATATTATTTTCCACCAAGGCACCAATTCTTTGAACTTAAATTTGATGAATTGTATGAGTACACGTTATTATATTATTCGTGAAAAATTACAAAACTTTTTTCTTGTTTGACAAAATATGTATTGATATTATATTCTATTCTAAATACCACAAACTAATTTTGAATAACGTTTGTATTCGTTTTTATTAAATTATTCTCGAATAACGAACGTACTATGCTTCACAGTTATTTGTTTTGTAGAATTATTTGCAAATCACGACCGTTACTGTGTTCATAATGCAAACCCATTTGATGGTTCATATGCAGTTCAACGTGGCGGTAATAAAAATTCTATCAATATTCTTACTTACAATAAATGAGAAAACATGGTAAATCCAATCGAACCTCCTTACTAAAAATATATACAATAGATTTTTTTATTTTCTTCAACATTCAAATTTAAAATAATACTATAGTACAAATATTTTATAACATGACATTAAGGGCCTGTTCGGCGCAAAAATCGGAATGGGCGTGGACACTGAAATTTAACTAAATTTTACTATGAACGTGAGGAAAAAAGATTCAATTAGAGTGAATTTTTTTGTTCCCACGAGAACAGTAACATGCCGAACAGGCTCTAAAAGAAAATCTACACGACATGATCCTGCACATAATTCAAACAACATGTACCTCAATGTAGGCCCGAGATTATTGAGCCTTTTGGGCCCATGATGATTCATTTTTTTTTTTTAAAAGACACTTATGTTTTCTTTCATTTTGTTCTTTGTAATTATTGTAGCAAAATAGGTCTGTTTATTTTTAGATAACACGGGCATGCCAATTTTTTATTTGACAACTAGCTAATACTTGACATTCTAACTATAATCTACCAGCTCCTTGTGCTCGTCACGTCAATATTTTTTGTCAAATTTGGAAAGACTTTACTTGCGCTTTAATCCAAATCTATATTTGTTTATTGGTAGATAATAGACATCTTTGTCCTTGCTCTTATCCAAACAGGACCAATCATGTCATCATATCATAATCAACTTTTTCCGTACACATGGTATGGCAAGTTGGCTACAATATAATGTATGTACTATGCAGTAACTGTGGCACAAAATGTATTTTCCAACCAAATGTGAATTGTAAATGATGATTTAAATTTTATGACTTGTCCTTTTTATCTGAATAAATCAAGCATTATGAAAATTGCTGTCTTCACTGTACAATTATTTGAGAAGAAATAATTTTTCTATGTAAATTTGATAATATTTGCCGTATCAGCCATAGGCACGAATTGTACAGGAACATGACACTAGATGATCCACTCTTATAATTAGAAAATTTTACTTTTACGAGCTACGCAGAGTTGTACGGATTGGGATCTGCTGTGATCCGAAGTTTGGGTACAGTAACTCTGAAATTTCTGTTTTTTCAAATCCAGCCGTCCAACTTTTTATGTACACGTATCTCGAAACAGCTGATTTTTCTATGCACGTATTTCGAAATAATTCGACAGCTGAATTTGAAAAAACAGAGATTTCAGGATACTATTCACATGTGAAGGATCACAGCAGATTATCTTCCGAGTTGCATACCTCTTTCTTGGGACGAACAACGATTATTTACGCAACCAAATAGTGTTAACTACAGATTTTAAGTGCAAACCAAATGATTACGCAGATAATAACGAATTCACATCCTCCCAAGTACATGACGAGAGAATCTTTTACAATTAGTGGATCAGGTCTGTGTTTTTTTTAACTTTGCACGAATCTCAAAGCCCAATAATACTTCCCTGCATCAATCCGAATCCCAGAGCGGATGAGAGTTAATCTCAAACCGTAAAGTGAGAAAAATCTTCTACAGTACGTGAGAGGATACATATCCGATAATAACTGTCATCTCCCCTTCTCCTTGAGATGTTATGAAAATGCACAACTATTATCTGCATAGCTCGTTAACATAAAATTTCTCCATAAACAGTGATAAAATAATATTATAGGTGGTGTAAGATTGACGTTATTCGCAGCAAGAGAAAATATTATATAATTGATGTCATTCATATTTGATTTCTATAACATAAATATCTGATTCCATCCCTACCTATAATTATGAAATAACGGTCTGCATCTAGTTCCAGCCATACCAAACGAAATTCAGTGTAGATATAAAAGGAGTGCGTTTTGAGATTCGTACCATAATTAAAGACCGGTGTGAATATTTAGTAATTTTACCCTCCGTTATCCGAATTGCCAAATAACACGAGTTTGAGAAGAGCTTGCTTTGGATACAATAATTCACTAAACAAATAGTACGTACGAGGACAGTTCATAGGTGTCTCGTGTTTTGGTCAAACAACTTGCTTGTAAAGCTAGAGACCAGGAGGAACTTTATAGAGTTGAGATAAGAAAGAACCTAGGTAAAATAATTTAACACCTAATTGTCTGTCACGAGTGCTCCCTTTTAATTGGCATATCTTCTTAACTACAGCAGTTATCATTATCTTTGCATTCCACGTGCAAACTAATAAATCTAATTCTTAGTAGATAAGCACCATTTGACCCTTCAAAGGAAAGCCAATTTCTTCTATTGGATCCTGAAAATGATGAAAAAAAAAGGAAGCTCAATAGGAACCACAATCATTAATTGCCAATACTTTGGTTTATCTTTCCATTTCTTTAATTACTTATTGCTCGCTTTTTTGTTCCATCATGATTTTGTGGTTGTTCACTTCTTTATACACAATATGGTGAAAATAACTGATAATTTTCTTAACTTTTTATATATCGATGATGTATATATGGAGTTTGTTTTTTAAAACCAATTCAATGATAACGCTATTTTTAGGAATAAGGATTGTGAATATGGCGTGCGTACAAATTAACCTAACTCAATGTGGAGTGATAAATTAACATGTGTTTGCATGTGCGTGCATATATGATTGTTTGCATTTATTGTCTGATGACATGCATAATTAGGAGCTTTCTTGAAGTATCTAGGCTGAAAATTTTTTTTTTTTTTTTTTTACCATCTTGAAAAAACAATTAATCAATTTTTTTGAAAATTTTCGTTTCAAAATACGGTCCCAAAAAGGTACTCGAAAAGTCTCATAAATGAGTAAAAAGAAACCGCATTTTCAAATAGGTTAGAACTGCAGTTTCTGTAATCTTTGTAAAAATCGAATTTCTCAGAAGAAGAAAAAAATTAATTGGTTTATTTTTTAAATGATAAAAAAAAATCGTTGTCTAGACTATAATTATAAATATCTACAAGACTACATATTATATGACATTGTTTCACAAGGTATATATGATCGAACTAGTGTTTCCATCTTTTGAAAAACGATACATAAATTTTAAAAGCAAATCTCTTTTCTTAATATCATGTCACAACTGAAATAAATTTGCTTCTTAATTACCTATTCCAGGTCTTCAAAAAAGTTGCTAAATATATGTGCTTCGAAAATGACTGTATTTAATATTATCATTTTTTAGATCTAAATGAGATCAAATTGCGTCTGACATAATGCCGTACCCTTAAGAGTTCAACATTCTTACCATCACAGGGTGTAAAACTTATTACCCTATACAGCTATACTTCATAAAATCAATTACGCATTCAAATTTTTTTAATATTGATCTCCTTCCGACAATTGTTTTCTACAATTTGATTTATATCAAGATTTCCACAAATGTCAATCAAAATTTTAAGATTTATCTCCCTTTTTAGTGCAAAATATTAATAGCAAAAACTATGAGCAATTCATATAACAAACAATAATATAATAATAAGATATAGGATAAAAAGAAGTTTGTAGTATATATATGCATTACAATAAAATAAAATTTGACATACAAATTTCTCTCCTCATGACGACTTTCATGTATTAACTCCCACGAGTAAGTCTATGGTACTATGCATATCACGGGTTGATACGTAATACGGATTAATATTTTTGTTTTTAAAATTCTAACAGTCTATTTGAACCATTTAACATGCATGATTTCCATATAAATATGTACTTGCAGACCGAATTTTATATTTTTAGAATTTATTTACTATTTTTTAAGATAGGTAGAAAATCACTTGATGTGAAAATTCTGGACCATTCAAAAATAGTGATTTTCTACCTATCTTAAAAAATAGTAAAACAATTCTAAGAAATATATAATTCAGTCTGAAAGTAGATATTTATATTAAAATCATGTTGAACGATTCGGATTGATCTTTAAAATTTTGAAAACGAAAAATATTAAACCATATACGGACCAAATTCGTGCTATGCATAGTACCATAGACTCACTCAACTCCCACCATCATGATAGAATTGATATTCTCTTAAACTTTTCTAATATTGTCTTAACAATTAAGATCAATATTTTTTAATCAAACAGTTGCTAATCATTGTATTGTGCTAACTATACATGATATCCTCACAATTATTAAAATATATTCAACACTTTTAAATATTGACTTCAGAAAATTTTATTAACTATCAAAAAGCTTTGTTTAAATTAAAATGTAATATTATAGATGTATTACGATAAGTTTCAAAGTTTACATCAAATCAAGTAAATATTTAAAATATTTATTCCGTCTTTACGGGCAAGTTAAGTTTTACTTTAAATAGATTTTAAGATCATATCAATTATCTTATAACCTTTTTTTGGGTTGAATAAAAATATCAAAAAAATTAAATATTTTTATAACTAATAAATAATTATTAAAAAATTCCATTGATAGAAACTTTTATTTCAAAGCGAAATCCGAGACTAGGCTTACACCAAAGAACTGAACATGCATGCTCCACTTTATTTTCATGATTCGAAGTACATTTAGTGGTATTCATATTGACTCTATCCAACATTCATATTGTCATGAATAATATATATTGCTCCAACACAACTTTTTCGAAAGGTGCATAAACTATAAAGATAAGGTTGCAAATTTAACTAAAGTATTTGGTCCTACCACATTTTTATTGAGATACGCTCACTTTTCTATTTGTTTATAAGGACAGATGGAGTCATGGAACCTTCATGTCATTCGATTAGAGTTTCCTTTATGTTTATCTAAGATTTTAATTTAACTACTGGCTCTAATACAATGAACAATACGAAAATATATAAGAATCATCAGAGAACAGAAACTTACAACCTGTTATTAAACAATTTATGTGGTTTAATCCGAAAATATAATTATCTTTCCTCCTCCTGAAACCAATATTTTAAACATTCGTAAACATTGTTTCATTCTCTTTCGCACACATTTTACAAGTACAGTGAGCAATAGTGAAATCAAAATAAGAAAATTATTAACTTATCAACCGGTGAAGTTAAATCAATGGTATGGTTGAGAAAGTTATTAACTTATCAACCGGTGAAGTAAATTATTAACTTACAATAATTTTCTTATCGGATGGATAATTGACCACCCAAAAATAATGATACAGAAAATCAGGAGATTTGGCTCCGTCTTTATTTCAGAAACAGAAATAGTTTACTTTTTTTTCTTACCCTTCATTGTTCTCTCTCTATCTATTACATTAATTGAACGTTGCATAGTTTTTACTGTATTTATTTTTTTTTTATAAAAGAAGGATAAATTTTAGTTGTATGATGATATTATGCGTAGATTGAACGGCATAGGACAATGGGTGCAAGGACCGTTGAAAAGCTAGGATTCTTAACAACTTTTTAAAGTAATAGATGCATGAATCCTTTTAGTGTTTTTGGGATTTATGCGTAAAACAATAATCATATATACTTCTAAATTAAATGAACCGATGTTGACGATTTATTGTAAAAAACAATACGCAGTCGACTTGCTTTAACGGTTGTTACTTTTAGTGGCCTAATTAATGCAATGTGGTCCCTTCTGATTTTTAATTAAAGAGTAATGACTAGCTTTGTGTTAATATATATATAACGACACCATTGGCTCAAAGGAGCTCTATGTCGTTGGCTGGTCACTGGTCAAATATTATTAAATTTATTTTCTGTCTGCTCCATAATTGGCTCGCATTTGATAGGACCCGCTAACGCATAACAGGTCAGATTTGATCCGACCCGTTTTCCTAAGTTACAATTTTTGGGTAATTAATTAGATGAACTGTTTCTTATTCCTGAATAAGGTCACTAGGATCTATAACTTGCGTTTGATAGGACCCGCTAACGCATAACAGTTAACCACTTCACTTGATATTAAATATATTATTTGTTTTGTAAAGTAGATCAGTTTTAACGATTTGAATTCATTATTTGAAGTCTAACTATGACTCTCTTTTAAATAAAAGACTTCCAACTTGATTGGATCCCAAATTGCAACATACCACATATATAGTGAAAAAGAAAGAATTGAGAAGAGAACGTTATGGCCTTACACAGAGGGAAAAAGAAGCATGGTGACATTTTCTTGATTGTTCCGACTCATGGAAGAAACAACCAGTGGTTTTGAATGGATGTACTATGATGAATTGCTGATCACATTTCAGTTTTGATCCATTTGCCATCCAGTGCTTTTGAAAAATAGGCATGTGCAGCAATTATTTTAATATATTGTAGTGCTGAGTTTATATCGCCAGGAGCGGATTCAGTGAGGGTCAAGGAGAGCAATTGTCTCTTGAATTTTGAATTTTGATAGAGATATATAGATCTGGATCAACTGTTTTCTTTAAAATTTAATTTGTTTTTTTATGAAATTATAATTGTAATTAGAGTTAAATTAAAGAGTTCAATTTAGGATAAATTTTCTAGAATTATGATTAGTAATTAGAATTAGAAATTAAGAGCATCAAATTAGAAATCGAAGCATTAGAAATTATAAATTATAGCATTATTTTTATCTAGTGTTCGATTAGTTATTGGGTTTGAATCCGTAAATTAACCAGTAGGTTCCCTAACTAGTAAAAATCACATCCACACAATCATGTGACAAACGAACGGTGAGTTTGGGAACTTGATCGGTGGTGCTTTTGTTGCTTCCATCTTAACTAAATACTGAAAGAATATTTTGTTTAGTTGGTTGCAATGATAAATGATTGTTTTGTATGGCGTATGTTTGCATCTTTTGTGGTACCGATATCTGTTTAGTACTGGTTGATTATTTTTTTTTGAAGAAAATAAGGGTCTAGCTCATATTTGATTCATTGAAGTTTTGAGTTACATGGGAGATGTACCTCTGAATAAGAAAATTACAATTTGCTCAAGATTCTTGAGCTAAAGAAATTAAAAAGTAAGTAAGAAAATAAAACTAAGAGAAGACAAGAAAGGAAGGTGAAGAGACGCTAATAAACACAATTTGGTATACTGTATCTGAACAGTAACTGATTATTTCATCCATTTGCTATGGATCGCAGTTGCATGTAAATCTCTTGCGCCAGTTCAACTATGTCTTTGGTCTCTTCTCGGAATGTCCTTGCGCATCTTTCTCTCCATATGACGAATTGAGCAATTAAAATAGTCGCTTTGTATTCCTTTGTGGCCCTTGTGGAAAGAATGGATTTTGTTGTTGAAGTGGATGTGGATGTCGGTTTTCCTGCCATCAATTTTGGTTTTTTCATTTGGAGAGTATTGTATAATGCAAGGGAGTAGGGACATATATTAAACAAGTGGTGAATTGTTTCTAGACTCGATTTGCATAGCACGCATCTGTTTGTGATTGATAGTTCCCTTTTCTGTAGATTGTCAATTGTCAGCAGTCGGTTGCGTGACTGGTTGATTATTGAAACACTTTAGTATCGTTGTTGTAGTTTAATATCGAGTCAGTGATATCATAATTTGGACAATTAGTACCTGATAAAATTAGTGTATATCCACTAACTATTTGTTACCTTGCAATTTCAAGCATATCAACTAACTATTTGCATAATTGAATTTTTTTTGCTCCTCTTCCTCTGACGCAATGAGCAACTTCCTCTTATAGACTTGTACCATAATTTCCCATTCAATGGCCTATAGTTTATTATATTTAATTTTTCCATGAAATTGAACTGTTACTGTTATTAATTACGTAACCAAAAGGAATCTGAAAAAAAAAAGTCTGATAGATAATTACTGGCTACTTGACATGTGTCATGAAAAGGAGAGAACAATGACATAACAAAGGACTATCAACTGTGGTCTTTGGTGGGTACTGGGTGGGATGGAGACATGGGTACATCCGGTCTCCCAACCAAGAGTCATGCACCGTAGGAAGCAGCATCCACGTCAAATCAAAATTAAGTGTTAATTATCTTCTCAAAACCCCCATAATTGGGGATGCTTATTTTTGCGGCCTAAATACAATGCATTCATTGGGATTGTCCATCGTTGTCCTGATTACGGTATAAGAAATGGTTTAATGGATAGGACGAATTTTGATGTAAGAAAGACCGTCCAATTTACGCAATAACTACATAGGATAGGGCCACATAAATAGATGCTTGTATAGTTGTATATAGGGGTGTCAACGGGTACGGATAGAATAGAAGCATTTCATACTTATATCCACTAAGGATAAATCTTATCTATATCCAACTCTTACTTCTTAAAAATTGATCTTACCATATCCTATCCTTACCCGTTAAAATTATCGGATAACGAAACATTAGCGGGTGAATAACGAATATTACTAATATAATAATTAGTTTTATTATATTTTACAAATAAATTTCAAAACTTATTCATTTCACATATATGTAATCACATTACTAATAAAAAAAATAAATGTGCAATCAGTTTCAACTAAATATTTTTTTTTATAAAGTAGAATTCAAAAATACGAATATCTTTTCGGACAAATTCAATTATTTAACTAAATAACAAAACATGCAAATCAAAGTAATATTTAACATTTTCTTATAAAAAAAAGTACACTAAATAACAAAAGTACATCACTATTATTGTTCAAACATTATCATTTGAAACAAATAAATTTCACGTCACTAATTATTGCTCAAATATTATCACATAATTTTATTTTGTATAATTATCCTATAGGGTAACGGGTACGAAATAACCTTTATTTATATCCTTATCCGTTTAGCTAACGAAAACAAATCCTTATTCATACCCATACCCGATAATCTAACGAAAAAATATTTTTATCCACCCCGTCTTATTAAATACGGTACAGATAGGGTACACGATTAAAAGAGTATCATTGACACCCCTACTTGTATATTTTTTCATAAAGAGAGATACTGTAAATTTGCATCCTTATATTTGTTCTCAAAACTATTGTACATCATATATTCTAGAATTCATATCCTCTTTATTAACTGAAATTTTGAGTTAAGATCTGAACCGTTCGAAAAAAAAGTCCGCGCTAATATTAAAGAGCACCGTGTGTTATAGGCGTGGACTAAACTTATCCGAATTATGATCGCACGGTTCATAAATTAACTCAAACGGTACGTTAACATAGAGGATATGGATTCTACATATGAGGTAGAGAAGAAATCTTCATCTCTCCATTAACAGTCAATTAGTTACATTAATCCATTTATTGAGTGAGTCATACCATCAGTGTTAGAAACGAAGCCACACAAATTTGGTGATTAGTTAGGGCGGCTAAATTTGCAGAGAGATCCCTAGCGTTTAATTTGTATGAATTTGATTTCTTAACTACAAAATGTCCGAAAGTCGGATTTTCAAATACAAGGTATATTATCGGGTGTCAGTTTTCAAGCATATTACATATCCGTTTGATATTTTTTTACGATAGTAACAAAATCGTGCTAATAAAAAACTAAAATTACAAATGTATTATTAATTAGTTAAAGGCATAACTAAA
Organism: Carex parvula; assembly: GCA_025461045.1. Lineage (NCBI taxonomy): Eukaryota > Viridiplantae > Streptophyta > Magnoliopsida > Poales > Cyperaceae > Carex > Carex parvula. The sequence goes on along the minus strand of JAJGRW010001181.1, from coordinate 103,954 downwards.
CCTTGTCTAACGTGAAGCCTTCCGTAATCAAATATTTGAAAACGAGAAGAGTTCAGATACTTCATGTCTTTCGTGCCTCACATTTTTATAAATTTAACTAATTAATAATTTTAAAAAAATAATAAAACAAACTTTAAAAATATATAAATTAATCTCTAAGCAAATTTAAATATGAAGATCATATAAAACGGTTCGGATCGACGATTTAAACTTTAAAAATAAAGATAAATAATGTGAGATACGGTGAGATATGAAAGACACAATACATTTTAACCTCCACTTTGAAATTAACTAATTGATCTATATTTTTGTTTGAATATTTATTAGGGATCTACGACCGGATTTTAAAAGGACAATATCTTATTGTCTTTTTTACAAATTAAAGACTAATTCTCAATATATCGTGCATTTTATATTATTTGTATTGAGAATTAGTCATTGATTTGTGAAAAAGACAATAAGATATTGTCCTTTTAAAAAACCGGTCGTAGATCCCTAATAAATATTCAAACAAAAATATAGATCAATTAGTTAATTTTGGAGTGCATAATTTGTTTTTAATTTAAACTCATGTTTTATCTCAATTCATACATTCCCGTGTAATCAAATTTCTTTCTTAAATATAAAAGACAAGTGCCCTTCCTTTCAATTTGTTTTCAAGTTCTTTGCTTTTTGTAATTCTTACATGCATAATATACACGAATTTAAAACGTTGGTTCATAAATACGGGTCCGATTGCGAAGGCAAAAAATCAGAAATGTTGAATCTCTCAAATATATGCTTATAATGTATTGCAATCATGCACGAAAAAGAAATATTTGATCGAATTGACAACTCCTATAAAAAGAAAGCGACATCAACGGTGAAAATCACTGCACTTGGGCCATCATTTTCATTTAAGTTAGGTGATAGTACGCATTCCATGTTTAGCATATCTGTTTCGAAGTGAAAAGGAAGTTACCCATTTTCTCGTGCCACCTAAGCTCCCTAAATTTGCTTTTATTTGTTTCTCTGCTATTTGGACTCCTGGAATGTTGCTAAAGCGAGTACAAATTATGAGGAGAAATGAAAGCGTTAATTATGAAACAAACTGAAGCATAGGGTAAAATTAATATAATCTTAAACTTATTAAGAAACTTGATGAACTTCATTTTAAATTTGTCGGTTTGGATTCAAATGGGAAATTCAAATTATTGAAACCAATTTATTTTACAAATGACGCATTTATGTACAAAATTTATAAATTCTGAAATTAATTTAGTATAAAATCATTCGGTCAAAAAATTATGACAAATAAGTGTACTAAAATTAACTTATCTACCTTCTTGTTTTGATATTAAACTAGTTCGAAGATTTAGAAAATTTTATGAGTAAACACATCATTAATAAGTTGATCAATTAGATAAATTTTGAAATTAAATACTCTAGGTCTACTCTAAAACATGTATGAAAAAAGAGGAGGGTTCAAATGCCTCCATTTTTTGTGCCTCCACTCTGTCTTCATTTTTAAAAACTTTAATTACTCAAAATTTACAACTTAAAAGTCAAAATAAAACCGTTGGATGTGATCTATGTTATTTTCTCTATGTGCTCATAAAAAATTATCACATTTTAATTTTGTTTTTATGTGAATCAATAAGTAGAAAAATCAACGTCTAGAAATTATTCATATTAGTACGTTTTTTTGCAAGCTCTTGATGACAATCAAAACAAAATTGAAATGTTGTAATTTTTTACATGTGCATAGATAAAATAATGTAGATCATATCTAACGGTTTTATTTTGACTTTTAAGCTTTAAATTTTGAGTTATTAAAGTTTTTAAAAATAGAAACATAGTGGAGGCACAAAAAATGAAGACATTTGAACCCTCATGAAAAAATAAGGAAGAAGTTTGAAGCATAGAAAATAGCCAGATGGCGGATCACAGAGGATCCAAATAAGAAAAGGATAAGATATGAGTCATATGACTATAGTTAGGATGGATGATGGGAATAAGGTGACAGCCTAGGCGAAGCAAAGAGAGAGAATCAAACCAGGGATATGGCCCATAAAAAATAAAGCTATCATGCTATAACACCTCAACAACCTCTTGCAACTTTATTTATTTTCCTACTTTCTCTGTTTCTCTATCATAGGCCGAGCCCATTTCAAGGGAACATCCGTATGGGAAAAGCAGATTCATTGCCTATCAAGGGGAAAATCAGTGGGTTTTTCCTTGTGCTGCTAGCTAGATCCGGTTCACCATTGAGGACTGGGTTTTGTCCAGACGGCTTTGGACAAAATCTCGTCCAAAGTCAACCTTAAACGTTCAATTTGTATTAAAATTTGTAAAAATATTTTTTAAACTTAATAAATTTAAAAGGCTTCTTGAATTTAAATATTTATATGAATTTTGATACATATTGGATGGTTTAGGTCAGACTTTGAATGAGACTTTCTCCAATACCGTTTGGACTTTGGACAAAACCCCCACCTTATTAGTTGAACTTGCAAAACAAATACAAACAAAAAAATCTGTTTTTTAAGATAAAAATGGATCAAAGTTTCTAATTTTAAATATTGACAAGTTTCAAACAGATTACGACCGTGTAAGGAGTCATCATACTTTATAAAGAAAGATGGATCTCCCACTAATAAGGCAGTGCCTCCCATTTCATCTCATCTATAAATAGTTATATATTTTCTTGCAAATTTGGCATCTAAATTATAGAACGTTTTAATTCAAAAAGTTAGTAAATGTTAAAATTAGTGTGCCACATTATGTATATAAAATATATGCATAATTTATTTAGATCGTACACCGTATTAGTCGGAAAAATTGGTTACTGCTACCATAGCCAAGGTCATACCGAAATAGGTAGAACAGTATTTTAAGAGTAGTCACATACTCACATGTTAAGTACATGATTTTAGCTACAGAATCATCCGAATATTTTTAAGTTAGCGTTTAAAACAAAAAAAATCAAAAGTTGGCAGTTCATTGACAAAAACTCCAATATTCACCTGTACTCGTGTTATTTCTGAGTATTGCTTTTAGATGTTACGCGTGTGCTGTCTACCGACTAAAAAAGATCAGAAAACAAATCTTTAACCGAAATCACTGTCCATGTATCAAAGCTAGCGCCTCTTATTCCTTTAAAATTTAATTTGTTTATATTTCCTCCTTGCTCTTTTTAGATATTATATATTTTTTAAAATCGCAATACTTTATATACTAAGAATGTAATCAGGGCAGACACAATTAATAAGGTCCAGGGCCAGATATCATAACTAGTTATGGTTTAATTTGTAGATGCTGCAGATATTGTTGTTTAAGGAATTAGTGTGGTTTGAGGGTTTATATTGACATCACAAGTAGATATTTTTAGTAAAGACTTGCAATGTAATCTTTCAACTAAAGTAAAGACTTACAATGTTTATACTATTCTGATTTTTCTGTGAGTACCCAAATGTAAATTAGTTGGAACTTTTAGTTGAATTAGTTTAGTACCACTGATATGCTATTCTATCTTAAATCGAGTTATCGGTACCATTGCCTTAAATCGATTAGTTAGAAAATTTATATCACAAATTTTTTGAACTATACATAAGAATCAACTCGATTTAAGACAACAACTAATCGATTTATGGTATAAACCAATTACGTTGATTCTTATGCATGTTAGCATGTACCAGTTTATTGGATTTATGGTATAAATATTTCCAACTAATCGATTTAAGGCAGTGGTACCGACTTGTGACTCTGTATTTCTTTTTTCCTAATCTCAAGTTTTGTGAACTCTGGATGGGTTTCATTTATAGCCTACAACAATTTGTCTGGACTAAAGGTTTTGTTGTTGTTTTCTATATCTCAAAAGAAATTGTACATCTTGTTACTTTTTTTAGTATTTGGTTTTCATCTAAAAAAACTAAAAATAAAATACCAAGAACTCGATTTAAAGCAACAATTAATCGATTTGTGGTATAAACCATTTATGTTGATTCTTATGCATGTACCAGTTCAAATAATTTATGGTATAAACTTTCCAACTAATCAATTTAAAAACCGACTTGTGACTCCGTTTGTTTTTTGTTTTTTTTACATGTTAAGCTTTGTGGCTCCGGCTGAATTTCATTTATAGTTTATTCCAACTTGTTTAGAACTAAAGGCGTGGTGTTTTCTAAATCTCAAAAAGAATTGGTACATACGTAAGAATCATATTTTTTATTATATTAATTTTTTTTTTATCTAGTATCCAATTAACTAATAGTTTGAACTCGATAAGTTATTCGAACATGATTACTACCCCAGACAGAAATCCAACATCCACCCTCTATGCAGTTATAATTTGAAACACATTGAAAATCTCAATATTTAACACTACTGAGTTGGGATTGTAAACTCATAATCTTTAAAAAATATTGGTTTTGCAAGAGATAGTACTATTGTCATATGAAACAACTTTATTCTATTCATCTTACATACCAACCTGTAAGTTTTTTTAATTTCAAAATTATAACACTTATGTTTCCACATGCAAACATTCTAGTGTGCTAAAAATTTGTAGTAAAGCCAAGTTAAAATTATATCACAATAGGAGACTATACTAAGGAGTAGACATTAATAAGAATAATATTATGAAATATATACCTTGTTTGTAAATTATCACTAATATCCCATTAAAAGATTCAAATGTAGACAAAAATAATTAATTTGTTATTATAGGCACTCTTTATCAGTTTTTATTAGGACTTATTTAATAATAATTTAAAAGAAAATTGTTAGATATGATCTATATTATTTTCTTTATATGCTCATAAAAAAATTAATACTTTTCAATTTTGTTTATATATAAATCAATAAGTTGAAAAATCAACGTCCAAACATGATACACATCGGTGCATTTTTGTAAATTCTTGTTAACAATAAAAACAAAGTTAAAATGTCGTAATTTTTTATGTGTGCATAGAAAAAATGATATGGATCATATCTAACCGTATTATTTTGACGTTTGAGATTTTAATTTGAAGTTTAACAAAGTTTTAAAAATAAAAGTATGATGAAGACACTAAAAATAGAGGCATTTAAACTCTTAGACAAAATTAGTTCAAAATCGGTTCAAGCGAGGTTCAAGAGATGTCGCGGATCTGGTTAGACAATTAAATGGCTTGATTCCAACTATTTTTAATAAAAGATCAGTGGTCTGGTCTATAATATTTGTTCTACATTTTTCGCAAAAATAGTTAATTTAGGAATACAACGAAAATTCTACAAATAACATACAAGTCACAATCTGAAATTCGAATAAAAATATTTATTTCGAGTCTGAGGGCCTGTTTAACTCCAACAAACACACTAGCTCAAGAACAAATTAAAAAGCATAAATATGGTGCACCGGGTCCACTCAAAAAGATTGATCTAACCCGGTTCAGAAGGAATGAACCCAACAATCTGGCTCGGGTCAGAGTCGAGAGAAGAGATCTTCCCACGGGAATGGCGCAAATCAATCCAAGCGCACCACCTCAACCCCTCTCCGTGCACACGCAGCGGGATCGCGCTTTCCCGCGAGTCACGCCACACAAGGGGAGTGGGCCCCATGGTTGTGCGGAACGCGACAGGACTGGCGGGACCCACGTCGCACCGTCTCGAACTGAACTGATATGGAAAGGAGGTCCGGATCTCGTGATGGCACTGCCAAATGGCGCCCAGCCGTACGCACTGCATTCAATTCGTATGCAAACTCTTGTCGTCTTTCGCTTTCGCTTTTTATATGAAAGCCCCCCCAGCTTATCCGAAATTAGGAAACCGTTATACGTCCCTGGGAATTTGCTAAAAGGTGAAAATGTCGTGTATTATTGGAGAAATGGTTGAAGTAGTATATTATGATTTTAGAAACATATACTAAAATGATTTTTTTTTAAATACAAATAAGTCTCAGTAGAATCAGCAGGTCATGTGGATCTTTTGTTATCAATAAACAGGAGGGGTTCCGAGGACATCATATTTGGTTTTTTTGGACTATTGGCTGCTGTAGTATTTGGTTATGGTATTTTGGTGTTGCTTTGTTTGTTTAGATATGATCTTTTAGCTGCTCTAGATAGTTTTCTAGGACTTATGTAAATTCTGATGTATGTGACTCTTGTATCTGATTTTGATATCTAATTTAGGTACTTCTATATGAAATCGGTGGAATTATTCACTATTTTTCAAAAAAAGAATCAGCACGTTATGGCATGCTTTATAAAAAAAAATATACAAAAATATTAATTCTATTTCGTCAGCTTACGCCATTATCAAGTTTTTTGTAAGAACGGCTAATAAAAACATAGCTCATTTTCTTTTATCGAACAAAAAAAAAACATAGCTCATTGTTGTCGCTAATGGGATCAATGAAGTCAAAGTCTAATTTAAAACAGATTTCAATAGAAGTTTTTTTTTTTTTTATTAAACAATAGAAGTTAATTATGTAGTACAATATCGTTAGGGTTGATTTCAATTTTCACTCCATCGTTAAAAAAATGACAGCACCATTTGAAAATTAGTTATCTGAAAAGGCGGTGGCGATCAATTCCATAAGGTGTGAATGACGCACACTATCATACTCTCCCGGTTTTTTTAATAGAAAAAACAAAAACAAAATATCGATAATGAGAAACAATTTTGCTAGATTTTTAAATATAAGAAGAACGTTATGGTTTGTAACATCCAGGACGTTGTAGCTGGACGTTATAAACTATTAATATGATCGCTAATGATCTCTAATTAACAAAAAACACTATAGCTGGACGTTATGGTATATAACGTCCAGCTACAGTGTTTTTTTTTTTTTTAACGGTACGAACAATCCAATGTCATTTTTTTTCTTTTCCCCAATGGTCTGGACGTTATAGAGCTTGACGGTCAGAGATTTTTTTTTTTCCTATTCGGTTAATTAGCGGACTAGATTAGGTTAAGATTTTTGGATTATCTAGACGCTATGGACCATAATGTCCTCTGGACGTTATAACAATCTTATTATATTTCGAGATTTTTTGATGAATGTGTTTCCTTTTGTCTTTATTTTTGCTTTGTTTTTCCGATTAATAAACAAATCGGCATACTCTCCCAGGAACTTAATTCAGTTATATTTTTTGAAATCATTATTTGATAAATGATGTATCAGATATTCTCAGGCATAATATCAACTCAACGCATCACTGGCAATAATATTACTATCATAATAATGTATAAAAATTTCTAATGAATTTAATTTTACATGTATGCTCCTTAACCCATGGATGATAAATATTTGTCTACAGTGCAAAATACTTTATTAGACTCCGTACAACTTCAGAAACGGAGTTAAAACCTTTTCATTCGGTGATGTCAAATAAGAGAATTTTATAATTAATTATTGAATAAAGCTAGACATTTATGTAACTTCACATATTGCTTTTTAAATCTTAGGTCATGTTCGGCTGCCCCGTATTCCCTGGGCTTTCTTAGGAAAATAACATTTTTTATAACTTTTTTCTATGAACCGTTCCGTACGTTCGTTTTCCCATTTTAATATTCAATGAAATTGTATTTCCATTCTCTATATTGTTTATTATGGGAAAATACACTATTCAATCGGACCTCCGTTTTTTCCCAACTGATGAAGCTGTTAAAATTTTAATGAAACAAAGTTAACATACACATCAACTTTTATCATTCACGTCAATGAAGATAAAAGTTTTATACATCATGGGAAAAAAAATATGATACACTTAACATCAAACATAATTAAACTAGCATAATACAACTTAATTTAATAATATCATAATTTAATAAACAAGCATAATTAAACTAACAACACATAATTTGAGATAGATTGAGCTAATTTTAAGTTAAATTTTTATTGCAACGACTAACATAATTATGCCATATAAGCTAAGAAATTTCATCTATGTTTTCATTTCCTGCTTGACGTTGATTGTTCAGTCTTTCAACATTTTCGCCGTACTTTGTCTCCATCTGGTACATCCACAGTATAATTTGGATCAATTTCCAAATCAATGTTCACAGTCCAAACGGCATCACCGTTATGATATACAATAAAATTGTGTATAATACTGTTGCTTTGCAGTGTATAGTCAATTCACTCATCGAATTTTTTTGAAAATATGATACGTACAAATATACAATTCACTTCTTTAATATTTTTGAGGATATAATAAGTACAAATACATTAATTTGAATCAATGATTATTATCCACACATTTAATATAGTTTGATTTTAGCATTACATTCCATAAAGACAAAAAAAAAAAATCTAACAAATTTCTCATATATTTGCTAAATACTTATATTTTAAAATTTCCTATGAATCGAAAGATTTTATAATTTACAAATTAATATTCACATTATCATATTTAAAAAATATTATTCCACCAAAATTCTGATTGCCGAACGGACATATTCGAGTTCACTGAGCTCCGCCGTGTGTAAAGTTCTTTATCCCAAATCTCCTTATTATACTTTTATTATATATACACTTCTTGACCGTTGTATCATAAATATTTTTCTAGAATGTTTAATCAATTGTTTTGTCCAGTCTTTATTTCTTCCATTTCCCTCTCGATACGTCTTATCGAACTTTCTAGTACGGCGCCGGATATGTTCTCATCAGATATTCTATAAACATTTTTGTGGGGAAATTGATGATACATCCTGAACTATTTGGGTAATTGGGTTGAACTGAAAACTTGAACAGTTGAACGGCTAAAACTAAGAAGAAAGTACATGGTGTCTTAAAAGATATGAACACTATTTAAATTTACGACTCCGAGTGCATTTACCATCATTTATGGAAAGGCCAAAGAATCTCGGGAAGCAAAATGTATAATAACAGACAGTACAGTATAGTAGTTCATAATTTCATATAGTGACAATAACATTGTCTTGTATCATTTAATTACTGTCCGTTTCTTTAACCATTCTTACCACAATAATTAGTGTTGACATATTATCTCAATGATGTCCAATTACCTGAATTAGTCAAGAACAAATAGTCAAACAAAAGATAAGTTCAAAGACAAAGGATGCAGATATACGATGACTATCAATTAAAAGTCTTGGTAGTAACTATAAAATCAAACAAAAAAGTTCACAATGAGAACCAAAATATATAAACTTGGTGTCAGCCCTATTGCTTTATTGGGTATTAAATTTCACATAATCTGCATGTAATTTAATATTTCATCTAAAATGTTTGGTTGACACTAAAATTTGTATCAACTTTCATGATAATTCATACGTAATATATATATACAAGTTTTGTAAGATAACTTAATTGTGAGATTTTAAAATTAAAATATTTTTTGTAATTGTCAAGATTTGTTGGATTCATCCGTCCGTTATTCCATACTAAAAAAATTTAAACTATATAGACACTGTCATTTCTAAAACAAACTATTTACTTGTATTTATGGAAAATTCATGTGTAATAATGAACAAATATCCTCTCTGGTATCGTAAAGTGGGGCCACTATTTTACGGAGATTTATTCCCATTCAGACCAAACTCAATCTGGTGCCTATTTAGACTGTAGAGATCTCTTTTAAAATTTGTGTCAGGTTAAAAGAACAGTATGGATCACTAATTGTACTAAACGATGGATTTATGGTACCGTCAGTGATCTGAGTTCGTGTAAGAATAGAGTCATCCGATTGGTCCCATTCTCTTATGAAAATAAATGGTTAGTTTGTATATGATTTTTCTTATATTTTATTTTTAAGACAAAAAATTAGAGTTCAGCGTTTTAATTTTAAAAATTTCATAGAGAAACTAATTGAATTTTAATATGTAATTTTCCACGGTATTAATTTAATCCCTAAATTAAAGATCGACTCTTTTAAATTTTTTGACTAAACATTATAATTAAAAATGCATTGGACTTCAGTTTATTTATGCATGCTTTACTCTAAGAGGAGGGTTCAAATGCCTCCATTTTTCATGCCTCCACCATGCCTCCATTTTTGAAAACTTTAATAACTCAAAATTTTAAACTTAAAAATCAAAATAAAACCGTTGGATATGATCTAAATCATTTTATCTATGCACTTGTAAAAAATTATGACATTTCAATTTTGTTTTGGTTGTCATCAAGAGCTTGTAAAAAACGCACTAATGTGGATAATTTCTAGACGTTGATTTTTCAACTTATTGATTCACATAAAAACAAAATCAAAATGTGATAATTTTTTATGAGCACATAGATAAAATGATGTAGATCATATCCAACGGTTTTATTTTGACTTTTAAGTTTTAAATTTTGAGTTATTAAAGTTTTTAAAAGTGGAGGCATAGTGGAGGCATGAAAAATGGAGGCATTTGAACCCTCCTCTTACTCTAATTACTAAATTCAATTATTTGAAATGGTTGCTGCCTCCGTTCTAATACAAAAAAAAAAGATCATTTTTTTCTTCACAAAATATGACTTAGTTGCGGGTCATTAAACGGACGAGTTCTCACCCAATTATTTATTTCGAAGAGCTTAGTGTTTATGTGATTCGACCGTCAATCACAAATGTCAAAAACACGGAACAGAGCACTTGGATTCATCAATTCTAGTTCGTGCGGTGCAAGAAGAGATAAATGAAGCAAGCGGTTGAGGTGAGGTGGGGTGCATCAATGCATGGGCCATGGGTATAGTCGTATAGAATACAAGCAATGAGCAAATACAGGGGAGGGGAGATGTACATTACACATTACACACACTGTTTGTTTTGGTTCCAACGCCTGTTTCTTTGTCCTCAGTTGAGTTGACGTGGTGTGCACCGCGTGGCGTCCCACGTGGGCCGTAGCTGCCCTCGTTATGGCTCCTTGCTTACGTGGCGCTCTTCCCTCGAATGCTGCATTGCCGAAGTTACGGGTGTCAATGGGTACAGGACGGGTTACTGCATTGCCGAAGTTACGGGTGTCAATGGTACGGTACGAGTTGGATAGAGCAATTTTCATATTCATACTCATTAAATTTGACTTTATCTATATTCTATCCATACTTATTAAAAATTAATCTTACTCTATTTTATTCTTATCTACTTATTCTTATCCGTTAATATTATAGGTACCGAAACAGTAACAGATGAATAACAGATAATACTAATATAATAATTAGTTTTATCATATTTTACAAATTAAATATAAAAAAACTCATTTATTTATCCATATGTAATTACATTTTTAATAAAAAATTAAAATAAATGTGTAATCAATTCCAACTAAATTATTTTTTACAAAGAAAAAAAAATTTAAAAACAATAATACATATTTAGGTGGGTTGAAAATTGAATTGAATATATATTTAAAGTCATTATTCATATCTTACCCATTTAGTTAACGAAAAAAAATTATTATCCATATCCATATCTAATAAGCCAACGAAAAAAAAAATCTTACTCATACCCGTCTTATCGATGATACTGGTCAGATAAATAGCTAAAAAAGTACCATTAACACCCCTAGCTGGAGTCTGGACTAACGGAACTTCTGCTACCTGTCTTGGGTTTCCTTTAGGTCTCTCACTGTGTCCCAGTAAGATTTGGTATCAAGCTGGATTGTATCCCCTCCTGTAAACTTGTTTATTTCTCGATTAAATGTGCGTTTCTATTTATTTATTTTTGGAAAAGAAAATGCCCATAACAGACTAGATTTTATTAATTAAGCATCATAATTTGATGGATATTGTTACTGCGGTGAATTGGTGAGATTTTTTATTAAGTATATGTTTATATGAGAGATGAATAACTAATTGAAGTTAGCGAGTTATTCCGAATGCTTTCTTGCTTATTCGTATCCTTATTTTAGAAGAGGAAAACACAAGTAAAATTACATAAGTGATTTTTAAAGTGTCAGTCTTTTGTTATTGGACTCTAATAACAGTTTACGTACTGTCTCCACATCATAATTATCATAATTATCTAAGGGACTGCAAAAACTTCATTGCCGAATTTTTTTTTCTAAAGTATTATTACCTATGCATGAAAGTATTTATACCTATCAGGTCAACAATTTTTACGTAAATAATGCCCCCCTCAAACCAAATTACCCAAACATCCCCACACCATAACTACCATCACTGTTTGGGGAACCGCAAAAACTCCAGTGCTGAAATTTTTTCTAAAGTATTAATACTTATGCACGAAAGTAATTATACATATGCATGGAAGTATTTATACATATGAGGTGAACAATTTTTATGTAAATAATTGTCTCCCCAACCAAATCTCCCAAACGTTACCGCACCATAAATATATGTGGGGGCCACTCAAACTAAATGAGGGGACCATACACATTGTTAAAAATATTAATATTGCCGTAACTATCTGCGGGGACTGCAAAACTTGATATTTCTGTACATATGACGCTGGATTACGTATGAAAGTATTATATCAAGTATTGCAAGTGTTTATACCTATGCACTGAAATATTTATATGATAAAAACATATATATTACAAAGTTTAATCTTCAAGCGTTTGATCATATCAAGTTACACATCAGGTATTAATATCTTATTTTGTAAGTATTTATACCTTTGCACTAAAGTATTTATTCATATGAGGGTAACTATTTTTGTTAGAGGAAGGTTGACGCGGAACGATTGGGGAAGGTTGATGCAGGGATATGGAGTCCCACTATTTTATTAGAGGAAGGTTGACACGGGGATCATTAGAAGACTGAAGAAAGGATGATCATAACAAGTTACGCATTAAAGTATTAAAATCTTATCTTTTAAGTACTTATACCTATTAAGGTTGAAAATGAGACCATATAATTAGTGGGGACCATAGTACAATTTTTTTTCTAATATTACTGCGGAGACAAAGGAGAGACTGGAGTGAGGAGATTCATATAATTATTCTTTGTTATTTCGTCTTTATTATGAATTTATATCAAAACTGACTATATATATATATATGATTACAGTTAGAAAAAAAATCCACATCATTGTATGAAAAACTAGTATACATAAAAAGGTTTTGGTCTTTTTTAAACACACAACACATTTAATACAAATTGATTACATTCGAGATAAGAAATTGATTCTTATATTTTAAAATCAAAATGGTTAGCAGTGATACTTTTAAGATTTGATTTACTGAAAGAATAATCTTTTAATTTGAAATATAACGAATTGAATTAACAAATATGAATTTGATTGAATAGTCTAGACATCTAAAAATTAAACTTTAGTCACTCTTTGATTCATCTATCACACCTTAAAAATTTGACCCTAGTTTTTCCTCTAAACTACTAAAATACAAAAAAAAACAACGATTAGTCGAGAGTAGAGACGAACTATGACTGAATTTCCAAAGTCGCGCGGAATTCAAAAATCGAATCCGAACTTGTAAAAGACGAAATTGCAATCCTTTTCTTTTTTCCGTAACTCGTTGGATTTCAATTTGCATTGATTACGTAATTATATTTGTAAACTCAAAATTGATCCTTTGAACAGAAGATGCAATATGTTATTGTTTTCAAAACTGACATGCATCTGACTGTCAAAACTTTGTATCATTTCAATTAAATTCTATTGCAGTTGTTGGTAACAAATATGTAGTTTTTGTTACCAAATCTACATCAAGTGCTTTCTCTCAAGATACTTCCATTCCTTTTAAGTTTTAACTAAATGTTTCTTTTATAGTAAATATTATTTCTCATTGATGTAATTTCTGTTTTTTATAAGGTCAGTTGGCAATTGCTCGCTGACATTTGTATTGAGATAAAAAAAAATCTGTACACAATTTTTTATTACAACACACCCCTCTATTCCTGCCAAATAAACCTCATTGATGTAATTTCGTTCAACACAAATGTAAACAAGATTCCATAATGTAATTATATAGACAAAAATCATGAGAATAATTTCAGAAAATAGAATCACGCATGAGCAAATTCTAGCAAAGGAAGCTAATATGAGTACCCGCAGTTGAGTACCCGCACTGTACCCGCACCTAAACTGCTATAACTGCTTGTGGGGACTGCAACCGTTTTCAAAACTGTACCATTAAAACCGTACCCGCACCTTTTCTTGAAAGTAACCGTACCCGCACCTTTTCTTGAAAATAACCGTACCCGCACCTTTTCTTGAAAAATTCTCGCTTCGTACCCGCATTTGGGGCTACTCAAACGACATGTGGGGACCACTAAAATTGTCAACAAAAAACGTTGACTTAGCTTATGTGTAGGTAATAAACGACATGTGGGGACCACTAAAATTGTCAACAAAAAATGTTGACTTAGCTTATGTGCGGGTAATATTTATATCTCTATTCTTGTGGTATTTATACTTACGAAACAAAGTATTTATAACTATAAGGGTGTGGTATTTATACTTATGAACTAAAATATTTATATCTAGATTACGTTGGATGAATAATAATCTTAAAAAAGTATTTGAGTTGAAATGTTGGAGACCTTTAACCAAAATGCATCATGTCATGGATCACATGGGCACTCTCTTTTTTATATATTGGATCTAATACAACTAGTTTGTATGAAATTTTGGTCCAACTTTACGAAACTTGGGCAAAACCTTGATCGCATGGTTACCAAGTGGTAAGGACATAACTTTTATACAAAATTGTATTGGATCTTGAGGAGTATATGTTATATGGATCACATGGTATTGCATGTATACAAAAGGCAATATGTATATATGTTGCACTAATTGTAATCTATTAGTATTCTCTATGGTTTTATATGAATTCATATATAATAATCGGCCCAACGGAAGTTTATTATATATTTTTAAAATAAATAATTTAAACCATATAACATTATTTTCAATAATTAGTTGTTATTAATTTTTTTAAATTTAAATTGTAACTGCCACTTTATTAAAATGAATTTTGTATCTGAACAAATCAAGTATTTATATCTGAACACATAAAGTATTTATATCTGAACACATCAAGTATTTATATCTAAACTACTAAGTATTTATATCTGAACACATCAAGTATTTATTTCTGAACACATCAAGTATTTATATCTGAACTACCAAGCATTTATATCTGAACACACAATAGACAATTCATCTTCGCAAATCAAATTGTCGCAAACATCTCAAAATCCAGCAACACTGAAACACGATTGTGTATATGAAATAGAAACGAAACGATATATCATTATTAATTTACCAGAACAAAAACTAAATCGAAAAGAAACAATATTAATCTAGCTGATCACATTTCAAAATTACTGATTAAACTTGTGAGAACCACACGAAATCGCTTCCAGTTTCGAAATTGCCTCAAAAATCGTCTCCAAATCGCCTCGAAATCGACCTAAAATCGCCTCAAAATCGCCGAAGCCTTCGAAAAAGAAAAAACGGAGAGAAAGGAACATTTGAAATTCAAAATGGAAGGTCCGATAACATTGTTAGTTATATCGGTAGTTGTGGGGACCGCAACCTTACAGTTATGGAAGTGCGGGTACAGTGCAGGTACTGTAGCGCGGGTACTAAAATAATTATTCTTTAGCACATACTTCTTTCAAATAATTTTTATCCGTGTAACTGTTGCTGGTGATGCTATGAAGACAAGTAAAAAAAATAATCTAATTTATGTTCAAATAATTTTTTTCTTCAAAGAATGACAACAACAAATTAGAAAATTTGAGTAATTAAGAAATAGTCAGTAAGGGACTTGCTAACAAAAAAAGGAAAATAAAAGCATGGACATATAATAATCGAGGGACGAGAAGTTAAGAACTAGTTTTTGGTTTACCGGCAAAAGGTAATGTTCTCTGGAAGAAACAATCATTTATAGATATTAAATAATTTGGAGACTTCACCTCTAATCTTTATTAAAAAAAATTATCGAGAGACAAATTTACCAAAGTAATTGTTGTATTGCTTAACATCAGCAATAATCAATATTAGAAAAACTTCAATTCATGTCTAATATTTTATACCCAACAATTACTATTTTGAAAGAAATAGTCGCCAAGTTAATTTGACAAATAAAAAATACAACAAAAAATAACTATACGACTATATACCGCTTCTATACATTTTTTCAACCATACATTCCTATCTTTCATCATTATAAATAACCCGATAAAACCTATCAAAACCCAAATGTATTACAGATAATTATTGAGATTTTACCTTTACTTGTCAAATTTAACTGTTGCTTGGCTTTATAAGTCCTTTTGACCATTTTATATATATACTTATTCGTTTTTTTAAATTCAAATGCTTAAATAACATTAAATGCATTGATGTAGAATAAGCGCTAATATTGTAACGTTGCTTAATTAGCAATCGATATGAAATTGTCACATCACATGTTGTAATTGTTTGTCAATTGTTGTAATGTAAATTTTTTAATTTCAAACTTTTCAATGGGGGATTCTTAATTAAAATTAGTATTATTTAAAGAATGAAGATGGTACCGATTTTTTTGTACATATTCTAAAAAAAAATAGCAAGTATACTCTCGGTTTTCAATTTTTTTGGAAACTGACCTAACCGCTCCACTATGGGACAACCAGCCTCAATACTAGACTGTCCCGCAGTGGGGCGGTTTAATTTTGCCTATAAATTGAGGGGTACACCTCCCGAATTTGCCCCATCCCATTTCAATACTCTCTCTCTCTCTCTCCTCTTTTCTCTCTTTCTCCAACAAATCGCCTCTATTTTTGTATGTAAGTCCTTCAAATTTTTTTATTTATATTTTTAGTCCAAAATTGTCTAGAAATTGTTAGGAATTAATCAAATTGTTAGGAATTAATATAAATTGTTAGGAATTGTTTAAAAGTTGTTAGAAATTAATATAAATTGTTAGAAATTGTTTAGAAATTGTTAGCAATTATTTATAAATTGTTAGGAATTAATAAAAATTGTTAGGAATTGTTTAGAAATTGTTAGGAATTATTTATAAATTGTTAGGAATTGTTTAGAATTAATAATAATTGTTTAGAAATTGTATTATTAATTATTTTTAGTTTTAGTTTTCAATAATAATTCTTATTAATTATTATAAATTGTAAAAATATGTTAGAAATTGTTATAAATTATTAGAAATATTTAGGAAATGTTAGAAATGCCCGACATGGTTTAGAAATGCCGTAACTTTTAATTATGTTTGGATTGTACTATTTTATGTTTTGATTGTTATATTTTATGTTTGAATTGTTATATTTTATGTTGTAGTTTTAGCATCTTTTTTTGTTTTGTTTTTTTAGTCGAACAAAACAAAATTATAACATTATAACAAATTATAAACATTACAATAAAATTACAACTTATAACAAAATTTATTTAAGTTGTAACAAAATTACAACTAATAACAAAATTACAACTTATAACAAAATTTAACAACAAAAATTGTAACATAATAGCAGCATTTAAAAAAAAAAAGTTCTTACCAAACCGCTCCACTGAGAGGAGATCTGATATTGTGGTTGGCCGTCCCACAATGGGACGGTTAGGTCAGTTTTCAAATTAATTGAAAACTGATGGTATATTTGTTATTTTTTTAGAGTATTTAAAAAAATTCGGAAGATGATATGATATTGATTTAGAAATAAATGTTAAGAACTGTTGTTGTGGCGCGAAACTCATCTTTTGCATTTCATAATTTCATTGGCCAGACGGTTTAATTTTATTCTAGTTTACAGGTCTATTTACATAGCGGGGCCATATCATGTGTACCTCATCACTCGTAACATTTTGTGATTAGAAAAATAATAATGAGAAATTTTCTAATGACTTCTCTCCACAACATCAACATATATATCAACAAATGACACTTGGTCAATTGTCACCATTTTCTCTAATCACTTGTCCTCTTTCGCTGCATGATTGAGATTTTCACCATCCAAGAGATAAAATAAAGAATGGACTTGGTAGTTTTCGATCCACAAATGTTGTACAATTCGTATTTCCTCATTTGAAGTAACAGGTACTTGTGTGGCAGGAAGTATTAATTATATTAATGTTCCCATCAACTTTGACATAACATCGTATGATTACAGTGGGACTTGGGGATTAGATATTAATAATTAATTGGATTTGATAAAAAAAATAACCCTTCTAGTTAAATGGGGATTAGATATTCTGATTTTTTGTTACCTGCAAATGGAAAGATATTTTAGTAGCAAATGTATGGTAATTGGAGGATGAATATGACAGTATTTGGAATGTAAACAGTTTCTTTAACAAATTAATATAATTTTATAGTTAGAAGAAGTAGTTTAACAAAATACTAGTACCGTGTTCGTGCATTGCAATGGGACATTATAAGAGAACAAAAAAAATTCATACAAAATGACATATTTTTATAAAAAAAAATTAGAATAAATAACAAATACTATTCCATGTTAAATGACATTTACATGTAAATAACATTAATTAAATATATAAATCTTTTATTTTTTTTTGACATATTTTCATAAAAAATCTCATACAAAATGACAAATAACATTCTTTAATGATATAAAAAATAGAAATAAATGAAGACATGACCAATAAATTAAAAATAATTCTTAAATGACATTTACATAATGGAAAGAAATCAGAATTAATCAGAAAGATAATACAATTTGCATGTTACAAGTATATATGTAAATAAATTTGGACATCTACGTTGGTGGATCAGGACATCTACATATTGAATATAAGAATAGAGATAACTTTAATAATTTATATTAAACATAACTCACACTGATATTTTTAAACCAAAACATAGTTAAACACAACTCACTTTGGACTCAACGTCTAAACATAACTCCATTCCTTGAAAATGCAGAATATGTTAAATTAACAACAACAAAATGTTAAATTATCAACTAATGCAGAATACATTAAATTAACCTTCTTCAGGCTTGTTTTTCTATTAATGTTCCCATCAACTTTCACATAACATCGTATGATCGCAGTGGGACTTGGGAATTAGATATTAATAATTAATCGGAGTTGATAAAAAAATAACCCTTCTAGTTAAATGGGATTAGATATTCTGATTTTTTGTTACCTGCAAATGGAAAGATATTTTAGTAGCAAATGTATTTTAATTGGACGATAAATATGATAGTATTAGGAATGTAAACAGTTTCTTTAAGAAATTAAAATAATTTTATAGTTAGAAGGAGTTTAACAAAATACTAGTACCACGTCCGTGCATTGCAATGGCAACATATTATAAGAGAACAAAAAATTTACACATTATGTATTTTACGTTTCAACTTCTCAATCTAAATTATCTAATTCTGTGTTGTTGCAGTGTTTTTTTTTTTTTTTAGTTTTTTGGTTTGTATGTTTGAACAATGCAGGATTGGCACCAATGATTTTGTTACTCAATTTTATATGAATTTTTTTTGTTCATCAGATTATAGTGACCACATATCTTCTACTGGTTCTTTCAATTGAACATTTATGATATTAAATTAATATGCAATTAGTGGGTTGTTTATTTATGGAGATGACAAGCTTGGTAAGGTAAGGCATAAATTGTAAACAGTTTCTTTAGCAAATTAAAATAATTTTATAGTCAGAAGAAGGAGTTTAACAAAATACTAGTACTGTGTCCGTGCATTATAATGGAAACATATTATAAGAGGAAAAAAAAATCATACAAAATGACATATTTTTATAAAAAAAAATTAGACTAAATAACAAATACTATTCCATGTTAAATGACATTTAAATGTAAATAACATTAATTAAATAATATAAATGTTTTATTATTTTTTTGACATATTTCATAAAAAAATCTCATACAAAATGACATATTAAATGACAAATAACATTCTTTAATGATATACAAAATAGAAATAAATAAAGACATGACCAATCAAGTAAAAATAATTCTTAAATGACATTTAAATAATGGAAAGAAATCAGAATCAATCAGAAAGATAATACGATTTGCATGTTGCAAGTACATGCGTAAATAAATTTGGACATCTACGTTGGTGGATCAGGACATCTATATGTTGAATATAAGAATAGAGATACCCACAATAAATTATATTAAACATAACTCGCGCTGGTATTTTTAAACCAAAACATAATTAAACACAACTCACTTTGGACTCAACATCTATACATAACTCCATTCCTTGAAAATGCGGAATACGTTAAATTAACAACAATAAAATGTTAAATTATCAACTAATGCATAATACATTAAATTAACCTTCATTCAGGCTTATTTTTCTATTAAATCAATTACCCGTTAAAACTGCATTGCAGTCTGTCAAGGAGATCACACAATCAAAATGTTAAATTATCAACTATTTCACAGAAAAAAAACCCGGGCCAGCCAAATTTTCCGCAACCTGATTAAATATTCGGCTGGCCTGGGCATTTTTAAAAATCTTGAGCAAGGCTGGACAATTATGTTATGTTGTATTTAATTTGGATATTAAAAGAAAACGGGATTATTTCCTTGGATATTTCTTGTAAATCAAACAAAGATGATTTTATTTAAAGCTAACTTTTATATTGTCATGTGATGGTAAGGACTAAGGAACTGCAATTGAAGTGTTTTTTATCAGATGGCATCAGGCAGAGGATTGTACCGGTGCCTGAGTTTGGACAAGGCAATGAAGAATAAAGAGTAGGTGATTTTTTGAGATTGTTAGTTTTAAGTAGGAAATGTTGTTATTGAAGTAATTAAAACTTATTTTATTTGTGTTATGTTGTCATATTAATATGTTGGGTGGATCTAAAGTCAAGTGAGAAGTACTTAGTTACCTTTATAATTTTAATTTTTGTAATTACGTATATTGAAATTTAATTAAATTTTTTTACTTTTTATATAGTTCAGCTTTTCGTAAAATATCAAATAAGTACTTAAATCTTAATAGTTAACTAATTTTGATTGTACAGATTTGAATCAAATTCCAATCTTCATAATTTTACGTTTCAACTTCTCAATCTTAATTATCTAATTCTGTGTTGTTGTAATTTTTTTTAGTTTTTGTCTGTATGTTTGAACAATGCAGGATTGGCACCAATGATTTGTTACTCAATTTTATATGGATTCTGTGGTTTCAATGAAACCGATGGATACAACCCACTTCAAATAAAAAAAATCATCAGATTATAGTGACCACATATCTTCTACTGGTTCTTTCAATTGAGCATTTATGATATTAAATTAATATGCAATTAGTGGGTTGTTTATTTATGGAGATGACAAGCTTGGTAAGGTAAGGCATAAATTGTAATTATAGATGGGCTGCAACAATGTACATAGTTACATTAAAAATAGGAACTCTCCAAAATGACCTTTAGTATACCATCATTAAAATTACAGCCAATGTTTGCAACATATAACCCTTAATGTACGCCTCTCACATTGTCTCATTTTATGTATGCTCTATTTTAGGATTTGATTTCTAATATTGACATTACTAGACGTGTAATCCAAACCTGGATTATTGATTTCTAAACAAAGCGGTTCAAATTAAGTCCGATTTTTTGTGATAAAATCAAGCATATCAATCTAAACCGCTATATATGAAATAAACAGTCTAAATATAAAGAATAAATCAATTAGAAAGAGTAGTGGAGAAAATTAATGACGCCAATGTCAGTTCTGCATGTATCGTTCACGTGATGCAATTGTCTTTTACTACTTTAATTATTTCACGTCCTATACAAACTGATCTGGTAAATAATTTTTTAAATATAATTTTTTAATTATATTTATTTAAATTAGTAATTTAGTACATACTTTTTTTAACTAATTTAAAATAGTAATTAAATATAATCCTTCACATCACGTCACATTTTTTTTCCTTCGTTGAGGATAGCGACCATTAATCTTATTTTAGGTTTATCAATATTGTAAATTTATATTCCCATTTTAATTTGACCGGAAGATAGGTTAACTAAGAACTAGGGCATTGAAGATCTGCAATACGATCAGAAGCGTTGAATTATGATCATACGGTGGAGAGAGATAAACGACCTTTTAGATGAGATACCAAACAGCCTAAAAAAGTCTGTAGGCGAACTATCTTTTGACCTTCCACTGTCAGGGGACAAGGCCTGGGTTTGCTTGGGAGCGCGGAAATCACGTGACTGGTATCTACAATCTTCTAATTAAATATAAATTAATTAAGAGACCGCTTAGTTAATCAATTAAATTAATTGCACCATTTACTTTCCACTATCGGCCAGCGAAAATTGCCACGCGTACGCCGATTTAGATGACCCATGTATCGCCATTGGCCCATTGCACGTTAAACCATGCGCTGAACCGACCGCTTTTATTTGACGTATGAACCCATATTGAAATTTAGTACCATGTGTGTATTATAATAATTCAATGGGTATACAAAACTAGGTCGCTGTTTATTTTGGAAGTGTATATTTTGAAGTAAAATAACAAGAATTTATCCGAAACTAACTATTTTGGAAGTTTTGTTATACATTGTACTTGAGATTTTTTTTTGTTTTGATAAAATGAGAATTTGTCATGATTATTATTGTATTATCCAAAATTCTAAATATATCAAAGTCAGTATAAAACAAAAGTATTAAAGGAATTTGGATTGTACTGATACATATAAATAGTTAATTTCATAGGTAAAATAGGAAAAAAAAAAAAACTGTAACATTTGGTCCTATCTGGAGTCTGAACTTTGAAGGAGTGAATAAAAAAAAGTGATATTCTCTTCACAACAAAGTGGTGTCCTCCAAAGGGAAAGAGAGAGAAAGGGAAAGAGAAGGTAAGGAGACGTGTCCTTTGATAGGGGTACCCACGGACCCCTCTCCATGCGCATGTCTGACACTGCTCTCTTCTTTCTCCTCCACGTGTCCCCCCAGCTCACCTCCTCCGTTAACCGCCGTTTATTCCTCACCGCCTTGCATTCTTGCAGTTATGTCCCGGATTCTTGTATTAAACAAGGTTTACAAGGGACTGTTTTGTCAAAAATTCTGAAATTTTTATTGAAATTGCTTTCATTTTCAGATTAATACACTTGATTTGAATGCGATAAACTCAAAGAAATAATTGGCATATCACATGCGCTACCGCGCATTATTGTTTACATTATCTATTTCAGATTTGATTGTAGTAATGCAGCTGTAACTAATTTCATCTTTATTGGACAAAAAATTATGTTAACAGTTTCAAATAGTATTTTGCTCAAATGTATTTTTGTATTTTAATATCTTGGAAAAGGTTGTAGCCCAAATACATTAATCTGGAGGGCCTATGCGGAAAAAAAGACGAATTAAAGAAGAACCAAAACGCCGTCAGTTTTTCGTCCTCACCTCACAACCAAGTTAAACTAACCACGGTTAACTCAACCCTACCCCGGTTAACCCACAGTTTATAACGCCCCTCTTCCTTCTCTACCCAGAATGTACGAGAACAAACCTCTCAAAACGCAAAACAAAAGAGAGAAGAAACGAACGAAAGAGAACAGACGGTCTGTAGAGAGCAAGAAAAAACGATTGAGAAAAAGAACGAAACCGCATAAAAGCAGTAACACCATAAAAATGATGATGATGGGAGAATCAGGCAATCTCTCCATTAGCGTTCCTCCATGGCCATACAACCACAACCTCCCTGTAAGTGGCATCTCCGCTTCTGCCACCTCCCCCACTGGAGAAGCCCCGTCTCCCTACTCACTGGAGGAGGTCGCTCTTGCGGCTGCGACTTTACAGCAATATTATCCCAACCCCCCGTCTGAAGCCTTTGATGACTCCGACGAGTCAGACCTGGCGGACCCACCTGTTGATGCCTACTCGTGCGATGAGTTCCGCATGTACGAGTTCAAGGTCAGGCGATGTGCCCGTGGTCGGTCGCATGATTGGACCGAGTGCCCCTTTGCTCATCCTGGGGAGAAGGCGCGCCGCCGGGACCCACGCAAGTACCACTACTCCGGTACTGCATGCCCCGACTTCCGCAAGGGTCAATGCAAGAGGGGCGATTCCTGCGAGTTCGCTCATGGGGTTTTTGAATGCTGGCTGCATCCGGCCCGTTACCGCACACAGCCATGCAAGGATGGGACTGCATGCAGGAGGCGGGTGTGTTTCTTTGCGCACACCCCCGAGCAACTGCGTGTGCTGCCTCAGGAGAAGAGCCCGAGGGGTTTGGGTTCGGGTATTTCCAACCAACCTGAGTCGTATGACGGGTCGCCTCAGAGGCGCCAGCATGTGCTTGATATGTATATGTCGAAGTGTTTGACGTCAACCTCACCCACATCAACTCTCCTGTCGCCTCCTAGGAGCCCCCAATCCGAATCCCCACCGATGTCTCCCGTTGATGGTACCGGCAGTATGGCAGTACGAAGGGGTTCGTTTCCTATTGGTTCCCCTGTTAGTGAAGTTCTGGCATCTCTGAGGCAGCTTAGGCTTGGTAAGGTCAAGTCCATGCCTAGTTCATGGGGGGTTCAGCTGGGAGGTGGTGCTGGTACGCCAAAGGGAACAGGTACGAGCGGTTTGAGGTCCGCAGGTTTCTGTAGCCTGCCGTCTACCCCAACAATGGCTAGTAATAATGTTAATAGTGGAGTCAATCATGACTTGGGTTTGATTGAGGAGGAGCCGACCGAACGAGTTGAGTCGGGTTGGGCGTTGCGTGCAAAGTTGTTCCAGAAGCTCAGCAAGGATGAAGTGGCACCTGTTCTCCAGTCCCCGGATGTGGATTGGGTGTCTGAGTTGGTGAATTGAGGATGGTCTTTCTAAAATTTAAATAAGATTTGAGGGGGCTATGGTGGTAAGTTAATTGCTGGAGAAATCTGAGGATGGGGTGGTGTTAATATCTTGGCTAATTTTGTATATATGTGTGTATACTTCAGTTTAAGAGGGGTGAAGGTGGAAGACTGAAGCGGGGTTGATCTGTTTTGGGGCAAATTCGTAGGGGTAAATTGAAAAAAAATAAAAGGAAGGACATCAAAGCTGCTGCTCGCAAGAAAGTGGTACTACTGGTAGAGGTAGTGGCATAGACTGCAGTGCTAATTGCCGCCTTAATTTTCAATTTATGAGATTTATCTTTATGTTTACAAACCATTTTGTTATTTTGTGCAAGGATCCCTCACAGAAGGGTTTATTTCTTAAGATAATGTAATAGAATTATTATAATTGTTATCCTTTTTCTTTGATGTTTCATCCTATGTTAGGTACGATGATCCTTGTGTAATATATTATTTACTTAAATGAATGGTCTCTATTTCTCTGCATCGTTGTTCTTGTGAGATTTGACTGAGCTAAGACCAGCAATTGAGTGATCTGTATTATATTTTTTGCTGTCCCCTTTAATTTGACGGTAAGCTCTAAAATATTCAAATGTTGAGTGTTGAGTCTCATTTGTCTTGAATTCGTATCCTCTGCATTAACTCAAAAAGATTCTCTTTTGAGTTAAAGAGTTAATGCATCTGGACCATCCGATCTATTTTAAGATCCGTGCAAATTAAAGGGGACAGCAAAAAAATATTTGTTGGCTCCGTTTGGAGGGGAGTATATTTGAGGCTGAATGCTTTCCAAGGGTCTCCTTCAGTTATGAACTAGACTTACAAATAATCATGGTTTTATAGCTTAAAGCTCATAAAACATTTTATCCCTAAATGAAAGTTGTACAAATTTCTTACAGCCCTGCCTTGTCTTTTTGAAACATGGCAAATATTATGAGAAATAAAACATGCTTCTCTCTTCTTCATCAGATCTAATATTTTTTATTTTCCATAACCCTTTTATTAAAGCTCCATGTACAAAAGAGATTTTGATAATTTCCAGGGGGCAAAGAGTCCAAGAGTAATCGGAAAAAATGTGGTCTTCCATGAAATTGGGCTTGGAATGAATAAGGAAATATCTGAAGGGGGGAGATGTCCGGTCTAGAGAGACAGGTGGCCTTTAATGCCTTACCCTTTGCATTAATGCATCAGATCAGATCAAGCACCTAAGCAAATAGTTCACCTTACATACTTAGCCTTGAGGGGATGAACATTGCAATAATTAAACATGTACGAAACTGTACGGACCTACCATTTCAACTGTGCGTAGGTGAGAGATAAAGATCATTCCCACTACCCATGCCTCTTCTTCTTCTCTATAGACTGTAGTTCTACATGACATGCAATGATGAAGAAAAAGAAATCTGTATGTGTGTATATAACTTGTATTGGAAATGTAATACATGTATTGTCCTTTGATGCAAGTAAAATTGCAGTGTTGTATAGGCATTGAAGTGAAGGGGTTTTAAGGGTTTGGTGTCCTTGAAGCAATGTCACGTCTTTTCATGTGGTTAAAGCATAGGGGCCAGGATTACATTTTTTCGTCCTTTGGTCAAGGTTTGTTCTTCTTGGATACACTGGGATTTTTAAAGGTGCTCTATTTTTGTGTTTAATATCTTGGCATTCGCTGAGTGGATTTATTGAGAGTGATTTAAGCATATGTTAAGCTTGTTATATTAGATCAAGGATATTTTGATGGGCTGTTTTATATTTTTCTTGTAGATGGTATAGTTTAGGAGTCCGCATCGTCTGTATTCAACTCAAAAGATACTTTACTTTTTTGGTTAATGCATGTTGGCTGTCTAATTTTAAATGGAGTCAAATCGGTCACAGTTTATAATTCACGGATCCTTTAATATTAGTGTAGATCTAGTTCGCATGAATTTTAAAGTGAATCGGACGGTCCAGATACATTAATTCAAAAAATTGTTATAATTCACGGATCTTTTAATAGTAGTGTAGATCTAGTTCGCACGAATTTTAAAGCAAATCAGACGGTCCCGATACATTAACTCAATTTTTTTTTTTTAAGTTAGTGCAGGGGATACGAATTCATAGTTTAGTGGTATTATAGAATATTAGGACTACTCTTAACTCAAAAGATTCTTTTTCAAGTTAATGCAGAGGATACGAATACATAGTTAAGTGGTATGAGGTCCTGTTCGGCGGCCTGCTAAGGAATAGGAATCCAAAATTTTGAACTACTTTTTACTGTTCACCGTGGAAAAAAAAATTCACTCAAGAGTCAACTTTTTTTTTCCCACGGCAACAGTGCCGTTGCCGAACGGGCCCTTATAGAATATTAGGACTACTCTTGAAGATTCGTTCGGCAAATATGTATTAAAAATATATATATATATATTTTTAAATGAGACATACTTTCAAATTGAATGCAGCTTAAGAAGTATACAAAAATAATTTTTTTTTTATAGTTGATCACATAAGAAATTAATTAATTTTGTATACTTTCAAATTGGAATTAATTTTAGCCGTATGATTACAGTTGATAATTATTAACTACGATTAAATAATAATTTAAGATAATATAATAGTTAATTTTTTTTAATGATTTGATATATTTTGAAGCTTTTGAACTCAAATTTTTATATAGTCAACCGTAAAAAAAATACAATTAATTCAGGTAGATCGTGCATTAAACAAAAAATCTAAGCGCACTTCCGATATTCAAGTTTTATTAATGGATTGACTGCCGAAATTTTATTATATCCAAAATTAATAAATAATTTACAAATCTACACTCTGGAGAAGCAGAATTCGAAATATGTCCAAACTACAGATTAAGTACTCAGTTTCAAGCGAACTTTTCGCAACAAGAAATTCAGTTCTAGGCTATTCAAATCGCAGAAAATGTTTTCGGTTTTCAAAATCAGGATCAAATTTGCGGTTTCCGGTATCAAAACCGGGGATCTGGGTTTCTTGAAATCGGGAATTGTTTTTGCGGTTCGGAGATTTGCCTATTAACCGGCGCACAACACAGCAGTCCCACACATCCCTTTCTCCCTTTCTCGCTACTCGTATCTCCGACTTTCTGATCGAGCGGCACTTCGGGTCAGGTATTTTTAATTTTTTTTATTTAATAAATTATTTAGAAAATAATAAATTAGTTTAGGATATTTCAAAATAGTTTAGAATATTGTCCGACTAATTTAGAAATTTCAAATGGTTTAGAATATTATCCGAATAATTTAGAAAATTCCATTTAGAATAATTTAGAAATTCCAAAATTGTTTAGAATAATTTAGAAAATTTCAAAATGGTTTAGAATAATTTAGAAAATTCCTAATGATTTAGAATAATATCCGAAAATTTCAAAAGTTTAGAATATTGTCCGAATAATTTAGAAAATTCCAAAATGATTTAGAATAATTTAGAAAATTTCAAAAGGTTTAGAGTAATGTCCTAATAATTAGAAAATTTCAAAATAGTTTAGAATAATTTAGAAAATTTCAAAATTATTTAGAATAATTTAGAAAATTCGAAAATGGTTTAGAATATTGTCCAAATAATTTAGAAAATTCCAAAATTATTTAGAATAATGTTCGAAAATTCCTAAATAATTTACGATAGTTTAGAAAATGAATAATTTTGATGAAATTTGTAGTATGGCAGACGAAGCACCTGATTAAGGAGAGAGGGACTAAACAAGAGGTGTTTAGCGAGTTGTTGCGCATACCTCACAACCATCATAGGGTTTCGGAGGCTTCTAAGGAGGTATGCATTTACTTATTTGATTTTTCACAACTCGGTCATAAATCAAATCATATTATAATTTCGATTTATGTTCTCATGTAGAGTTCAGAGGTTTTAAACGTCAAACACTACTAGATGCATTGCGAGTACCACGAGACATACGCGTCGTATTTGATTTGATTGGGCTTTATACCAAATCGCAATCATGCCTGACAATGATCAGCTGTAAGGGCAACCATCTCTGCTGTAAGCTGACAATGATCAGCACGTGATGCCAGTACTTTTTATGCATGAGGGATTGCTTGTTTGCTAAATATCCAAGATTCTGAAAGGCCGTTAGGATTCGCCCATAACTTGAATTTTTATAAATCATCTTTGCACACCACAACTAAGGTTCGCTTTTAGAAACATTACACTCAAGATTGTTCATGATATGGAACTCATTGATTGCTATCCTTAAGAGCCGTTTTCGACTCATACACTTTGTCTACGACCAATAGGTTATCGAATGTTCTCTTTGTGCCGCCGACAAAATCGACATCCGCAGGCCGAAAACTGGATATGTCATTAAAACTATCAACCGGATGTCTCATATTTTCCCGGCCAGTTATCGGGTACGGTGTTTGGCGGAATTGTGAACAAGACTGTGATTGTGACTGTCTGGTCTGTCCAACATCATCATCGGAACCTGATGACTCATCTGAAAGCATCTCATTCCCGCTCTCCAAACTATCATCATCAATTGCATCCACAAGTACATGCGAATAATCAGGGATCGGTACCGATCTACGAACCTGAACAATTTTGGGTCGAGTTATGGGTTCAGGGTTCCGACTAGTACTGGGTGGGATCGAGATTTAGAGATCTGACTGGGTACAAGGGTCTGACTGTTCAGATTCAATTGGGAATTAAAATCGGCATGGTTTGATTCCAATTCTACATACAACTCCATAAACATTAACCTTTATGGGAAAGACGCCACAATTTCTAAAATCATTTTGAACGATACCTAATTTGTTACCGGTACTAGTTGGTAGTCACGTTGGCCATCGATAGACATATTAAACATGTCTTGGATTTTCAGATTTGCTTCACTAACAGTATAACCAACCAGTTTGTCAATATCATTCTGGAGATAATCAAAATTATGGTTCACGGTTACTGGGAATGAGTATATAGGCCGGGTACTGTAAAAGACCCTGTCATCATTGTATTGGATTTTTCCTCCAACAAAAATTTTCACACAGATCATTTTTTATTTTGGTTGGTCAGGATAACAAACTACAATTTAAAAAATATAACCCTATAAGTACAACATAGATTGAAAAATTAAATAATTTAAAATTAATAAAATAAAAAACTTACAAAAATCTTTTTTTTCTCTATTTTTTTTTTTGTTCTTCTCATCTTTTTTTTTTCCCCCTTTTCTCCTCCTCTTCTTCTCTTATTCACCACCACATGAGTGTAAGGAGAGTAAGGAGTGTAAAATGCGTGATAGAGAAGAGGCAGCAGTGCGTTTTTAATAGAGCAAATAGTCCGAAACTGTAAAAAAAAATTCCGGATATGAAACCGCAAAATAAATTTCCGGTTTTAAGGAATCGCGGTTTTTATTCCCGATTGTAATACAAGAAACCACAAATTAATCTCCAGTTTCAATAACCGGAAACTTTTTTTGCTGTTTTGGATAGCTTGAAACCGAAATTTTTTTTTGTGGAAAGTTTGCTTGAACCCGGTAATTTAATCCGTGGTTTGGACATATTTCGAATTCTTCCCCACCGGAGTGTAGATTTGTGAATTATTTATTAATTTTGGATGTTAATAAAAATTTCGGGCTTGACTGCACTAACAGTTACTGACAAACAACTTGTACGATTAACAACTAGACTAGGAGAGTAGTATTGCTTATCCATTTTATTTTGTTTTGTTGTTAACAAAATTCCAAACCGGTAGGTTATGACAGAGACATGAAATTGTCAAGGGAAACAATAGAATAGCAATTCTCAAGCACTACCCATATTTAGATTACTTTGTAACACATTGTCAAACTCTTAGATAAAGTGTTTGTTAAGAGAGCCATATAATATAAGTATTACTATTAATCAATTTGCTTTGTTACACATTGCTTGAAGATAAAACCAATTATATATAGGAAAAATAAAGAAAAAGTATATTACAATTCGCTTCTATTTTCTTTTTGAGAGAGAGATTGTATCTTGTTTGTTTTATTCTAGGCTAAATTAGAAATTATTCCTTTTTTTAGTTAGGTCTGTCTAATTAGATACAAATTTATTCTACGTGTTAAATTTAATTTTTTTTGCTAGTAAGAGAGAAAGTCTAACAATCTTATACGGACCGAATATAAAAAAAGTTCTAAACATGAAAGGAAGTCTCTGTTTTCAATTTGTTCTCATTTAATGATTTCATGATTACATCTTTTTTTCTTTTTGTTCGTAAGTGATGATGTGCGGCAGAGGTTAATAAGCGAAGAAGATCTTTGTCCCCATGATAGGGGTTAGATATGTTTCTTTATTTTCAGATAACTATATAAAATATCGTCCTATGAAAAAAAAAAAACTAGATTAAGAAATGAATAAAAAAGGAGGTTCCATCGTCGGAGTGTTATCCACTTGAGAAAGAGGTCCCTATTAAGGGGAACTCTTCAAATCTACATATCTAAAATCTAGTGGTAATGGATATAGATTAGGTTGTATTTCCTCTGTTTGTTTTTCTTCCTACTTGTTTTTGTTTCTTGGTTCTTTTAAAATAAGACCAGTGTTTTAATATTCGATTCTCATGCGGTATTCGGAAGGCCACCGTATACCGCATATACGGTATGCGGCTGAATATGCGGATTCTTATCGGATTTATATATGCTTTTATTAAATATTTAATCCCACAGTACTTAAATACAATAAGGCAGCATAGCATGTAGAGAGGTTATAAAAGATTTCTGAGTGGGACACTTGAAGATAATACCTGTCTAGTGGGTTTGGAACTCATTAATGGGTTATAGATCCGGATCCGAAACTATTTTAATGGGTTTTGAATGTTTTTTATTTTTTTTAAAACATGAATTCAATATTCGGTCCGAATAGCTATTTTTTATTCGGCCGGATACTGAATAGAAATATATAGAATATACGGAATATACTGCTGTATATTTATCAAATATAACCGAATTTAAAACACTGAATAAGACAGTATCAATTGGATATAGATTGCAGAGATTACTCGTGTGATTTTTTTTTTTTGCAGTTTACCCTTGTTGTTATCTGTTTGATGAGAATAACAGAAGAAAGAAAGCAGAGGATTGTAGGGAATCAAACAGAGGATGTGTACTAAAGCATGTAGAGAGATTATGGAGTTCTAACAGCTGGGACCACTGGCAGTAATGTCATGCGAGTTAGAGGGTCGAGGTAAGGGGGCCAACCCAACTAATAAAAACCGGACCCACTGATCAGTAAGATATGATCCAAATTATGAAGCTTGGATCTCAAACCTGCTTCCTAGATATTCCATCACTGCCTCAAAGTCTTTTCATGTGTTTTGTCCCTTCATCATCCATCAATGCCGACTGAGATTAAAACATAAAATATGCCGACTGAGATTAAAAATTATTTTTATAAATAAAAATGTAAAACTTGAAAATTATATAAAGATGCCAAGCTTTTTATAAGATTTACACAAGTTACCACAGATCGAATATATAATATTTTCATCGAACTTTATTAATATTTGAGAATACAGCCCCCCTACTCGGGGGTTGTCTACTCATAATCCAACGGCTTAGATGATAACATCCTTAACAGATTTTACTGTTCAATAGCTGCCTTTTTTGAGGCCGTAGATAGAGACTTTTTTTACAGGAATATATTGTCTACATTACAGTAAGGTACTAAGCTGCGAGAACTACGATTTGTAGAGAGGGTCTTTAGGGGTTTCATGGTACAAATCTCAAACAAAAAATGGAGGGTCTAATTGTTACTGCATGATTTGCAATACTTCAGATGAAACCTGATCAGGTCCTTTTCAACTTTTTTTTTTCTTGTTCCACAATTCATAACATTTAATTGGTTGCAATTCGTAGTCAGCATTTTTCCTTTGAAATTTCTCAGGTTTCTTGAAAATTATAAAATAATCTTTGCTTTAATCAATTTGGTGTTGAAGAAGTCCTGCTTCAAAGGGAAAAAAGAGAAAAAAAAAAAAAGGCATCCGAAGAAGTCGCCTTGCAATTTCCAAAAAAGAAAAAAAATATGTGACGAAGTAAAGGGATTTGTTAGATAAAAATATTAACATAGCTATATAAAAGACAAAATGAAAAAAAATATACGACTTGCATGATGTCAAACTAACTCTGACAATATCTTTGCCCGATTCTTCTGTCTTGGATAGAGATTGTTAGTTATTGGAAATGTACCAAGGAATAAGCTGGTTGAGCTTAAGTGCAGATTTCTTATTTAATAGAAAATGAATATATATATTTTTTTCTGACATTTTTTTTTTGAGAAAAGTGGAAGAATTCTCACCGATTTTATTACTGAACTCCTAACAGAAGTTACAATATATTGTCATTTTTTTGGCATTTTCAAGAAGCAAATTCTTACATGTACATGCTATTAATGATAGACGGGTCCAAAGCAAGTTTGTAATGAATCCAAATATTCTGTATTATATTTATCTGTGATAGCATTATTATTTCTTATTTCCCCTCTTCAGTAATGAATATAAATAGAGTCTGTATTAGATTTGATTCTCTTGTCGGTAGGCTTGAAGCAGCCAATTGGATTTTTGTTCTTCTTATTTTCCCTCTTTAGGAATGGTATTCAGACTAGTATTTTTTTCACATGAGCACTATCTAGACAAAATTAGGCCCAACAAAGGCCCAAATAAAACCTAGGAGCTATCTTGAGGACAAATTTTGATTAAGTTTACCTTAAAATTTAGGCTGTGTTCAAAAGATTTCTTATTATTGATGTTATTATTGAGTATATGCATTTAGTTTTATATTCTAGGAGTTGACAAACAAGAAATTCTTGACAAAATCAACGGTGGTCATTACATAATTTCTTCAGTTGAATTGTACTTTTCTCTTCCCCATGAAAGGACATTATGCAAAGACTACAAAATTATAAGAACATTGAATTGTGCCTTACCAAACCGTTCCATTATTGGTCTAAAAACGACAAACAGTGAACCTGAAATAAGGCAAGAAATCACGCTAATAAGACCTAAAAATGCTAGTCTTTCGTAGGGTAGTTAAAAAAAAAACTTAAATCAATGCATGGTGCATTAGAGTCCATTGATGAAGTACAAGTAAATTATAAATTAAACTTGGGAGAACTGTAGTTAATTATGATATACATCGATTCTCCAATCAAATCCAAGAAACAAGGTTGTAGTTACAATTGTTTAGATCTTATTGATCGAGGTATTATGTTGTCAAAACTATGTCAGAAAAGGCCTCGTTATCATTATTAGGATTTTTTTTTAAAAACGTAATTAAAATAATTAATTTTAAAAAAACAACATGATTATTGTTTTTTTTACAAAAATCATAAAAACCGAACTTCCAATTCGGTCTGAATATTTTTTTTTCGTAGACCGAATTGTCAATTGGTCTAACCTTTTTTCACAGATTTCCTACCATTTTCTGTGGCCTTGCGTGTAACACCTTCTGGACCGAATTGGCAATTCGGTCCAGGGGCTTTTTTTTTTTTTTTTAGAGACACTCAAAAGAGCAAAATAAAGAAATCTAACACTAAAAATTTGAATTTTTTGTTTAAATTTTTTGTTAGATTACTTCTTTTGATTTATAATTAGCAAAAAAAATAAAAAATACACCAAATTACTTGAAATTATGTTGAATTACACTATATTACAATAAATTATGTTGAATTACACTAAATTAAGCTAAATTACAATAACTTTGCTAATTATGCTGAAATACGGTAAATTACGCTAAAGTAGAATGATTTTGTACCATCTTTCATGAATCATAAAAAATAGAAAATAAATTTGGAAAATAGTAAAAATTGGTATTCTACAAGTTCATTATGTAACTAATTTACTGAGCTACTTAGATTGAATAATAGAAATGAAAATCTTAATCGAAAACTTCAACTCAAGTTTTGAGGCTCTTCCCATAGTTTTTTGGCAATTCTGAATTTTGAAATCCAACATAGCGGGCACGAACGCATGCGTATTTTCGCAAGCTTTCCGAAAAGTGGTCATTTGCTGAAATCGGACACTCGAGCACTGTTTTATGACCGTTTGAAGTTTCGCTGTCGTTTTTCGCCTTTTCAGTGAAGATATTGTCTCTATTCATATGTAATTTAGCATAATTTACCGTATTTTAGCGTAATGTAATGTAATTTAATGTAATTAAATTTAATATAGTGTAATTCAACATAATTTCAAGTAATTTAGCGTATTTTAGTATAAATATGCTAATTATATATTAAAAGAAGTAATCTATCAAATAATTTAAACAAAAAAAATTCAAATTTTTAGTGTTAGATTTCATTTTCTTGCTCTTCATAGTGTCTCTACAAAAAAAAAATATGTAGACCGAGTTGCCAACTCGGTCTAGGAAAAAAAAAAGTGGACCGAACTACCAAGTCGGTCTGGCCCTTTTTTTATTTTCTGTGGCGTTCTTTCTACAATCCGGTGGAAAAAAGCTAGACCGAATTGCCAATTCGGTCTAGGAAAAAAAAAATATTTAGACCGAATTGGCAGTTCGGTTTTTATGATTTTTGTAAAAAAAACAATAATCATGTTGTTTTTTTAAAATTAATTATTTTAATGACGTTTTTTTTAAAAAATCCTCATTATTACTACGTCTATTTACTGCTATTAGGTGGGGTAAAACGGAAGCGGTAATATCGGATCCATATTCGATCCGTTTTCCAAAATTAAATACAAATATTCGAATATCCGTACAGGTACAAATACAAATATGAATATAGTTTTAAATTTTAATTATTTGTATTCAAATAGGAGATATAATTCATATAATTTAATATATATTATGGAAAAAATAATGTTATTTACCATTATAATTAAATAAATATCATGAAATTTGATAACTTTTTTAATAATATTTATATATGTTTTAATAAATATTTGATCCGATTTGTATTGTTTGTAAAAAATAAAATGGAATATGATTTTATCACGATCCGCTTTGTATTAAATCGTTTTCCTCCCTAACTGCTATACGATGACTCGAAATGAGAACTACTACTTTTGATATTTATAAACCCTAATTTAACTTACGATTACATTGATCACCATAAACACTTTTAATAATCCTTGTTTAAAAGTTAGAACTTGTAAAAATGTTTTTTGGTGATCAATGTAATCAAGCAATAATAAGAAAAATAAATTATTCAGTAGGCAGATAGTTTTCTAGGGTTCAGGTTTCGTGTCCTTTCTAATTATGCAAATACAAGTTCTAACTTTTATCTATACCGCGTACGGTATAGACTCTATATTCCTCGTATAATGCGTACGATACTATCACTATCCCGCACGGTATACTAGGATATTTGTTATGCGATCTGAGGGCTTTCTGATCTCTCGATCAGCTTTTTAGATATGAAAAATGTTTTTCCTGTACTACCATGTTATTGAAATAATCCTAAAGACCCCACCAAGATTGAGTTTCCTAATGTTATTCTGACTAAGCCTAATCTAGCAAAAAGGGGCGATTAATCTCCTTACTTTATGTATTAGATGTCAGTCTAATCTAGCAGGGGGATCTAGTCCTAATCTAAATGCAATTTATATTATCCTGCCAAGGGAGCACCTTGGATTCGAACTCTTGCTTTTGAACTGCTGTCAAGTCTCATTAGCTCCAATCTCACCATTACTTACTAGTAATTCCTCACTCGAATTATTTGAATTGCTTATCGAAGGCATGTGGCGATCATTGACAATCTGTAAATGAAACATGTATGCAAGGATGTATAAAAAGATAAGTGCAATTGAAATTCAGATCATAAATACAAAACAAATTATAAACGAACAATATTAAAACATAATTAAAAATTCAAGTACAACCCTAACCCAAGAGATGATAAATTTAGCCTCTCATGATCATAATAACAAGAGAAATTAATAAGAAGAACATAAATGCAACCCAATTGAAGATGGATGATGCTCCTATGCCTCCGGTTGAGCCGACTTCTGCATCCTTAGATGATTTCTCCGCTAATTGACCTCAAATGGTTATACCTTCTCTCTAAGTGACTACCTTGCCAAACGAACTCTATCTAACTATAAGGATTGCTAGAATAACGATTGAAACATAAATTCTGCCTAAAGGAGTACTTATAGCCTTCCGATACAGTGATGGGAGTAGTGTAGAACATGGAGGACATGGGTTTGCCCATGATTGGTTAGGAATATCTAAAAATAGCGTGGCTTGTTAGCAATGCAGGTCTTCTAGAAGGCCCAACATGCTTTCCGTGTGGCATTAGTTGATGCCGCGTACGGCATGACTATACTGCACGGGCTTCGTATCTAGTAGATTTTTTTATATTTCTCCATTTCACATATTGTGCATTTCGTGAGAGGTATTGCATGCTCCATGTGATGTCCAATTTCGACATATATTCTATAAATGTCGAAATATGACATTTTTACTATGTTTTTGGCCTAAATACGCAACTTTTCTAAAACTTGTCAAAATGACTCAAAAACACCTTTGCGATAAATATATTGAGGAAATAACTACTTAACATTTGTTTTTCGTTATTTTCAAATAAAAAAATAATAATTTTTGCTGTATGTTTGAGCGTCGTTGCTATGTGGCTATCAACCGTTTTTCTTTTCGGAAACAAACCGTACAATTTAAAGATCGGTTAAGATATTGTTTGACCAAAATAATAATTGAAATAAAGCTGTCTGGAATTTATGCATTATCCATTTCCACTTTTGATTTATAAAGATCAAATATATATGAGGGTTTATTCAAATCAAATTTTCATAGGGAGAAGGATAATTAATTATACACATTTTATTTTAAATTACATAGAAAATTTTATATAAATATTTTTTTTTAAATAGAGATCAATTAACTCCATTTCTTCTACTTAAATTGATAAATAGAGATCAATTAACTTCATTTCTTCTACTTAAATTGATATCTTAATGTCTTCAAATTCAATTGATATAAACATCATAAGTGTCAAATGTTACAGAAATATAAATAGAAAAAAAGACGAAAACACAAAAGAAAAGATATTACATTAAGAGAGAGGAAGTAAAAATGTAAAATAAAACAAAAAAACTGTTTTTTACCAAAACTTGAATGCCTGTTAGGGTGAAAACGGATCGGATAACCGTGGTAAAATCATATCCATATTTATTTTTCTTTTTCGAATACGGATACGGATTGGATTGGATATTTATAAAAAATATCAAAGTTCATAATATTTTAATTATAATGATGAATAACAAAATTTTATTTATAATATATATTAAACTATATGGTATATATCTACTATTTGTATACGGATAATTGAAACGCAAAATCATATCTGTATTCATATATATATCTATATGGATATTCAGATATCGAATATTCATATATAATTTTTCGAATACGGATCAGATACTATCCACTTCGTTTTCTTCGTCGTTACTATGTGATACTGATTACTGAATGACCCTTTATTTTCATTTTTTATTTCTATTAACATCAACTGAGTCATTTTTGTCTCATCTCTGGAATGCAACTGCATGAACTGTATACGCCTCTGTAGTATAGAAGCACATGCATAAAGAGCATGCATTATATTCAATATCAAATGTTAATTTTTTTTATATTATTAGGTTTATCAAATTAATGATATTTATCTCATTTATAATAAATCTAAGTTTATATCAATATCATATTTTTATATTTTTGACTAAAGTCTTCCAAAAGGTTCTATTTATTTATATGTTTTTATTTTTTTTAAGAACAATCGTTCGTCTATCCTAACATATATGCATTTACATACTGCTTAATTAGATGTTATGATGTGGCCAACTGCACACATTATGAAAATCACATTTTAAAACATTAAACAGTATAGAGATTTTATTCTTATGAGCAAAAAAGCGATCTGTAATATTTATATCCGCTAACAATCATCATTGCAGAAGTAATTTACTTTTGTAAGTTAGAAATTCCAAGTTATTAGATCTAGCACGAAGATCTAAACTAAAAGGCCAAAAAACCAAAGCAAGGTCAATGCCGAAGTCCAAACTCTTCTAAATAAAAGTGGATTCTTGTTTGTTTTTTCCCTTTTTTTTCTTGACAGACTATTTAATTTTTAATTTTTTGAATAAGAAAGATGAAGATTTAGTTTATTAATTTTTATTTAATATTTATAAAGGGCTTCATTTTATATTTTGAACTAATAAGAGTGTTACATTTCGCCACTAGATCTTAGATTAGTTCTAAACCGTTTAAATTTATTAATTTTTAAGTTTTTTGCCCAAATTTAAGAACAAATTAGACGCTTTAATTTAGACTCAGATTGTAATTGAACATGTCCAAAATCC
Organism: Carex parvula; assembly: GCA_025461045.1. NCBI lineage: Eukaryota > Viridiplantae > Streptophyta > Magnoliopsida > Poales > Cyperaceae > Carex > Carex parvula. The sequence goes on along the minus strand of JAJGRW010001181.1, from coordinate 64,983 downwards.
TTTGTACAAAATCCAATTACTCCAGGGAAAAGTATAATTTAATGAACAAATATCTAATATTTAGATTAGATGACGGGAACCTGGCTTCTGGCCTTGTACCCATCTTTTTTCAGTTTGATTGAGCCAAGAAGCAAAAAAAAAAAAAAAAAAAAAGTAATAACGGTGGAAATCCTAAAAAAAAAGCAGATTTTGCAAAACACTTAAGACAGTAGAATCTTATCAATTCATTTTCTAAGTTTCTTTTTTTAAGAATTGAGGGGCAGATATCTTATCAAAATTAACGACTTTAATAGAAAGTGGAGAGGTATGTGTCCCTTTCTAGATCCCGTATTATCACTTTATCTTGTTTTTAATGGTTGCTTCGTGTTTGGTTAATCTCAATCCTTTCACAGGACAAGGGTAAAAGTGGTTGGGATTTATATTACCCTTTTTAAAGGGTAACTTTCACTGGAGGTCACTAAACTTTGTTATTTGTCACAAATTGGTCACTCAAGTTTGATTTGTTCCTTTTTAGTTACTTAACTTTGTCATTTGTTCTAATCAAGTCACTCTATACTTTTCCGTCCAAAATCTTAACGGAATATTTTCATTACATCCAAAATATTAATGGAATATACTTATTCCGTCCAAAATACTAACGGAATCAGCATATTACGTTAGCATTTTGAACGAAAAAAGTATAGAGTGACTTGATTGTGACCAATGACAAAATTGAGTGACTAAAAATGGACAACTCCAACTTAAGTGACAAGTTCGTGACAAATGACAAAGTTTAGTGACGTCCAGCGAAATTCGGTGAAAACAACATCTATATTGAGAACTAAATTTGAATGTGTGATTTTTGAAGCAAGCCTGTCAGATATATTAACTAGAGAATATTAGTGGATTATATTGTGTGAGCTAATTAGATCTACAAGGTAAAAAAATATTTAGTTGGAGATGTTAAAAAAAATATTATAATCAGACCTATAATAGATTTTTCATACAGTTGTAATCAAATTACCTAAAAATAGTATAAAATTCATTCTATGTTAAATTATTCTTTTTTTTTCAAAAGTAATTATGATATCAGAACAATAATAAAGCAAAATTAAGACAGCCTATTTCAAATATTATGTCTCATTTTCATCAGAAATAAATATTATGTCTCATATTGCATCCTATTTCATTCTGTACAAGAGAAATAAAAATTAATTCAGAAAATAAGCCTCTACTTTTTTTCTCTGTCCTAGATCTTAATCCTCTTAGACTCTAGGTACGTTTAGATTGAGAGTGAGGTTAGTGAGAATAGTGTGCTAATTCTGAATTCGAAATAGCTGCTAATCCAACATTTCAATGAGTTAGCGGAATAGCGGCTGACCCGAGCTAACTCAAGTGTTGAAAATAGTTATTTTTTCAACCAAACGTGGAATAGTCGCTAACCCAACTAACCGTGCTAGCTATTCCTTGACACCCAAACACACCCCTAGAATAAACTTATTCTCCACATATCAAACATATTCGGCTATTCCAGTTTCCAAAGCGCTTCATGTAAACAAAATAATAAAAAGAAAAAAACAAAGAGAAAAGTGGCTATAAGTTGATCCAGACTCCAGCCCGGACGTCAGATACGCTGCGGTCATCGGGCCCGGTCCATCTCGCACCACATTGACCGAGACGTAGCTCCGTAAACTGGAATGACACACTAATTCGTCATCTTTCATCACAAAGGACGAGCAAAGAGATTCATTACAACTTGTTTGGGTTTGTTCTGACCAATCTCACGAAGAACAAAGGAGAATGCGGATTATCGGGTTCATTTAGACGGGTCCACAAATTTTTATCGGGTACATTCGTATTTTATGAACAAAAGACTAGATCATTAGTTCGGGTTAAGATGTTCTTGCTTATAGGGTACAATTTCTCTCACCCAAACTCTCGAAATTTTTATTTATAACATTTTTCAAAAAAAAAAATAAACCAAAACATTTTTGTTTCTAGATTTTTCTATTTCTACCCAGACCGCTCCGGTGTTCTGCGGCCCCCACACTAGGGTCTGCACAATGCCGGTGCGGCCCCAGCCTAGAGGCCGCTCAATGCCGCTGCGGCCCCCTGGCTATATAAAGGGGCCGCTGGTTCCAATTTTAGTATCCATTCAAACAAGCTTTGAATCCCTTCGAGTTCGGATAAATTTTCTTCTTCTTTACTAGTTTCAATTTTTAGTTTAGGGTAACAATTAGATTTAGAATTTAGGTTTAGAATTAAGTTTTGAATTTAGAATTTAGGGTTTAGAATTAAATATTAATTTAGAACCAAAATTTAAATAAAATAGTACCAAAATTTAATTAGATTATGACCAAAATTAATTGTTTGAGCACCAAATTAACTAGACCAATACCAAAATGTAATTAGGTTATTTATCAAAATTAATTGTTTGAGCACCAAAATTAAATTAGACCAATACCAAAATGTAATTAGGGTTATTTTACCAAAATTATTTTAAGCACCAAAATTAAATTAGACCAATACCAAAATGTAATTAGGGTTATTTTACCAAAATTATCATATTATAAGCATAAAAATTAAATTAGAGCAATACCAAAATGTAATTAGGTTTATTTAACCAAAATTAATTGTTTGAGCACAAAAATTAAATTAGACCAAATCCAAAATGTAAGTAGGGTTATTTTACCAAAATTATCATATTTGACCAAAATTGGTATCAACACTAATAACAAAAATTATCAAATACAACATGGCATCTAGTAGAGATATACCGTCTTCTAGTAGGGATGTACCATCTTCTAGTAGAGGTACACAACATGGCCCTATAGCCACTCCGTACGAGATGTTCCAGTACATCGATGGTGCGTTGGCATATGTTCTGGGTATCCGGAGTCGCACTGACAGGGTCAGTAACTTTTTGTGGTACCCGAACGCAGAGCACTAGATTCTAGAGGTTGCCACTGGATAAGTTCTAAATTAGTCATATTTATAAAAAAAACTAATAACTTCATTTTCTTTCTATGAATATTGAATGAACTTGACCTGAATTTTTAATTAAATGCAGTTTTTGGATGCAGTTACGATTCGTCACAACTGCATGTGGCTAAAATACCAGCCGGCGTAGGAAGGGACATTACGTACGATGAGACTGTTTCAGCTATCCCAGATGGCCGAGGAGAACCATGACGAGGGCTTATCTTTCAGGCTCATTGAGAGATGGCATCCCGAGACACACACCTTTTATCTCTCCCATGGCGAGATGACAGTCACCCTACAAGACGTTAGCTGTCTGTGGGGTATGACTATTACTGGGAGCCTGTGACAGGCGCCGAGTACGGGGACTTCCGGCATTTATGCATAGACTTCCTAAGGTACTCGCACGCGGAGCTCCAGAAAGAGAAGAAGAAAGGTGAGAAGATTCAGATCTCGCCCAGTATCATCAGCTTAGCATAGTTGAGGGCCAAATTCAAGGAGTATCCGGATCGTCCAGATCAGGTATGTAAATTTTAACTTGTTTAATTTAAATAATATCAAATTTACTTCTAAACAATGTTCTAATTTAAATAAATAACAGGTGATCGTTGATCAGTACCTGCGTGCATATATTATGGAGATGATTATGTGTCGGTTGTTCCCGGATTCACACGGAGATCAGGTCCGGCTGTGTTACCTTGAGCTTCTGCACAATTTGCCCACTGTGGGCATGTACAATTGGGGTGGTGCCACTCTGGCATGCTTATATAGGTACAAATTTATTCTTATAATTTTTTAATTTTTTCATTGTTCTATATTTCAGTATAAGTAATAAATTTGTTGTTAACACTAATATTGTACATGGATCTTAACAATGCTTGTATGAAGAAGAACAAAACCTTTATTGGACCATGCATGTTGCTACAACATTGGTCCTACGCACATCTGATCGTTGGCCGTTCAGTCCTGGCTAACAAAACAGATGTGCCAGAATGGGGCAAGCCCGAGCCAGACAACTGTCCTGCATAAGTCGCCAAGTATTGCTATTTGAAGATTTGGGTCGGGTCAGGGCATGGCGCGTCACTCGGCATCACAATCTGGAGACAAGAGATCGAGCATCTAAGAGATGATCCACAGTATGTGACCTGGGAGCTCTACAGAGAATATATAAGTCATAATTTAAATTTTTTTCAGGTGTTGTTGTTTGGATTGATATAAGGTTTTAAATCTGTAAATTCAAATTAAGGTATATGGGGTACATCGGACTTTCCTTGAGGTATTGCCTGAGTAATGTCGGCAGCATGAGCGTTTCTGACATGCAGAGATGCCATTCATATGTTTTAAGGTACCGTAATTTAATTTAATTAATTCTCGACACTGCAACTTAATTTAATAGAAGCAAACTAACACAATTAAATATATAGATTGCAGAGCAACATTACCCCGGTCAGGTCATGAGACAGTTCGGGTTGCATCAACAATCTCTGCCCCGGCACCGATCAGCGAGGGGCTGTGGCGACAACTTCATCATGCCAGGGACACCACTGCGGGCAAAGCTGGGGAGTCGTGCGTGATGATTACATGGCCCAGGCAAGATCTGCAAACCCCTCATTAGTTGAGCAGCACTGTCCCATGGATGTCGCACCCATGTAAGAATTATAAAACAGAATTATTTTTATAATTTGTTCTTCACTATAGTTTTCTGATTGTAATTTCTGTCATTTTTGTAATTCATACAGACCTTACAGATATTGGTACCAAAATCACAGCGCTTACACCATACATCTGGAGGAGTGTATCGCTGACAACCCTCATTAGTGGGTATTGAGGCCCAGTGCATGTCAAGTAAAATTCACAAAAGTTTTTTAGAGCAAAAGAGCTTTTCCCCTCTCTTTATCTATCTATATATATTGTGAGTTTATCTTAGATTCTTAGCAATTCACTTCCGCAAGAGCACAATATCTAGACAGAGACCACATTGACATAATTCCTCCACATTCCAAACTAAGGTGCATCCCGCCCCGATTAGCTTGAGTAGGGATGTTAAACATATTATAATAGAAATATTAGTGGGCATATATTCAGAGAGATAATTACAAATAAAAGAGTGATAGGTAGGAGATAATTAGTTAAAAATATTTAAAAAACTATCATAATTAAGTTTATAAATAAATTCTATGTAATTGCAATCAAATTATACAAGAATAATACAATATTCGTTCTCTCTTGACATTCACCCTCTTTCTTTAGAATTATCAAAGACCCTGAGAAATCTCTAAAATAAACTATACACCTACAAATTAAAAAATAATGTAACGTCTTTAGATAGAACAACCAGTTTGATTTGTGAATTTTTATGAATGTTTATTTTTTATATTGGCACCCAAGCTGTTATTTATTGTTGCATTGAGTTATTACTTTTTGTTAGGTTTATTGTACGGAATTGAATCTCATGCCCACATAATCCATCCGTCCGTTCATGTCATATCTGATTGATCTCAACGATTATAATAAGAAGGTTTGTATGTTGAGAATAATAAGAATTTGGGATCAATTAGCCTTAGCCTGTTAGAGGTTTAATCGTCATTGGCTAATATTATAAAATAGTGAGTTACTATATTTAGAATAAAAAATATCTCAATCTTTTTCATTTTTAGAATGTATAGACAACCGTTATACTTAAAAGTAAGCCGTTATACTAGATGGAGAGGGGTTTGTTTTACTTTGTTATTTTAGTTGTTATATGTTGACATTTAGATGTTAATGTTCGGATTTAATGTTGATGTTAGATATTGATGTATTTTTATTTGAATTATGTTTTGAATGTAGAATGATAGATGTAATTTATATTTATTAATAAAAATTATACTTCACAACTCCTGTTAAGGTTTAAAAAAAAAGTTACCGAACCTTTTTTATATTTACCAAAATTATATAAGGTTCCACTGTACAAGCAACAAATCAGAATAGTTAATACAACAATTCTGTTCATCTTATTTTCCGTATTTATTCTAAAAAATCTACATTGTATCATATTTGTTTTCGATTAGGACAATCCAATAAAAAATGTACAAACTGGACCCCACTAAAGCACGCATAAAAATGTCCCTAATAGCCATCAGTTCGATAGATCTAGTCTCTATAATTTAGATCATCAAGCCCGGATTGAAAAGGTTAGAATATTCTTTTAGAGATGATAAAAACAACTGATACGAACTCATTGTAGCTCGATGTCGGTAAGAAGAATATCCATAAATTTTATAAAAAAATCGATTAAAATTCAGCCAGTATTGAATCAGAGGATGTTTGTTTATTTTTCTGTTGTAATGCAATCAAACTTCAGTTGAGCACCAAGAAAATAAAATTGACAATTAATTAGCTTACATTTGAGAAAATGCAAATATCAAGAAGAGACGTGTTGGGTATTGTTGTCAACAAAGATGAAAATAGGTTTTTGTGGGTATACAGGTATGTGATCCAATAAACATGATCTTCGTATGAAAATGTACACGGCAGTCAAATTTTACATTTTAAAGAATTTGTTTGCTAGAAATTACTGATACTGGAAGGTCCAAAATTTTCAAATCAAGTAATTGCTTACTTATAAAATAAATAGTAAAATAATTCAAAAATAACTTGAAAATTTGGTATTCAATACATTTTTCATATGGAGATCTTGTTAACAGTTTAATCAACTATTTAAACTTTTAAAATAGAGATAAATTCATAACGTAAACTGTTGTGTAATATGCATACTAGCCTCACTCCATCAAGAACATAAATTTGGGTGATTAATGAGTGAGCATGAGCGAGTGGGGTATGCTCATGCTCGGCCGCTCAATTAACTTAATGAGCGAGTTGTTAATGAGCGGTTAGCATGTTGCGAGTTCGAGCGAGTTACCGAGTTGTTTAAAATACATCATTTAAAAACTAATTTTCATTTATAGAATTTAACAAATTGTCCATAAGCAAGTTTAACAAAAAATTATCCATAAGCAAATTAAATAATACATAATTTAACATAAAATTGTCCATAAACAAATTAACAAAATCAAACAAACTATCTTCTTGTCGTTCTCACGGCTTGTCACGTACCTACAAATTTGCATTATCAAAACAATAATGAAAATGTAGAATTTAGAAATATACAAACAGTAACAAAATGAATGGATATACTAACATAATTTAGAAATATATTCTAGGGATTAGATGTGGCAATTTGTGTAACTAATTTCTTAATGAGCTAATGAGGAGTTGGGTATGCTCATGCTCGGCTCATTAAGTTAATGAGCGAGTTATAGCGAGTTGCATGAGCGAGTTGTTAATGAGCATTTAGCGAGCGAGTTATGACGAGTTACGAGTTGTGAGCGATTTACTCACCCCTAAACATAATTGATATCTTGGGTTGAATAAAAAATTAATAATAATTGGTATTTGGGGTTTGAGGTTTTTCATTTGTACACCACAAGTTGTTCCTTTAACGACCCTAGGAAGCATCACCAATGTAGGTTGAACACATCATTTCGCTTTGTGCCCAAAAGATTGTGGATCCATATTCTCCCCGGTACCGTAAAAGATTTCCTTCACTTTACGGTTTGAGATTTAACTCCCAGCCGATTTGGGATTCGGGCTGACAGAGGGGGCAGTATTATTGGGATTCGAGATTCGTGCCAAGTTAAAAAGAACGGTCCAGATCAAGTAATTGTAAAAGATTCCCTATTACGGTACCGGAGGTGATGTGAATTCAAAGACTGTACACTAAATGATGCTGTGCATGTGATCTTAGAACCGACCAAACTGAAACCCAATTAAGGCTAACCAGATGTAATCCCCAATCGTATGCTTTTTTGTATCTTCGGATGGCACATTTATAATATCCATTAACCAAGGTACACTAATGTGTTATATAATTAAGGATAGTTCTAGTAGGGACAGGTGTTTTAATACCGCGTTTGGCACTAAATATCTAGCTAATTTGCCTAACTGGGATTAACTATCTTGACTTAGCGATCATTACCTCTTAATGACTAATTAATTGCTGATAAAAAATACAGTGCCAATAATTCTTTGGGAGACAAAGTTTAGTGATTACAGACTGATTTGGTTTTTGACCGGAATAAATTGCGCTTTTGGGTATTAATTATTTCCAATAGTTACGTATTACTTTAAAAAAAGTCACTGGTGCGCCTAATGCAATCTTGTCTAATAAATTTTGGGTATGTTTGGCTGCAAAACAAGAATAGCTAGAATAATCAAATTAAGAATAACTATTGTTAGCCTTATTAGAATTGTCAAATCTCAAAATCTTTAGAAATAGTCTATTCTAATAACGCAAAAATTTAGATTCACTATTCTAGCTATTCTAATCCAACCAAATACCGAATAGGCTATTTCAAATAGCCTAACTTCAAAAATAACCTATTTTCAATCCAACCAAACATACCTAAACAATTTTGTCTGGTAGCAATTTTTTTTTTTCGCTCTAATTTTCTTCATTTGTTACATTTTTACATCTGGTAAAGGTCCTATTATTAGTCACATCTAAAAGACAAAAAAATATGAATCAAATTGAAATAGGTTGGGGGATGCATATATTTCTTATCAATATTACCTTGAGAATATCTAATTTTTCTGTACTGTTGACATTTGTCGTCCTTGTAATCAAGTCCTAAAGTTGTTTGTTTGCATATATGGAATTATTAGAAATTGTTTTTTCTCTGAAATATTCTGAGTGGAATCGATCCTTATTTAG